>NNCF01126987.1:661919-747940 GCA_002313205.1 Laupala kohalensis | reverse complement strand
TATGTTTGTAATTTTAAGCAAAAAATTACACGTACAAGTTATTATCGAACTATAGATTATTCTGAGTATAGTGTTTAAAAATCATAAGAATTGAAATAACACTAAATTCACGATTTATTGTTACAATAAACACGCCCCTAGACAAAGCCTAGAGAACCTGTATGATAAATCCGCTTCTACCAGAAGGAAAAACGGAGAAAAACCCGGGCCAGGATGGGGTTACAGAATTTATGTACACAACCGTGCCAAAGTTGAGTACACATAAAACTAAATTAATAGGAGCCATAAGACAACACAATCATGCAAGAAAATAGTTTTTAAATTGTTATAAGTTGTTTAAAAATTCCATATGGATGAGTCGGGGTATTGAATCGTAGTATTTAAAGCAAGTAGTCAGGATCCTAAACGTTTCACTATAAATGGACTGTGTGGTAAATTCTCTATAACTATTTCCAAAATCTCCCTTTTTGTAAATATCTCTTACTCTCCCGTTATTCTTAACTATTTGCCAAGAAGGGATATCAATATCAGAAGCGAAATGGTTGACGCACTGAATAATAAAATGTTCTTCGTTTATAGACAAGTCATAAAACTAATGCCAAATAACAGCGCTTTTCACCCTTACCATAAAGTAGAGTGAATTTATAACCTGTGTAAACAAATATTAACATTTCTTGCTATCACAATCCACACAAAACTAAATGAAATAATTATAATTAAAAGAAGTTATTCTTGTGTTAATATCAGTTACTGTCTGTATCAGTTACTTCGATTAACTTAAAACAGCAAGTATTCTCTGTCACTGATAAGTTTAGGTGAACTTCCTTTAGCACATTTCAGTTTCAAAACTTCGTACAACCATTGTTTACCACTATTGACCAGTCAAGAAGAAAGAAGTCATCAAAGCATAAACATAAACTCACATTTACACGATTTCTCAGAAGCAATTTTCTTTCCACCGACACAACGGAAACGCAACAAAAGAGAGTGCGAAAATAATATCCAAAATGATCGCTCCGGCGATATCCGCCTTCAATTGTCAGAGCACAAACTGCCGCCATTCGCCACCGCGTAACACGATTTTCCCTCGCGATCCCATCGCGGATGGTACTCCGCCATTTCAACGGACTGTCTCGATCGCCCTCTACTGCCATTCCAGCCAAGGAAGGCAGTTGTACCACTCTGGAAAAGTGCGCCATTTTGGTTGTTATTCTCGCCATAACCCGATCGTTTCCAGCCGACTGGATTCCGGTGCAATCGATTCGGGGAAGTCCCGCGGCCGCACACGCTTCCGGGCATTCGAGAGTTCACAGACCCGATCCTCCGCACAACAGAGGCATACGCTGCTCGCTGACATCCATGTATTGGAGCTTCGAAACGTAGATAGTTATTCTCAATACTTTTGTTAGTACGAAATTTTCAATAAAGTATTTCCTTCTCGTTAAAAAATAAAGCCATGAGTATCAAAATTGTAGGCACTGAAAACCAAAGATTTCAGCAACATATTTATCACTTTCTGAATATTTAAATTAGACTTCGACTACCCGTATTTTAATGCCTTGATTACACGTAACGTTCAGTAGCACACCTAAGATCCCGGGCTGGTCTCCAAATATTATTGAAACTCGTAAATTTGAACATAAATACCATACGCAATATTTTTGAAACCGTAAATTAAATAATAGTTGAGCTTTATAATAAATAAAACTGTAATTTCAATTATTCTTAATACATTAGAGCGTTGGACATGTACTAGCTGGCACGCGAACATGATTGTGTGTGGAGGTCTCCAAAACGTTTGGTTTAGGGACCTCATGAGGTGTAGGTAAACTACTGGTAACGAGTGTTGGAGAGACAGTGCTCTCGACCGAGTGCTCGGTAGGCATAAACACATCACCGAGTGCTCAGCTTTACAGTCGGTGGCGCAGGTGGTAGTGTTGTCGCTCTTCATCTTGTCATCCCGGGTTCGATTCCCGATGGGGCCACAAAATCTATAGCTTTTCATATTAATGTTCCAGTTCATATAGCTCTGACTACTGAAAAGCAAACCTTCCTTCCTCTATCCACCTCTTCCTAGTATCAATAGCTCTAACTATACTAACTACTTCTACTAACCCCTCCACGTGGGTCAAGCTAACCGGCTCACCTACTAACAATAGCATTTACCACTCACATCCATGTAAATAAGCTTCAATTGCACGCTACATTTCCCATTTACGAATACAGTCACTCAAACCCTATTGTATTTATTGGACCGCGCGCCCTCACTCTCCCACATCACTCTTTCGGTATAGTGACATTTTGCTGTCTCGCCACTGGTATAACATCCAGGATTCTTCTGATTTTCTTCCAGTTTATTCTGCAGCTATTCACATTACCTCTTGTTTGGAAATATTTATGTTATTTAATTTTATGCCTTTTGGCGAGGTTCAGCCGTTGGATTGGGTTAAGGAAATGGGAAGGAGAGATGTAGGATTCCCGGGGAACTTAAGGTAACGAATCGACATTTATCTGAAGTAGGTGAGGGAAACCCCAGTTAAGAAACCTCACTTAGTTCGGCCGAGCAGGGTTTGAACTCACGCTCTCCCACTCAGCGAAGACGCTAACACTAGACAACCGGTGTCGGTCTTTTCCAATTTTTCAATTTTGCCTTAGCGATTTGTCAACACATCAAGTTTTCAAATTGGCCAACGCTTTCTTCTTAGGCGGCCTCATGACAGAACGAAACACCTTTCAACAGAATATTATATACTTATTGAAAACTGTATTTAAAACTGCTCCTAATCTGTGGTGATATTACTGATATATAATAAATCGTTAAAAATATTTGTAGTTCAGTATTAACACTATTAACATTGGAAGAAAGCACATCTTAGTGAAACAATTACAGACGAGAATGAAATCCGGATACAACTCTGTGAGAGATCGTGTGTAATTTTGTTAAACATAAAGGAGTAGTTTATAAATAGTGAAGGGAAATGATGTGAGTTTTTTGCAGACAGTTTAATTTTGACTCAGATTAATAAAATAAATATGTCGCAATTTAGAATATAAACACACAAAACTAACGCTATTGATGTCGGATTTAAATTAATAGCGAGATATGTTACAGAAATCTATGTTGGAAGACCTCGTGGGATTACGGTGGATGATGTTATGGATGCACGGGATGCTAGAACGTCTCTTGCTACTAATTTAAAGAAGACACTCGCTGGCCATGAACTAGCTCACCTGACGATGTATCACTTAAGAGACAAAATGTAGCGTTACTTTTGTGTGTTTATATTATAAATTATGACATGTTTATTTTATTTCATTGTCGTCAAAATTAAACTGTCTGCAAAAAACTCGTATCGTTTTCCTTCACTGGTTATATCAAAAGCGTAGACGTCAAACACTACCATTAAAAAAGTTGCTGTGATAAATCACTGGCTCAGTCATCAACGCGGAGTAAAAACTATTAAAGAGCATTTTTCGAAAATGATGATGTTGCTTTTGTACAGTAGAGACTTTTTGAAATTCCGATTTTAAAGGAGTGAATTAAATAGATGTGAGAGTTTTTGCAACAAATTACGAATTGAGAAGACATCGCGGTTTTGTGTATGTAAAAGTGTTATTTTAGTTAACAATTAATTATGACGAAGGGTTGAACAGTGACATAACAAAGATCCCTGGGAGACATCGGGTTACTCAAATTAGTTACAATACTAAACACAAATAATTTGGTGTTAATTAATATCCATGAACATTGACCTCAAATGCAAGGGTGAAAACTAGTAACAAAATCATATTATTAGTATTATGAATTATACTTAAGATATAAATTTATGTAAATACAAGAAACTACCTTGTTTATGAACAGACCAATTTATTTTAAAGAAACGTACACTACATATCAATATAACAAAAAGTTTTAAAACGCTTTAACAGGTTTATATTATGTACCATTTTAACTTAATCATTACAAAAAACTCAAAATATACATTAATGTAAATATCCATATAAAAATTCATTATACACTCATAGATGTTATCTCATTTATTATTTACTATTTCTGTATGAACATTATGGATGTTAACATTGGTTTTTACCTTATTTTTTATGTATTTGAGGTTTGAGAGAGGGACTAGTGCCCCTTTAGCTCTCATCGTAGGTGCGCGCCCGTCCTCAAACAAGCAATCGTGTTACAGCCAGAGATTGAACAATGAAGGGAGAAGTTGGTTTTGAACTAATGTTGGTGCTATATCCCTAATGACGAGACGACGGACGGAGCACCGAGCACTCCGAAGGGACATAGAACCCTCATCTGCTCCTCCGCTGTAGAGAGTAGGAGATGGAAACGGCAGAGAGGTAGGTTTACAGTGCAGGTGATGACAGTGTCAATGGCTGGGAGGCAGCGTCATTAGAGCAGGGATGACCAAATCCCTTGGATGCTGGCAAGCTCTCGTGATGATTTGCACTGGGATGGGATGATGTTTCAATGTGGGAGTGTTCAGTTGTTGACCCCATCCTGGTCCGGGTTTTTCTCCAGTTTACCTTCGAGTAAAGGTGGGTTTTATATTTATGCTCTCTGGGCTCTTTGTCTTGGGGAGGAGGTCTATTGCAATAATAAATCTCTAATTTAGGTATTTTAATACTTACGATTTAAAAACCATCATTTCCCGATAGTTAGATATTACGTACTTGTGACCTATCTTTTTTGTGTTTTATTAAATATAAATTTGTTGATATTCTCTTGTTCTTATAATACGTTGCTAACTCTGGACTCTTATCCTTTGAATCCGCCTCTGCCTTAGGACCCTTGATCGTTTAATGGAATACGTCCCTTGCTTGCTTCCGGAGAGTAAATTAGTTTATTGTCCTCCACTTGGTCAAACGCAGCTTTTATAGGTCACCGGACATTTGAGAAAGATACTTTACTTCTTCCGTGGTGAAATGCATATATCACTAAACCGTTGCGCATGGCCACCATTCTATCCCATGCCCTTATATGCTCTTATATGCCCTTATATGCCCTTATATGCCCTTATATGCGCTTATGCATTTCAAGCGAGACAAGCGAGTTCCCAAGTATTATTTGTACTACACTATTAACTGATAAATGCAAATTAAATCATGTTTTTTTTCTTCGTTATTAGTCGTATTGTTGTTATGTTTTAATCAGAAATTCACCTCAAATATTTCCTTAAAGAATAAACATACACGGAGAAAGCACTAAGGATGTGAGTCCCCTAGTATTAGATCTATAGGTTGGGATACTATAAGGATGGAATTTCATATCCAAAGGCTGAGATACCAGAACCGAATGTTTCGAGAAATCCTTGTTTTATCTGGATTTGAATCCTACATTCAAACCTATCCTCTCATTGCATCAAAGTGCAATTTTCAGTAAGGTAAGTCGTGATGAAGTCAAATCATTTGCCTGTTTCTAACGACATGTAGCTTTTTAGCAGCAGATATTGACACCGCTGTTGATGTTTTATGTAGCAACGTATTTCTTCTGTGCGTAAAGAATAAAAGGACGAAGATTTAACATCGAATAGATGTTCCTTTGACCGGTAAACCCCCAGCATCAAGATGTAGCGAATGAATCAATTCTTCCACTTCTGTTGCTTTCCCTCTTTCTCGACATTTTTTTATAGTGAGACTTCCTTTCAAATAGATTATTTGTAAACATTTTACTTAGAACCATAGCAACAGACATGAATGCACTCATCACTGGTTAGTCAACATTTGATAAAGTTTAATCTCTCTCCTTGTACGCCTATTAAAGCAGTGCACAGTTGACATAATAATTTTACCTATATGTCAATGATCTTCTCCAATAATATTTATTAGAGGAAATACGAAATTCGGAAATATGTTCTAGTCCATTAGGGCTACGATAACATACTTCCAATAAATTGTATAGAATTGACAACAGCAGTTACAAGTGTGTTCATTCCCTACTGTAAAATTCATGCCAAAACGATATTTCAAATTGTTAGTGATTCTTGATAATTTTGTTAACCGATTCGTGAATTGGGATATCCTCCCAGATCTTCCGGAGGAGGGTTGTGTATGAAAATAAAGAGAAAAACAGGTGGCGCAGAGTTAGTGATCTGGTAGATGTGTCATTTTACAGCTTATTTAATGATATTTACAATGATATGCTGTAAGTCAAGGAGAAAAAAGTAACATGTTCAAAATCGAAGTTTTGTGTAGAGACGTTTTGGGGGGGTTTTGTTTTAACTTTACATTGTTGTAACTTACGAAGAGGTGGAAATTTTACAACAATACTTGGTACTTTTCTTCATATATGATGGCTAATCTCTACAAAATTTTATCAAAATCTGAAATGGTGAGGTTTAGACCCAATGTTGGTTTGACATGGAATGACCCAGCTATATCTGTTCGAATAACACAAATTCAAAATTTTGAATTATAACTAATAATAATTAGAGCAGACACCCCGAGTTCTCGGTGCGAGGGTGTCTGTGAGAGGCAGTTAACATGAGACAATGCTTCATTTTCGTAAGTGCGTGTAGTTGAATCGGATTGCGGCTGCTGCGTAGTCCGAGTTGTCCATCCTTGGACGACAAGACCTGCGGCTGTGGCGGTCGGAGGTCCAGTAGAAACACGCTCCACTGGGCGTCACACCTGTAAATCACCGGGACAGCAGCCCTCTTCCGCTCGGGCCCTTCGCCCCCTTCCCCTCGCGAAGGACAAATGCACTCCGCTGCGCTGGGCGCTCGGTCTGAGAGCGGTCTCAACCTATCAGATCACTCCGACCTAGATACCGCATACTGAACTCTCATGATTTGTTAGTTAAAATCTCACGTTTTCAGTTTGCTTGTCTTTGTGGGGGGTTGGTTATGGCGCCACAAGTACAGAGATATCCTTATAGTGCCGTGAACCACACATTACATCAAGATAATGTATTAAAGGGGAAGTTAGGGTGATAAAATATGTGAAATTAATTTTAGAGTGAGGACTCGCGATATTAGGTACTTTTTACTATACCTTAAGGTCAATCATATGCAAAACACGGGAATTAAATTTTCTTTCTGAAAGTATTTAAGTACTTCAAGAAAATATGAACATCCTCCCTTTATTCTAAATTCACTGGACTCACTCCATTTATAATAAATTTTGTACATTGTGTGCAATAAACTACTCTACCGAAGTAATTACTAGGATTAATAAATTTTCAGATCCAACTCAGAAATCCAGGGCAAAGGGAGAAAAAACACTTAGTTTTCTCGGAACTCGTTCAAAAAACTGGAGGCATCGTCGCCAATTCCGATTCAACGTGACAAAATGCCATGACCCAAATGCTACATAAATAAATTTTATACATATGTTATTTATTTATTTAGTGTATGGCTGCATACATAATAAAAAAATACATCAACTTGTATGAAATACACAAAACACACGTAAAAATACAGTGGACCTATGATGGCATATCACAAATTGCATATTAGTTTAATGTCTAAATCTTTAAGCCATCCCACAGCCTCCGTCGTAGCACTAACAAAGTCATTCATACTGCTCGCAACACCTGAGAGAGAGATCAGAGATGATGTCGGTCATGGTCTGTTTCACCTCACCACAGTCACACAGCGCAGTCTCTCGCCTGTCCCACCTATGGAATGAGTCGCCGCACCTACCGCTGAGCGTTCGCTCTCGATTCAATGCGACCCAGATGCTTCGAGGAAGATGGGAGCCTTCCAGCAAAGTTCCCATACTCACGAGTGAGTGGTACTCAGAGAGGCGCGTACCGCCTCCAATCCCTCTTCCATTCCTCCGCAGGATCCTCAGTGATGTATCCCGCTACCACGGCAGCTGGTCGGCGGGATTTAAGGCGTCCAAAGTCTCCCGACAGGTCTGCATGTATGGGCAAGTCGTGATTAGCATTTATGACAGACATAGTTCTCAGAAGGGCTCTTTGGCGGCGCACGGTTGGAGGTTGTATGTTGCTGAGAGCGGGAAGCCAGAAGAACGGGGTAGGGTTGATGCAGCCAGTGATTATTATCATTGTGTCGTTAAATACTGTGTCAATTTTCTTGGTGTGCGGACTATACAGTCATGTCGCGGCGCAGTATTCACCTGCTGAGAAGAAAAGACTGAGTGCTGTGATACGAAGGGTATCGGTTTTGACTCCCCATGATGTTGCAGCTAGTTTGTGTAGTATGTTGTTTCGAGTACGGAGTTTTGGGGCCAATTTAGTTAGATGAGTTCTTAAGCTAAGGGTTCTATCAATTGTTATTCCAAGATATTTGCGGGTTGTATGGGAGAGTGACATAATCAAGAGTTACTCTGATAGTAGAGTGTGCCAGTCTGTTGTTAAAGTGGAAGCAGGAAGTTTCTGTTTTGGTTGTGCTGGGTGTCAGTCTCCAATTCATGAAATATTTTCCTAATATCTTCAAGTCTTCAGTTTGTGTGTTTCCCACGTTGAGAAGTTTTTTTATCTTGTGTGGCAAGGGCTAGGTCGTCCGCATATGTGAATTTTCTGCTCACAGTTTCGGGTGCGTCAGATATATAGGCATTAAACAACAGAAGGGCGAGGACGGATCATTGAGTTAGGATTTTTTTTTCTTTCTGTTTTAGCTTTTCGTGTCACCGAAGGTTACTTGTAGTTGCCTATTTGTTCGTAGACAATTTACTAATGCCATTGTATCAGGACATTTTATGATATTTAGTAGATTGTAGAGTAAGTCTTCTCGTCACACAGTATCAAATGCCGCCGTTAAGTCTACGAAAACTGCACCAGTTTTATCCCGTTTTTTTCAAATCCTCTCTCTATATAGGTGGTCAAGGAAAGAACTTATTATTCGCAGCTGCGTTGGGATCTGAAACCAGCTTGTTCTATAGTCTAGAATTAGTCCTTTTGGATTTGAGGACTAATTCTGGCGTATATGATATGCTCTAGTAGTTTGTAGCAACTTCTTAGAAGTAAAATTGGTCTGTAATTACTTGGGTTCTCATTGGATTTACCAGGTTTTAATAGTGTTATAACATTGCAAAGGCTCAATTGATGAGGGATTTTCTTGGTCAGCTGTATTTTGGAACAGAGTTTTGTAAACCATTTTATTGTGTTTTTACCGCAGTGTATTAGGAAGTCATTGTGAAGACCATCGAAACCTGGAGCCTTTCCTGGCTTTAATTAATTAAGGACTGAAGCCACTTCTTTGGTGAATGGGTTACTTAAATCTGATGCTGTTGAGTTGAATTTTTTCTTGAATTCTGCGAACCTTTTCTTGATTTTTATTTTGTGTGATCTACCGCGGTTAGTTCTGGACACACTCATTATGTGGTCGGCTATTTGGTTTGCTGTGACTAATGGTTGAGTTTTTATAGCTGGATTAGCTGTGCCAAGCTTCCTTAGTAAGCTCCAAGCTGTAAGACTGGAGTGTTTGTAATCCAATGTCTCTACCATGGTTTTCCATTTAGGTCTTGCATCATCTAGGACACGTATCAGTTCATCTGCTCTCTCAGATTTACCACTCCAGATGTAATCTTTATACAGAATCTCATTGTTTTTGTGCCATCCGGGGATGTATGTTCTTCTGACACCTCTTGGAATGTTTTTCTTCGCTGTGGCAATTACGGCTCCCACAAAACGCTGGTAATGGGAGGGTTCAGGAGGTATCTATCGGATTACCTGATCCTGGGAGAACTTGGGTCAATTTGTCTTCGCAAAATTCCCTCTTGGTATAGGGTGTGAGTCAACAGTAGGTATTGGCAGACAATGTTTATTTCAGTAAGGCTGTGTTGAGAACGTGGAAAGTTACCAAGTACAGCGCGGGTTACAGGGGGAGGAGAGTTTTTTGAGTCGATTGAAACGAAGAAGAGGTCGGGGTTTGATTCTATGCCCCCATCGAACAGATTTGAACGATGATGGGTCTTTTGCGTCAAACACCAAGTAACGATTTTTTGCTTCAGTCCAGTTCATAATAAATGTGTCGTTATCATCACTGTTTGCATATTTCCAATTTTGATGGAGACTGTTAAAACCACCTGCATTTATTGTGGGGTGTGCAAGATCGGGAAGTATTTTATCAGCCCAGTTTACTAGCGGAGGTTTGTATATGTTTCCTATTTGTAGTTGCGCGAAAGATATTACAATCATTTATATGTTGTTTTTCGTACATGAAGTTAGAAGATGAACTTCCTTTAAATTATTTCTGGCGTATGTTGCAATACTGTATGTGTGATGAGAAGTAGCACCAATTATTGTATAGCCTGGCACCTCGCCTCTGGTCTTAAGCTGTTGTTCGTCAACAGTGTGGGTCTCTTGAATCAGAGCTATGTCGACCTGGTTTCCTCTGAGAATTTTGGACGGGCATTTACCTTTAGCTCTGCTTATCCCTTCAATGTGCAGTTGACATATTCGAACTGATGGTCCGAGTCATACACTGTGGTTCCGATAGATCGCCGATCTCCGAGGTTTACTCGAAGCGACAGCTCTTTGGTACCACCCAGGGGGCACGTGTGGTTTTAGGTACGCCACGGACGCGAACAGTCGTGCCCATTACAACAGTAACGGGACGCCCCCCATATGTATGTTAATATAGACTATATAAATTCAAAATGCAAACCAAAAATTCCGTTACGAACACCTAGGTAGGCACTATCGAATTCTCGGGATCTCTGAGGTGTGCTGAAGTACAGTGATATCCTTATTAAACAAACTACTTAATTATTTTTTTCGCGAGTTCTTCGACAGCGAGAGCTTACGACTAGCAGCCGAGATTTTGATATATAAAAGATTATATATATATATAAAAGATCAACTTAAGGCAATTGTACAAGTAATGTGGAGGTGCTCTGGTTGCAAAAACACAAAGGAAAGCTAATAGAACATTATTTGTACTTGGATTCATTAAAATTTTTAATAAAATTATCCGGGGTTCCTAACTGTTTAAGTTTAATATTTGATAAAAACTCCGCACAAAGTGTAATAACTCGGATCATCTCGTAACTTTGCAAGACGATAGAACAGAATACGCCAAGTAAAGTATCTTCTAGAGGTGGAAGACCTTGAACGCTCATTTTTCTATCAATTTGGCATAAATTTCGTTTATTCAAAGATAAACGCGGGACAGGCTGAATTTAGTTTCCATCAGATTTTGCTTTCTCACTCGTGTAGGATCTGAATATTCATGGGCTATTTGCTTGGAATCTTTTTTTTTATTGTTCTTTGTCATTTTACCCTCTATTTTACATGTAAAATTCCCACTTTTTCATTAAAATCTGCTGAGGTAATTCGATGATAACTACAAATTGACACGTTGGATCATTCTGGGGACATCGCCATCGTTCTCAGCATCAAAACATACGTCGAATCCATATACCCGAGTCTCTGGTACAGAGAATTTTCTTTGTGAGGCAGTGTTGTTTATATAAAAATATATAATATCTTGTTATAAACCAGCGCTGTCCAACTTATCTTCGTCCGTGGACCATTTTTTAAACGTTTTCGATCGATCGTAGCGGCACGGGATGGGCTTAGACAAAATGTTACCCGACAAAAAAACTAGCGGATCATTTAATTTATTTGACCAACGATATTTTGATTCTCATCAAAAGATAATATTTCAAGCTTGAAAAATTAAATAGTATATTTCTTTAAACAAAATGTATTTTTGATATTTAGTATTATAATAACATGATTTCATGTTTTAATGTATGAAGGGGTAAATCCGAACACTGTTGCACTTTTTCTCTCAACGGACATGTCTCGTCAAATATTAATTCTGACACCATCCATTTATAACAGTTGTGTCCCCCTCCCCCACCAAAAAAATTGATGAAAAATTACTGGAAATCGTAAAAGAGTTTATATGAGCGCTATATTGGTTTATATCAGCGCTAGCTTGACGGCGCCGATGTAAAACAAGATTTGAAGAAATTGGAGGGAAGTGTCACGAATTTCGACAAACGTCTAAAGCGAGGTATGAAAATAATTAAGAACGGCGCATTTTTTAAATTATCGGTCATTGTGGGAGGTTATAGAATGTATGAATAAATAGAAGAATGTACTTATAGAATGTAGGATTTTAGTTATTAATCTTGAATTTTGACTGCAACTGCTTTTTTGACAATAAAGTTTATCATTTATTAATAGNATAAGAGACAGGTACACCCCTAACCACCAACCTGTAGTCCTTCCCAGCCTGGCACTGCCCGTCTTCCTTCCTTCCTCCAGCCACACACGCATAGTCCTTCCTCCCGCTCCACACCGATGTGCCTCCAGCAGAGCCGTCCGCCGTCGCCAGAGGGCAGCTCAAGCGAGTGATGAATGTGGCGCTGCGGTGCCGGTTACTGGACTTCGGTTGGAGGCGACGGAGGACGCCAAGTTGGCGGTGGAGTTCGCTGGAGGCATTGGACGAGACGGAGATAGGCTTTGAAGTACGACACAATGACATGTTTCAGCACAATTCAATGAGGAACGCCGACAGTGGTCGTAAAGCTTTGCAAATGCCACTGATAATGTATTTCACTATGTTAAGATTCATGTGCGTGATTTTCCCTTAAGGGATTACATCTGTCAGAGCGACTAGGCTTAAGAACCCCGTCAAAAACATTTCAAATGGTAGTTTGAACCAATTTCCATCCAGCGATGAATTTGCATTCCCTTACGGTGCAAAATTTTGAATTATTTGACTCTAAATAACCATGGGTTTATATAGAGAAACGTTCGCGGGCTCATGTTTTTTCTATACTCTGGCTTAACATAGCGAAAAAAACTACTAAACATACTCAATGGAGAAGGGAACGCAATGACGTTAAGATGTACATACTTTAAAGGGCATTTACAAGAATTACGCCAAAAAACTGTGGAAAATACTGTTCTAACGGAAATGACAGTCGCATCACGTGACTGAAGACAATGCGACCCTTGTCAAAGTAAGGGTCAAACGACAATCTAAATTAATTATAAAATTTTAAAATCACAAAATATTTGTCCTCGTCCAATTAAAAATCAGTCGAATGAATTATTAATTAATTCGAAGTAGTTTGGTGAATATTTCCACGTTTGGTGAATAGTTGGCAACTTGACTTCAGTCAACGCGGATATAATACCTTAAATGCATTAGAAAATATGTAGCGTAATTTCAAACCCATATATTAAGTTTTCTCTCCTCTACCCGTTTTTGTCTCAACCTCCAATTATGACAGAGCAAAATGAAGTATAAGACTGTTGTATCATTTCTCTCCTTGGGGCTTTAGGGCTCGTCAACGTCAAGGTCATTAGAACTCATGCAGGTGGGGAAAAATGCAGTTTCGTACCATAGGGAAGATCATTACTGACTCCTCCCCGTGTGTGGGACTCGCCGAATATCTCGACCATTCCCACTATAAAACCCTCCTGAATTCACTAAATATCTAAATACAAAGATGAGAGGAGAAAGTTGCCCAATACATTATATCGAAGACGAAATAAATTCTGAAAATTATAATTTTCAAACTACGGAAAGGAAGAATAAAAGGAAAGAATAAAGGGGAAGAGGAAAGAAGAATCCAAATTTAAACCCTCCCGAGAACTTGTGGGAAGAGCCCTGATCTACTCATAAAATTCAAGTTTATTAACATCATCCGTTTCATTTCCGAGAATTGTTGGTAAATCTGCAGTCAGACCAATTTGTCTCCGTATTCTCGTGTATTTTCTGCAATCAGTTAGTAGGTGTCGCACTGTCAAAGAAGAGCTACACTCCTCACAAACGTGTCCATCGTCAAGTAATAAGAGATACCTATGAGTGAAAGGACAATGTCCATGTTTTTACAGTTGTATGGACTTTTTTATAAGTAGTTTTTTATGGATGTGCAGTTTTGATTTAATGTTTGTTGATGTATCCGGTTTTGTAATTCTTTATTTAGATCTTATTTTAAAATTATGTTGGATGTACGTACTTGACTTCACCAACTTGTATGTTTTGAAACAAACCATTCATTTCATTATTTAATAACAGCACCATGTTTCCTGTTTTGAAATTTGTTGTTTCACCCTTGTGTAGAAGGCACTTAGAATTTGGTAAAATCTGCTGAAATCACAAAATGGCAAAAATAATGTTTTGTATTGATCTGATACTAGATGACCAAACTTGTTCGTAATTATATCTGGACAGAATAGCGTTAATCCATTAATCGTTAATTAGCGAAGTTAACATTTTCTTTAACTTTTAAGTTAAAAAATCATTAACTGTTTTATTAACTTTCGTTACATTCATATTATGTTAACTTGGTTAAGTCGGTTTACTTTTTCAGCATTTTTCCCTTGACAGAGTGGCTTCCTCTGGCAAAGATATTTGCGGGGATAAACATTCATCCCTCACAGATGAAAATTTTCATATGTTGATCTTTATGAAGAGAAATAAGCATCTTACCCATGATCTTGCATTAGGAACATATTCTCTTGCTACTTCGAATGCAATAAACGAGAAGCACGATAAATATTATTTTGGTTTTTAATATCTTACTCAACCTACTCTTCCTATATTATACCACGCGTGTGTTACAATGAAATATTTGTATGTTTGAGTAACTATAGAATATTTGATTATTTGACTGATTAAACATTTAAAATACTCAATTAACTTAAACTTCCGTTAAATTTTGAACAACCAACTAACGCTTTAACGATTAACGAAGTTAAGTACTTGGATGTCGGAGTGGCGGTTGTCTAAGTTAAAGTTCAGATTAATTTTACCCACCTTGATTCGTAATATACATAATGTTGGATGTTACTACATTACGACGTTGATCCATGTATTTGTGATTGATATTGAAGGAACATAGGTCTCTTCTTGTGTGTTCTTTAAAAGTGTGTTGTATGGAATCCGGCAAGTCTTTCCTCTGTCGCCACATAACAGTACGAATAAAATCATTAATATGAGTGTAGATTGCTGATACTCTCCGTCTTTACCCTTACCATCTGCCGTAAACACCATTCTGCACCACTAAGCTATTTACTGCACCATTGCCCCTACAGTGTAAAATAATTAAATGATTTTAATAAAAGTTAAGATTATTTTCAAAAACTCCGTCAATTTCATTAAAAATGATTCCAATAAATATTAAGGTCGTCAAATCTCTTTGTACTATATAACGCCTTTGCTATAGTTCTTTCAAAAATAAGTTATTAAATTTTACAACTAGTTTGCTATTATTGTTTCTTATTAGTCATATAAATTTATTTTTATGTATACTCAACCTTCATGTCGAATTTAGAAATATTTTAATAGTTAAGTAATATAAACAACATTTTCCGAATAATTTAAAGATTTGATTATAGTGTCTATTTGTTAAATAACATATGTATTAAACATGAATTTGTTGGTATTCTGTTGATATAAAATGGAGCTAACTATTTTGACTCTAGTCTTAGGGGCGTACAGAAATGATAAACCCATCTCTGCCCAAGGACCTTCTAAATCTACAAACACAGACTCAAATTTGTGGCAAAAGTAAATTTATAAGTATGTAAGACATAATTTCAAAAGCATTATTGATATAGAAATCTCTTAGATTGCGGTGAACCTCACCGCCAGGTAACAGATTAATCATGTTACGTCGAATGAAAATGGTAGACGGGACCGGGATTCGAACCCGGGACCTTGAGCTCTNGGGATGGCGCAGTCGGTAAGCGCATGAGCGCGTAGAGCTCAAGGTCCCGGGTTCGAATCCCGGTCCCGTCTACCATTTTCATTCGACGTAACAGCATTATTGATAATTAAATTTCACGTCATGAAAAAACCAATAATAGCCCCTAAAATGTAAATTTTAAAACGTACCAGGTACTTAGTTCCAAAAGGCGTCATTGAAATTCATTGCGTAACATTACACCCATACTACAAGTAGTAATTTATGGAAAAGTTTTGTGTACTCCAAAAATTAAAAGTTAATTTTTAAAATACTAATAATTGACTTTCGAATACATCTCTGAAATATAACTAAATAAGGAAACGAATCGCAAAAATAAATCTTGACCAGAAAAAGCTTGTTTTTTAGCATCGAATAAAAGCATTCATTGACATACTTTTCAAAAAAATGCGTTTTGTCAGTGACAAATGATGCGACATAAAACGAGATTTCACAAAACATAACATGAGAAAACATTCCTATAACTTCGCCCCTTGTGTACGTCAGATAAAAATGGAATGGTTTATCCCACGTATGAAAACATACAAACACGTGCAGGTACATACACAGCGTTCTACGGAGGTCGCATCCAAACTGTGTACACTCGCTTGGCACATTATCAATTTAATATCGGCGGTGCAAACACCAAACGTAAATATTAGCTCCCAGATGAAAAACCAATGGTTCGTCCCACGCCGTTGCAACAGCTATTGGACCGATATCCTAAAGGAATGTATAAAAGTCATCCTGCATGGTTATTGACCCTGGCAGCCGAAGCCTATTTCGTGTAATTACAAACATGATATTAATTTTGTTTATGCAAAGTGAGATGGCTCTAGCGGTGCGAGAGATGAAATTTTGTGATTCAGATTTACACAGGTGGCAATTCCCCACTAGGAAGAAGGCGCGAATAGAATTTTCATTTATATGGAAACGCGGTACAAAAATATTAAAATAAAATATCGAAAACGAACATCCGAATAAATCGTATTGAAATAGGAATGCCATTCAACATTTAACTTTGTTTCAACGGTTTCATTATTTTACTCACCGCTTTACGTCAGTTTTCGGAACAAAGTTTGGAGCTCTGTTTACACGCATGAAATGTAGAGGGGGACGATAATAATTCTGATCATTCGAAAAAAAATTGAAACCTTTGTCCATTATCTAATAAAAAAATAATTTGGGTCACATAAATTTTTGGATAATTATTAACAAAATTAAACATTGTAAAAGCCTTTAAAAATTATAAAACCCTAACGTCACTTAAAATTGATTTATTTTATTCGCAGAACCTCCTGATGAAACAAACAAAACCGATCATTTTGCATCTTCCAAAACCAATAAGAAGAATACATATCTCAATATCTCTTCTCAAGCTTGTTTTACACTTTTCCTTCTTTTTCACATGTTTATATGTTCAATGACAATTTTGCATTCATTCAATTCGCCCAATTTACAAACATACCCCGATAAATAAAGATTTTAACTCGGGGACAAAACTCGTCCAGACACGAAACTTGGCAGGATGTTAGGTTTCGGTTGTCACTTCAATGTAAAAAAAATCAGAAACTCCCCCCGGGGACAAAAAGTGGGGCAGCAAAGCTCTTTTTTTGTAAATATCTCAAAATAATACACGAGATATCAAAAAAAAATTCATTTAAATTGTATGTGACCAAATTTCCTACAAAATTTGGTCCTTCAAAATTTTTTTCGTCTAACATAGAACTGAGATATGAGCGCTCTTAGTTGAGACTTTTTTTTTCAATTTTTCAATGGTTAAGTGTGTTTAAGACCCTTTACGTGTTGGCGAATATATATGAATGAATATTTGACTGTACACATCATGTTTTAAACATAAGTTTTTTCAGTTTGTTGGTTTCGTGGATAAAAATGTATGGAAAAACTTTAGAATACGTATATAAATATATTGATGTAAGGTAGCAAATATGCAGAAATGTTGAATTAAAATGAACAACTAATGATCCACTAATAAACATGCATGGATATATTCCAACACGTATGTGCACATGTATGGTATATACATGTATATCTCGGTTCTTGTGCGTCTGACAAAAAGAATTACTAAGAACCAAATTTGTTGGAAATTTTGTCAGCTACAACTTTAATGTTTGACATTTTTTAATATCTCGCACAGTTTTTGAGATATTTAATAAAACCATTTTGCGCCTCCCCCCCCCTTTTTTTTTGACCACCCCAGGGGGGCCAACCGGTCTACCGGAGTGTCCTATTTTTTCCCCATGAAAATGACCCCGAACCTAACTTTCTGCCAAGTTTCATGTCTTGAAGATTTTTGTCCCGGTCTTTACAGAATCAGCCTTTATTCAATGGTGTAACAAGGAACTGTTGATAATCGTCACATCACTATCAATAACTCCTCTTTCCAGAAGAAATGCCAGATTTACGAATAGTAGTGACGACAATCTTATTAATAACAAAAAGTTCTTAATAAAGGAAGAAGGCCTAATATAAACTGGGTACTTGTTTGACTTCATTCGTAAGCAAAATCTGCTATTTACGTTATATCTGGTTGTCCTTCACGTGATGGCTTTGACATTCAGCTCTCCGATACGGTACAAGACTGCAAAAAGTGAAATAACTCTTCAGGATGCCAGGAGACCTCCATAAAAATACTAATTCCACTTCTTACGCCCGTTAGGTAATCAATATAAGGAAAACAATAAACTTATATTCTGATATCCCAAGAAATGTCGTAATTTATAATTTATTAATTTATACTTATAAAAGAGAATTCTACGGAATGTCAGGGATATCGAAATCGAAAAAATACTAGATGAAGTGATTTAAAATTTTGAAGAGCTCTTCTTAAGAATTGTTGCAAGTAACGTACAAAGTGTGGTTAAGGAACACAAGAACAGAAAACAACAAAAACGTGGTTGCTTTCCAGTAGATGAGGAACTTTACTCGCATTAGCGTTAACTATCAAGCTTACGGATATGTCCGCTAGAGATCAGTATTGATGCGCTTGTTTCAAAATCCTCGGAACATATAATTTACAAAACATAACCGAGGAAGGAAGAATGAACGAAAGCTATGATGAACATTGTTTTCATTCACATAATCTGAAAATATACTGAAACCAAAGAATGTGGATCAAACGATACACTTTGCTTATTGAGCGTTCAGTATAATGTGTACTTTCTTTCAGACTGGATTTCGACACACACGTTACCATATACTAATTTGAATAGAGTTATAGAAACAACACGTATTTTGTTTGTTTTCATCGTGACTTTTTATTTTGAAAAATAACGAAGGGGTTGATGGTATTACAAAGTATATAAAAATTAAGAAACTAACATGTTATGGGTAATGAAAACCGAACCCTTCTTTTATACACATCCTCCTACTCCCAGTATCTCTAACTCTAACTATTACTAACTACTCCTACTAACACCTCCAAGTGGGTCAAGTTGATGGTAAACCACAACCCGGCCCACCTACTAACAACAGCCCCACCACCTATCTCCTATCGCTCCATGTAGATGAGCTTCATGAACACTTTAAATTTCCCATTTACAAACACTACAACACAAAAAAAAGTTATTTTATGGGAAAAAATCTTGGTGATTTTCTATTTAACGTGTGGGATAAAAAATGTACACACTTGAATAGAGAGTTACATGGTGACTTTCAATTTTTATTTTAATGTATTATGCATTCTCAAAGGATACCACAAAATTAGATGCTAGTCGTTGCATTATATGATAACCAAAAGTAAAACGAAATTCATTCAAGCTCACACGTTAAGCAGAGAATTTCTCTCGCTCTTCACACGTCATGGTCAAACCCCGAATCACGAGACCACATTTCTTCATCACTCTTTCTCTCCTTCCACGCTCCGTGAGCCGAATCCAGACGGTATCGATATATCGATCGGATCGATAGATCTGCGCTCGCTGGCGAGTTCATTTCCGCTGCTCGACAAGTGACTGGCGGCGGCGGCATCACACCGTTTTAATCTGGCAGCGTGCGAGTACAAGAGAGAGGGATGGGGTGGGGGGGCAGAAAAAACGCGGCCGCAACAAGTGGGACATCTGTGATTTTTCCTCATTAAGGCGCGTCCTCCGCCCGGTGAAATGGAGCGCTTGCTGGAGGCTCCTCCCCCATCCCGCTTCGCCTATGCTCTGCTGTGCCACACCTCAGAAACGAAGAAAGAAGGATAGTTCAGTAGAGCCACGTCCGGCAGGACCATTTCATCTTCAAAAAAAAACAATACTTTTTTTGATTTACAATTTATCTTGAGGTTTACGAAATGTTTCAAATGCGGTAGGTTGAATGTGACCCAAATTACGAAACAGTCAATTACATATTTACCTACGTACACTTTACATTTGCTTACGTCACAAGTTTTTTCACAAAACCTTTCTATGCTAGGGAACATTGCGTTGTGATAGTCTCTGATCATATGTTCTCCTTTTTTTAAGGATACGTCCGAGGAAGAATGTTTAGTCTCCATATTTAGCGACACATTTAATATTCTTTTCATATCCACTCAACAAGTATCTGATAACCTTTATAGTAAAACAATACTTACTAGGGAAAATCAGTACCAATGTACGAGGCACCATCTAATTATCAGTCTCATAATGGTGTCTACAAAAATTATTTCAGGAAATGAAATTATCATATTAGCATTCGCATAAGGGATCTTGTGGTTACCTTGATCATTATGTGGGAGACATATATGACCAGCTATCCAAGTCAATGAAAACACTGAATTTTAAAACTATTTTCTTTATTTCTATTCTAATTATTTTAAAACACAACAAAATGAATTATGAGGAAGAAAAAACATAATTTCATTTCTATTTATGAGTTAGTACTACAGTACAAACAATATTCAGGGACTCGTTTGAAATGCACGTAACGCATGAAAAAACATGACGGCCGAGCGCAATGGCTTCGTGATTTATGCATTTCACCTCGGAAAAAGTAAAATATATTTCTGAAACGTCCAGTCACTTATAGATACAAGTGATGTAAAAATACTATAGAAAATGTACTACAAATCACAGTAATTTTCCATCACTTTCATGATTTAAAAGTTGGTCTTTTATTAAAAATAAGTGTTTTCTCCATGAGACGCAATGTATTACACCAATTATGATGGCAATTATCTCATTTAAATGGCTGGTGAAGTATGTATTTCAAGCGTAGCGTGCAATTGAAGCTTATCTACATGGAGCGATAGGAGTTGGGTGGTAGGTCATTATTAGTAGGTGGACCGGTTAGCTGGGTTTACCAACAACTTGGCCCACGTGGAGGGGTTAGTAGAAGTAGTTAGTAATAGTTAGAGTTATTGATACTAGGAGAAGTAGGAGTAGCTTTTCAATCGTCAAAGCTATATATGAACAGGGACATTAAAGTGAAAACCTACCTTTTCTTTTTGGTCCCGCCGGGAATTGAACCCGTAATGGCGCTAGGTGACCGCAAGCACGCTAGTCCCTCAGCTACTAGAGGGGCTAGTTAGGGTTTTAAAAAAATTGAAATCACAATACGCGCGTGTAATTTTGTTTATTTCTATCGATTTCAGAATTTTTTGTAGTTTAATTCTACTGCAACTTACGGAAGTCTGGGATTTCTCCGCAGCACGCTGTTCCGAAGTGGAGGAAGGGATAGAGACAGAGACAAGGAGTCAAGGGTTCGACGTTGTGGCGGGTCTCGAACCGGCATCGTACTTAATGAGCTCATGGAGTGGCACGGAGGCGGTGGAGTGAGAATGGAGGGCACGAAGGGGGCTAATGGCATCGTCAACATCACAGGTGTTCAGCCGACGCGAGCTGTTGTTGGAACACGGCGTGTTGACGCAGCATATTAATGAACCCCGTCTGGACAGGGGAGCGACCGCTGTGCTCCCTCGTATCTCGTAGTATTCATACGACGTCGTCTCATGTCACGAAATCTCAGCTCCTTATCCTTTCACACTTTTTCTCCTGTGCGTAAGTATGCGTTCTAATTAAATAAACAGTTAAAGACTTATGACCTTTTATGGACGAATAATATTTATATTTGTGAAACATTTAAATATTATTCGACCATAAAATGTCGTAAGTCTTTATTTATTTAATTAGAATTTATAATGGACGTTAACTGTAGTAGAATTAAACACGTATTCCTATTACATGAGATAAATTCGAGCTGAGAAGAATAAAGTGACTTTTAACCAAGAGAGGTTAGTAAAATAGGGTCTGTTCGAAAGACTATAACCCTTATGTATTTTGACGTGCTGAATCCGAATCCGAATCCGAATCCGGGGCCAGAAAATCTCAACCACCCTCCCTCTTTAATCTCGAAAAACCGCCCCTAAATACTGGAAAATACGCAAATTTATGAATTAATTTACTTTAAATTACTATGAGCTTATAGGGAGAAACTTTTGTGAGCTTTTTTTTTTATATCCCGAAAAAAGTTCCGGTTTATCATAGCGAAATAAACGTACTGAAACAAAGCAAATCGAAATAGGAATGCAATGACGTGAAGATAATCATATCATACCTAATGGGTCATTTACAAGAGTAATTCACAAAAAAACTGTGGTAGAGTCAAAGAAAGAGTCAAACGGCAATATAAATTTATTATCATGTTTTAAAGTCTCAAAATAGTTGTCCTCATACAATAGAAAAATCAGTAGAGCGTATTATAATTTAAGTAGAACTTCTTTGGTGAGTATTTCCAAGTTTCGTGAATAGATGGCTACTTAACTACAGCAGACGCGGATATAATACCTTAAGTAAAATCGTGAACAAGAAATGTTAGTAAAATAGACGGAACGAAAATTTAATAAAAACATTACCCCCATTTAATATGAAATATTCCAAAAATACCCGTAAAAACTGTCAGCTATGTTGACAATTTTTAAAAATGTCTTTGGGGTCTTGAATTATGGACCTTGTAGATTCGAGGTCCGCACCCTCAACGTTCAAATACGAGAACATCTTTTATATGTAGGGCTTTTAAATCTATATGAATCACAATCTGATTTAGCAATTTACCATTCATAATAAAATTCTAAGCTGTAATTTAAATTTATCCTTGTATAAGATAAGCACCATTGTAATATAGTTAAGCTATAAAGCTCGTGATAAATACTCGTATGGAGTGCAATCAAATTCGAGAGGAATTTTAGCTCTGATACACATTTTGGTAATCTTACTCAACAAATCAATGGCTTACGAGAACTTATCTTTTCCCCCACCAAATGTAACTGTAAGTTTAGAGTAACCTTTTCCCATAATATCCTGCTAAAGTAAATCCAGAATGGTAAATAACTATCAGATTGCAAAGTCCTAACTTTGCCCCAAATCTTCGGAAGGTGTACTAATGCATGTATGCAGAAATCCTTAGATTTAGTTACAATAAGAAATTATAACAAGTTTATAACAGATAAAAGCGAACAGGATTTTTATGAAAAAATTCCAATATCATTGAAATTACGAAAACTGTTGATGGCGATGATGAACATATCTTGTTTGTATTCATTATCTAACTGATAACTTTTAAAAACTTACTGAAGGAATACTAAGTTTCAAGGTCGTACTCTCTACCCCCGTATTGTTAAAAAAGTAAACATCTAAAAAGTTATTGATTATTTTAAAAAGACATGCAATCGATATTTTAATTGTGTATGGAAAGATTACTTTCAATTTATGAAGCCTCCGGGAGTTCTTTTTCCACGGTAGTTACTTTTATACTCTTTCTCATATGTTATTGATATCAATTAAAAATGTTATTCATTAATGGTGATAGTTTGGTAGTTTTGGCGTGTAATGTACTTACATTCCTAACTAATCCCTTAAATTAATTGTTCTCAAAAGAAAATAACTTGATCCGGCGACTTTAACAAAAACGTTTCTGGACTTACGTCACTCAAAAACTACCAAACAGATTTGCGTTGAGAATGAGATCTGTGCTAAATTTCATTTTGATACTTCAGAGATTGGAGTAGGATATTTAATACCAAAACCAGTTTTTCCTGTAATACAAGTATGTATAAAATATTAATTAATGCCATCGGTCTCTCAAATTAATTCTTCACATCAAAGTTCCCACAAAACTGACATGTTTCATATTTCCCACTCGGAGAACATTGCCTTCGCGTAACTAAAAGTGAAAAAATAAATAATTATCTGAAAATATATAGGCTGGTTTATTAAGTGAATTCCTTAGATACTTCGTTGTATTAATCAAACGATAAAATACACAATATTACCAACTCGTTAAAACAGTAGTTATTTCTCAAACGACTGCAAACCCTTTCTGGTAGATTGCCAACGGAAGAGAAAAATGCTAAAATAGTAATAACATACAGTAGTATAACATAGGATCGTGATAAGCGGGTCATTACACTTCTTATAACAGAGAAATGATTCTAATTCAACCTCATGATGATATAACGGCCACAGGAATGGAAACGTTAGATGCAGCAGGTTTTTCAGTTTCCTTAGTCATATTTATTACGTAATTTTAGGAAAATTAAATTTTTGTTTTCGGAAAGTGAGATAATAATTGGTGGGTATGTAGAGAAATATTGAAAAAAAAAACACAAGTCGGAAGAAATTTACTTGTTCAGACTTTGTGCCCTCGCGAATGCTTTTTTATTTATTTATCACTGCGAACTGGATTTATTTTGGTAAGTCAATAATAGTCCATTCCTCAGAGATCGACGACAGGTTTCGATTACATCATTCGTCAAATTTGTAAAACCGTTTATTAACCAAAAAAAATTTCAAAAACCCGAAAAGGGGATTATTTTTATTTTAAAAAATTGAAAAGGACGTCTTAATATGGCCATGGCTGACAATAAGGAATGCGTGATGCAAAAGGCAAGAAATGTCATTCATTAACATAGTTTCGACAGCACTTGGAGATGATGACCCAATGAATAGAAACAGGATCCGTAGGGATTCCACCCTAAGTACGCGGGGCTTCAGAGCGATTTGATGTCATCACTAATTCCCGCGTCAGTGGCTTCAATGATATTAATAGTCATTACTCTGGCGTTTATGGTATTGTGGGTAATCCCACAGACTACACACGCTCCATCAACGCCTTCCTCCCCTCTTGATGGAGAATTGCAGAGTATGCAGGAAGAGGGGAATTATGGGAACAAACGGAGGAGCATTATTAAGATGTCAAAATGAAGGGTTTCTCTCCCTTGAAAGTAAGACATGTGTACATTCGAGTTCCATTTTTTACAGGCAATACAATGCATACTATTTGCTAGAATGAGAAGAGTGTGCGGGTTGGCGAGAGTGTACGGCGACACGTATCCCCAACCGCAACAATGCGGTATGTCTCAATGAAATACGATTTCTTGAAAATTTCTGAATTCTTAGTCTATTGCCAAAAGAACAGTTGGCCTCTCCGGTGGCGAAGGTGGTAGCGTGTTTGCTTATCAGAAACCCGGGTCAGAAAAAAATTTGTATCTTTTCACATTAATGTTCCGGTTCATATAGCTGTGTCTACTGAAAAGCAAACCCTTCTTCCTCTATCCACTTCCTGCTAGTATCAACTATTACTAACTACTTCTACTAACCCTTCCACGTGGACCAAGTTGTTGGTAAATCCAGCTAACCGACCCACGTACTAACAATAGCCTACAACCTAACTACCACCTCCTGTCGCTCCATGTAGATAAGCTTCAATAGCACGCTACATTTCCCAGTTACAAATACAACAATATAAAAACAAACGAACAGTTGAAAACGTGAAGGACAACGAGTAAACTTACTCTCAAGAAGCAAGCAAGGGACCATCCGTCAATTTCGATCGAATTGCCCAGTGGAAAACTGGGTAAAATGCCGGGATTGGCATACAAAGATAACTTACACAATTGAACCACAATGGAGTACTGACTCGTAACAAAATTATACATCATAATTAAGTACACTTGAATAACGTGATCCGAGTAATAAAAAGTCTTAATAATCCATGTGAAGAAAAACAATGGATCAACGCTCTGTAGAGAAAATACTTGCCATGAATTATAAATGTTCATCATGTAAAAAAATATTATAATATTAACAAATAAAATATTTTGAGAAAAATACGTATTTGAAGGAGTTGAATCAATACACCACAGAGATACGTAACCTTAATGACGCATAGCTATATGATCTATCTCGACTTAACTTTTTAAAGGAAGCAAATTGTAACGTGTAGTTTTGTGGTATCAAATGAAGACAGCAAGAAAAAGGGTCCATGAGGGAAGGAGCCTTGTTTCCAGAGAACGTTTCTAAAACATCTCCATGGACTCAAGCATGTTGCCATATTTCAAACAAATCTTTTTTTTTTTTTGCAATTATACAATTGTTTTTATAAGCAGGCTAGAGCGGAATTTCTCCCGTTATTTGTTATTCTTTGTCGTGTGAACGATGCAATTAGATACTTCTTATCTATTGAACTACATCATGTACAGTGGTGCATCTGACCCGTAGGCAAGGGGAGTGGGCCAACCGGGGAGGGGTCTGGGGAGAATTTCTGTTCGAAACGTCATGTTTTTACTAGGGTGCATAATGGTTTTACAACACAATTTTTGTTTAATATTATCTTTTATATCAAAAAAACATCAACTCATCAAATAGATTATCAACAATTAACAATATTAATTAGCAACTAAATTAATTAATTTTTGAAGTGGCGAAGACTGATAAGAGTTTATCTGATGCGAGTTCAGGTCCAATAGAAGCGGGGGTGGGGGCCCTACAGCCCTACAGCCCCATTAGTCCCACCACTGTTAGATCTGCCACTGATTATGAAATAATATTTTTTGTGGTATCATACTCGTTATAAATGTTCAGAAAACTTAGTTTATAGTGAGGTAACAATCAAGTTTGAGAGGAACCAGTACAATTTTTGGACCCTTTGAGCGGCATTATCTGAAAACAGTTTTGGAGTTTGGGCCCTTCTTCCAGTTACGTCCTTAATTGTAATATTTAATCCAAAAATCTGTATCCAGTATTAAGTAAATAGATCGACGCTTTCGCTGTATAGGAAAACGAACTATAGCATCAAAATTACTTTTTAGACTGAAAATAAAATAAATATTTTGATCGTATCTGATCTGGATGAACCAGAGTTCCGAGAGAACGTGGACTGTATAAATGAGGTTCTACTATAATACCCATTTCAAGCGACAATTCATTTTACGTGTCGCTCTATTTATTTATTCCTATTTCCCGACAATCATGGCTGCACAGAAATGTATGCCACAAGAGTATAAACTAATCATTCACAAATCTCCGTCTGGGGAATTATGAACGTATCATTAAAATCGCTCAGATAAAGACAGCGAAACAAAATCAAAATCTCATCTGTAATTTCATTTATTAATTCTAGATGTATTGAGTAATTATGCGGAATAAACTACAGTTTTCCCAGTTTCAATTTCATTTTATGCATGCATGCTTATATTAACTGATTTCTGTTATTACACTTCACTAATATTGCCGTTCTTACAGTGTGTAACCTAATTAAGAAGTAATTTTATGTTGTTTCTCTCTGTTTTGCTATTTAATCGTAGTTACTGAATCCATTAACTTGTTGCAAATCAACTCGTAACTTCCTAGTATCTACTCGTGTTGGCATCGTCCACAGTGGACATCACATCTACGGCCATACAACACAAAAACTTTACGGTTAAAATACACGAGAATCTCTCCGTAACTTTAAACGCTTTTTAAAGTGAGATATTAATGATAATTCCCACAATCTCTCGCAAACCCTTCTGCAGATTTCAACCTTGTTTATTCCGATAATTTCTTACATATACCCATAGCGTTTTTNTGAAAAGCGAACCCTTCTTCCTCTATCCACTTCCTGCTAGTATCAACTATTACTAACTACTTCTACTAACCCTTCCACGTGGACCAAGTTGTTGGTACATCCAGCTAACCGACCCACGTACTAACAATAGCCTACAACCTAACTACCACCTCCTGTCGCTCCATGTAGATAAGTTTCAATAGCACGCTACATTTCCCAGTTACAAATACAACAATATAAAAACAAACGAACAGTTGAAAACGTGAAGGACAACGAGTAAACTTACTCTCAAGAAGCAAGCAAGGGACCATCCGTCAATTTCGATCGAATTGCCCAGTGGAAAACTGGGTAAAATGCCGGGATTGGCATACAAAGATAACTTACACAATTGAACCACAATGGAGTACTGACTCGTAACAAAATTATACATCATAATTAAGTACACTTGAATAACGTGATCCGAGTAATAAAAAGTCTTAATAATCCATGTGAAGAAAAACAATGGATCAACGCTCTGTAGAGAAAATACTTGCCATGAATTATAAATGTTCATCATGTAAAAAAATATTATAATATTAACAAATAAAATATTTTGAGAAAAATACGTATTTGAAGGAGTTGAATCAATACACCACAGAGATACGTAACCTTAATGACGCATAGCTATATGATCTATCTCGACTTAACTTTTTAAAGGAAGCAAATTGTAACGTGTAGTTTTGTGGTATCAAATGAAGACAGCAAGAAAAAGGGTCCATGAGGGAAGGAGCCTTGTTTCCAGAGAACGTTTCTAAAACATCTCCATGGACTCAAGCATGTTGCCATATTTCAAACAAATCTTTTTTTTTTTTTGCAATTATACAATTGTTTTTATAAGCAGGCTAGAGCGGAATTTCTCCCGTTATTTGTTATTCTTTGTCGTGTGAACGATGCAATTAGATACTTCTTATCTATTGAACTACATCATGTACAGTGGTGCATCTGACCCGTAGGCAAGGGGAGTGGGCCAACCGGGGAGGGGTCTGGGGAGAATTTCTGTTCGAAACGTCATGTTTTTACTAGGGTGCATAATGGTTTTACAACACAATTTTTGTTTAATATTATCTTTTATATCAAAAAAACATCAACTCATCAAATAGATTATCAACAATTAACAATATTAATTAGCAACTAAATTAATTAATTTTTGAAGTGGCGAAGACTGATAAGAGTTTATCTGATGCGAGTTCAGGTCCAATAGAAGCGGGGGTGGGGGCCCTACAGCCCTACAGCCCCATTAGTCCCACCACTGTTAGATCTGCCACTGATTATGAAATAATATTTTTTGTGGTATCATACTCGTTATAAATGTTCAGAAAACTTAGTTTATAGTGAGGTAACAATCAAGTTTGAGAGGAACCAGTACAATTTTTGGACCCTTTGAGCGGCATTATCTGAAAACAGTTTTGGAGTTTGGGCCCTTCTTCCAGTTACGTCCTTAATTGTAATATTTAATCCAAAAATCTGTATCCAGTATTAAGTAAATAGATCGACGCTTTCGCTGTATAGGAAAACGAACTATAGCATCAAAATTACTTTTTAGACTGAAAATAAAATAAATATTTTGATCGTATCTGATCTGGATGAACCAGAGTTCCGAGAGAACGTGGACTGTATAAATGAGGTTCTACTATAATACCCATTTCAAGCGACAATTCATTTTACGTGTCGCTCTATTTATTTATTCCTATTTCCCGACAATCATGGCTGCACAGAAATGTATGCCACAAGAGTATAAACTAATCATTCACAAATCTCCGTCTGGGGAATTATGAACGTATCATTAAAATCGCTCAGATAAAGACAGCGAAACAAAATCAAAATCTCATCTGTAATTTCATTTATTAATTCTAGATGTATTGAGTAATTATGCGGAATAAACTACAGTTTTCCCAGTTTCAATTTCATTTTATGCATGCATGCTTATATTAACTGATTTCTGTTATTACACTTCACTAATATTGCCGTTCTTACAGTGTGTAACCTAATTAAGAAGTAATTTTATGTTGTTTCTCTCTGTTTTGCTATTTAATCGTAGTTACTGAATCCATTAACTTGTTGCAAATCAACTCGTAACTTCCTAGTATCTACTCGTGTTGGCATCGTCCACAGTGGACATCACATCTACGGCCATACAACACAAAAACTTTACGGTTAAAATACACGAGAATCTCTCCGTAACTTTAAACGCTTTTTAAAGTGAGATATTAATGATAATTCCCACAATCTCTCGCAAACCCTTCTGCAGATTTCAACCTTGTTTATTCCGATAATTTCTTACATATACCCATAGCGTTTTTTGTCACCACAATATTCTGTTTCTGTACTTGTACACTCTACAAAATAAGAAACTTATAAAAGCACAATTTTGCAACTGCGACCTATAGCTGCACGACTATCGCACATTCTTTTTACATATGAGGTTCTAAGTCTATAACTGCATTTAAATATATACTCGTAAGTAATTACTCTCTCTCGAAAATATATCAATTACCTATTATCGTAAAAACTCATTACTTACAAACAATATAGTGTGAGGTATCATTTTCTTCTGATTTCCGTTCTATTTTACCGTTCTCATATTTTTTGTTTCGGGTTTCCTCTTTCTGCTGAGTAGAATTGATAGAAGATTTTCAACTCTCTTCAAAAGAAATTGATTTTCAGTGCCTATAAAAAACTTTCAAGCAACACCCATTTTCCTTCTAAACAGAAATAAAATTTGGAACCCATTTTGAGAAATTTTCCAAAATGTAAATCAATCTTCATAGAATGCTTTAGATGAAAGTGATGAGAGCTTATTAATTAATTCTTCACCGTCAAAGTACTGTCTTTAGCAACTAGCTGAATGAACTGGCGTTGCCCAGATAAGTGAATTGGTTATACAATTATGGACAATATCACCAAATAGTCTACCGACACCAGTCCTCCCACAAAGGAATTTGGTTATCTTACATGAAGGAGGAACGTGTACTTTAGAATCGGGGGTTACCACAAATCATCTCATCGGTCTGAAGAACTATAGATACGATGGTTAATATCGGTCGACGTGGAATATTTTTACATATCACCTCGTTTCAGCACCACCAGTATATGGGGTTTTCTTACGCCATACCATTAACGCATATATTCATTCCCTTTTTTAATTTCGTTTATCTTCCGTTAACTTAAGTCCGTTAATTTCTTTTTAAGCATTGTGTCTACGGTAGTAAGAAATTTATCTTGCCTCTTATCGTCTGAACCGACCATATGTTATCGAGGTGCCCGTCCTCACCCTGAAATGCCGTTAAATGCTTAGACATATATGGTTTTGCCTCGATACATGTCTAGCACTCAATACCTCAGCACGGTTTGAGATTCCCACGTTCTGCGTCGCAGGAAGGGCATGGAATTGGAAATCAGTAGACCTTTAGGGCACATCGGATGACGAACGGTCGTGGGAACAAGGGTTACTCAGACAAGGTGATACGCACCTTTGCAATTTATTTAAGTTCACGCTAGGATTCAGGGACTCCATTCGCGTATGCTGCACAAAAGATTCTGTCATACCAGTTTGCGGCGACTCTCTTCCCACTTCTATTGCAGTATTTGTAAATGGGAAATGTAGCGTGCTATTGAAGCTTATCTACATGGAGCGATAGGAGATAGGAGGTAGGAGGGTAGAATGGTGTTAGTATAGGTGGCCCGCTTAGCTGGGTTAGTGGTCAGCAAGTAGAAGTGGTTAGTAGTTAGTTATTGATATTAGGAGGAACTGGATAGAGGAAGGAAGATTCGCTTTTCAAGAGTCACAGCTATATGAACTGGGACATTAATGTGAAAAGCCATACATTTTGTGGCCCCATCGGGAATCGAACCCGGGTTGACTTGGTGAGAAGCGACAACACTACCACCTGCGCCACCGCTGGGGCTCCGTCTTCCCACTTTTGTTCCTACCCTCTGACTCGAGTACTGACCTTAAATTCGAAATCTACAGAGAGAACGAAACCGAAAAGAAAAATCAATAATTATCAATTAGTTGACGATCTTGATGTAATTGCGTTCTGTGTTTTTACAACGTAAATTAACTGCATATAACGTGCAAGAAAACTTCTAACCGTTCGACGACTTTCCCTGAAAAGTACATTATGCAGGGTAAACGTTATCCCTCTCAGACGAAACTTTTTGTATGTTAATGTTCAGGAAGGGAAAAGTATGATCTTGCATGATGAATATATTCTCCTACTACGTCAAATACAAGAAATAATAAATATGACTTATGTTTCTAATTACCTTCTCTACCCGGTCTATCCTACTTATAATATACCGATGTTATACTTAACTATTCCGTTTGACTAACTATAGAATTGTTGACTATTTGACTGATTTAACATTTACAGTATTCAATTATATTTTAACGGTTAATTTTAACTTCTATTAAATTTCCAACAGGGAACTAACGCTTTACCAATTAAGTTAGTTAACTTTTGGAGTAACAGAAAACGAAGTTAAATATCAGATAAACTTTACCCAACTACATCCATGGAAATTTAATGGCGTAGTTTAGACGTTAATAACAAAAATGTTACTCACTGTAAAAATGTGCAGTTAAAAGTAATACATATTACGTTTCCTTATTGTAATATTCGTAAATGTGTAATGTGGCGTTCTTTTGAAACTTACCTGCATGGGGTATGAGGTGGGTGGTAGGGCTATTGTTAGTAGGTGGACCGGTTAGCAGGGTTTATCACCAACTTGTTAGTAGATGGTGTTATTAGGAGTAGATAGTAATAGTAAATTAGTGGAAGTAGGTATAGTAGGATGAGATAGAAGGATGAGTGTACGCTTTTCAATTGTTGTTATCTGAACTGGGAGAAAAGTGAAAAGCGAGAATTTTTTTTCTGTGACTTTGGGGCAACCAAGCATACTAGCCACTGTGCTACGAGAGGGGAACGGAAAAATCATGTTTGAAGCGAAATTAAATATAAAATACGTAATTATTTTTAAGAAATCGGAATAGGAAAACTAGAAAACTTGATAATATGTAGATCTTTAATTTTGGTACATCAGAGCTGAAAGAGAAATCTAAATTAGAGCTCTGATGTTGAACTAAGGAGTGAGAACGCAGTTTCATCCCTGGAGAAATTACAATCCCATGAGGAAACCACCCTCAAAGTATTTTGTGGGAAACTACACTCATGCACTCATAATACAGAGAATTCATGCCATTGGAAAAGGAGGCAGAATATGGGGGATGGTTATCGTTGACTTGTTATTGGTAAATAGCTGCGGTTTGATCACAACCATAACATCCATTGACATAACAGTTTCCATCTTTGATGTTTGAATGTTTGAACTCTTCATATTTCCACTGGTTGTTTACCGAGTTTGGAGCATTCTATTGAAGGGGTTGATATGTTCCAGCAAACAAGAGCTCGCCGAAAGGAGTTTCCGCTTTTCAAAATTATTTCTAACGAACCGGAAACTTCCGTGCATTAGCACAACCAGTCACAAAACTGAATCCAAAGGAGACCTAATGCGAGAGTTGAGCGATTACGAAATAGAAATTCACAATTTACAATACTTACACACAATGCTTTTTGTATAACATCCAAGTATGTGTAAATATGATACCCAGGTATGTGTACTCCAGTATCATACCTAAGTATTTATATCATGAAGTTTGTTGTTTATTTTTGTGTCGTGAATATTGACAGATATTAATATTCACAGACAATAGATATGTACCTGTTTTATTATTTTAACTTTAAGAAGGTTTCGATACAATATCGGAACGTTCACGAGTTTCTAAGTTGTATTACTTATTTGTCCAAACCCTCGAGAATAATAAGAACAAATTACAAACTAGGGTAGAAAAACTTTTATAATTGATGTAGCTGTTACTTCCACAACCAATTTAAAAAAGATAGAACAAATAAAAATTCAAGAATATCAGACTCTTAAGACAGAAATACAAAAGATTTGGAAACAAATGAAGTTATAATTATTCCTCTCATAATTTCAGCCACTGCTGTCATTTGTAAAAATCTAAAAGGGATTGTCATTACAAGAAACACCAGTAGAAGATTGCCATTTACTAGAAATGTACTACCGGAAATGCAAAAATCAGCTGAATTACAAACATGCCACCTAACACGGAAATTCCTTAGTCTTGGTTCAATTATACTTCACTAAGCATATAATTACGCTTTAATTACCTGTTTGAAAAGAGAAAGTACGATTGTTTAACAAAATAAATAATAATAATTATAATATTTTATCTATTCAGTTGTCAAGAATCCTAAATACATAGAATTTCAGAATCTCCAAATTTAAAAAATAGATTAAATTGTGAGAATCAAAAACTATACTTGACATTGAATGCAATGTTTCTCTTAGCCTATCTGAATATTTAATAGATGTTTTTATTATTTATTTACTATAGAGTAGAGATATCAGCTTTGACAATATACAATCTAAATAGACGACATACTTAACCCGTTTCTGTCCAAATTATTTTGTTTTTCATTTTCACATATCCTTGTCAGTATTTCCTTTTTTAGCATCTATTAACATATAATTTAAGTTTAAATAATTTTTTGAAGCTTAAATTCTAAAATTACAGCATGTCGACAGTGGGCACGAACGGGTAGAGTACGAGGATACCACTATTTTTCGACCTTACGCCTGAGTGTGCGACTTTTATTGCCTAGGTAACTTACGATACTCGTGTCAGTGTAATGTATTTATTATTTTATGTGTCTATCTTTGTATTGGATCATAAAAGGGAGGAAAAACGAAATATAACGTAATTTATACTATACACAACTGTATACTTTTACTACTTAACGATACAATGATAACATTTTTATTTACAGTGATTAAAAGTGAATCAGTGTGTTAAAAAACAAGATTAAAGTATTCATACTGCTTCTGTACAGAGAATGTGGCATTCAATACGAAAAACCTTGCATTACTTGTGCGTTGCTTTCCCGCATTACGCACAACGAACTTATTTGTTGTCCGGCCATCATAGCGTATCTCGGACAACACTGGATGGAGCCTTCGTTGCTCAGTACCATTTATGATTCGTTATGATGCTACGTACTCATGCAACCAAGAAACTCTATCCATATTTGTGTTGTACAAAGCAAACACAGGACGGTTGAGGACCAAGGATGCGTTTCCTTTCGCTACTTGACCAACGTTGTGCTTTGCCCACGTGATAAACACTAGCTAGCGTGAATGCCATCAAAAAATTATGACCACGTTGTTGTCCTCGTATCTAACTAATGTAATGTAAGTGGCATTGTGTATCAGTTGATGGAATACCCTTTTTTAAATTTCTTTAGCATCCCGTAAGGGAACTTTCTCAACCCTGTCTACTCTTACTCTCCCGGTTTCTTCTAACCTATTTTCTTTACTCTGTCGACAAACTAAATGAGGTGAAGTAATTGAAAAAAAGTATTTCCAATCTGTAGGAAATTCAGCCACCAAGTCTATCGTGGCTAAGTCCCCATCCTCATCTTCAGAAAACAAAAAATCGTCTTCGTGTTCAATATCATGGTTTATCCGTAATTCTGTCAAACCATCTTTTGTTATTTTCCAAGCAACTAGCTTCCCAACAACTTTCAGTTGAATACCGGATAAATGATTTACTTCACCGGTTGGAAGAATCACCATCACTCGCGGTAGTGTTCTCTGGAGGGTCTATAAATAACGTAGGATCACTTGTACCATCGTCCTCATCTGAAAATTTGTATTCTCTGTCACAGTTAACGTAATAAAAGGAATAAACAAGCTTATTTATCCCCCTCACTTCATGCCAATTGTAGTCATATGTCGAAAATGAGAATCTCCACGACCCCCTACTATTCATGCCCACTGTCGACATTTGTCGAAATCAACAATAAAACACATTAACAATATGAAAATAAACTAAAATCTAGAAACTAAATGTCACTATCGTAGAAAAATAATTCATACTTTACAATTCATATAGTTTCATGTCAAAATAAGAAATAAAGGTTATAAAATATTTACTTCTTGTACAACGACATGATATACAAAAACTGTAAACATAACCTCAATCAATGTGGATACACGAGAGGTCGAAATGTGCCGAATTCGTGGTCTGAGTTCACAGACATAAAATAACGTAAAATAATATTGCAGTAGTCCCACAACTATAAAATTTCTCTCGATTAATTTTTGAAGTGATCGTCGACAAATGTCGACAGTGAGCAGAAATGGGTTAAAAACTTAACGGTAAAAACTTCTAAGGCATATCCCAAACTTCATGTGGGAAACCTAAAACGATACGTTCCGTTGTTCTGATAATGAACTAGCAAGAAGGTCCTTATTGCCGTACACCAACTAGAGGAGAAAAAATGCACAATTTTTGTCTCTGTAACTCAACACTGCAGACACCTGAAATTTGCACCCATTTGCGTGTCCAATATATGCTTAGGTGAATCAATTAGTTTGAAGTTCCTGTTCTTCATTCTGACTGAATTAAAGTGAGTCTATTTTCAGTAATTTAGTCAATGACTCATTACCAACATTCAATTTGCATTTTTGAATTGTAAGAGTTACGACGTTAAATCGATGGAATGCAGCCAAGATTAAATTGACATTACAAAAATATAGAATGAGTTAACATTTTAAAGAATTAAATATTTAAATACAAGGAGTTCGGGCTGAGGTCTGAGATTGCGTCAACGGACTAAGCAGCAAAATCTTGCAAAAGCTGTGTAAACGGTACAATTCCGTAATACGTGGACAGTCCGTAACTCGTAGGCATGAGCTCGGACATCACAGTACACTGGTTAGTGGGCAGTGCCACTGCCAACTAACATTTCGAAGCCGTTCTGTATGTACTTGGCATCGCTGCAGCGGTCCGGAGTTACTTCGAATTCATTCGTCTAGTTGACGTTTGTATAGCTCTCAGGGGTCCTCATAGGACCGCTTGTTCAGAGTGGCCAATGAATTGGAAAGAATAGTCAACTATGCTGATGCGCTTTACAGTAGTTCGATGATCTACGTCTAAGTTTCACTATAAACAGTTTGTTAGTCAGACGGTCTCTTTTACAGGTGGGTGTACTCACAGTCCACGCGATGAGGGTCATTAGCTTCATAAATTGGTGCGGGGGGTCTCTCTTTTTCAGCGCTCATGAATGACGCTGCGCCTTTGGATTCAAAGAAGCTACGTATCACAAGTTTGGCCAGGCGCCCGCTCCTTTTGAACTCGGCTGGCGATAGGCCAGCCATTCCTCGCCTCTGCTATGCACTCTTCCCTCAGAATCTTCGTGTCTTGTGTCTGCTTCCGTCTCTTATCCAACCTTCTTCCACTTCTCCACTGTATCTTTTGAACTGTTTCTGGAGTGTGACTTGTTTTAATACGTCATGCGTCACGAAACACGAGGTGTGCTTTCGATCATGATGAACACGCCGCGGAATATGTGTAAAGGTACTATGCAAAGACCGGCATTACATGATCATATCTATGATCAAAGATATGATGAAAGACACGATCAAAGGTTCTCAAAATAAGAACTCATGCTATAGTAATAATAGTTTAACTTGATTAAATCTTGTGCATTACACGCTCATATTTTTTATCTTGTATCTTTGATCATAGAAATGACATAGAAATATGACCTGTAATATCGACCAAAAGGAGATGTGTGACGGACATAAATTTAAATATAAATAGACTGAGCGATCTCTGCTGTGGGTGTTCCATGATAACATGAGACAGAAGTTTGGTGTCTCTGTCTCTCTCGCTCATCAGCTTGGAAGAGGGAAGGAGGGAAGGAGGGAAGGTGTACAATGAATTTGCGCATCAGTCAGTCCGAGAGAGGATTGGAGTTCCCCCACCCAAGTCGATGAGCGAGAGAGACAGAGACACCAAACTTCGTTTTCGCCTTCAGACAACCGCAACATAAGGCCTTGCAGTCTATTTATACTTACGTTTAAGGTGACGGAAGGGTGCAGCGAAAAAGAGAAATAAAAGTCAAGATCATATTGAGTTCCTGGAGTTATTCAAACGTCAACAGAAAACATCGCGTATTTTATCTGATTCATTATTATGACTGATAATACGATTATGGTCTAGGCACTAGAAAAAATCAGGCATTTGGAAATCAAGTTATTAGCTATTCCAATCATACAGGCAATTGAAATTTTTTTAAAAGTATTTTTACATAGTAAATAATGTAATGGATGTGTTTATACCTCTCTTTAATAAACACAAGCACAAATGTTTATCTCATGTGTTGTGTTGAATATGGAAGTGACACGGGGAAGCCGGACACGCGGCCACGGGGAGAGTTTGGAAAACCCTGGCGTCCTCTGAAATTTTTAAAAATTGTAATCGAAGTACTTTATTTTATAAAATACCACTAGTTTACTAATTAAGAGCATAAAGAAAACAATTCGATAATTTAAAATATTTTAAGGGCATAAATAACTTTAAGTTAAAATCAATAAAATTTTGGTGAGAAGTCTGGGAACCTCCAAAAAATTATTTATGGTTATAAGCCTGGCGACAACCAGCGACTGTGTTGGAGAACAAAAGAGTTTGTCCAATTATGATGTAGCAAATGAGCGAATAATTGAACTAACGATCTTATTCGAGTTTATCTATAGACTTGTCGTTTCTTTCTTTCCGCAATTTAGGGTTTGTCCCCTTATCTCCTTTATTCGATCTTCATGTTCACATTCACGTAACTCACATTGTATTTGTTTCCTCGGGATGTCGTTGCATCAATTCGTTGGGGTCGTCCTCCCGGAACACGACCCTATTCGCTTCAATCAATCCTTTTTTCTCGTATCCGTGTGCAATGGAATCCCCAGATCGAACGCTATAGTCTGTATAAAACAGAAATAACGTTTTCATTTTTTCTTGAAAATAAACCGTTATCATTAAATCGTTTCTTTGTAAAATTATTTATTAATATATAAAGTTAACTTCCCAAATGTAAGATATTGTCTTATGCAATGTCCTGTAATTTGTAATTTATTTTTTATGTAATTTAAAATGCAAACCATTTCTACAATGTAATCCCTATGCGTAATTTTACTCTATGTATAATGAAATATATCTTAACAGTATTTATTTTGTGTATAGACATTCGTAATGTTTCACTTAATTTTTGTGTAATATTCTTCAGTGTGAATCTTTTTTACAGCTACTACATTAGTTAAATCAATTTTTATATTACATCACTTTATGACTGTTATGTTCGGCCTTAAGCTTCCATCCTTATTGGGGTTTTTGCTGGATTTCCCTCGATCGCTTAAGGTTCAATACCGCGATGGTTCTTAAGTTTGTTTTCTCAGTAGTAAATATAGTATATACCCTTCTTTTCAATCTAATTTTGTAATGACGTAAATATTTTCAAAGTGGTTAGGTGGAAGAATAGACATCGGCCTGAGTCTCGCCACTAATGATGTCGTGTATTTAATTATTTTTATAGGATTCTGTTTAGTGGCCGTAATGTGGGATTAGAAGGGCTCGTCATGACGTTGCCTAAATAGAGCAACGGATTATCGGAGGTGGCGCGCAACGTAGGAACTGGCAACAATTATGCTCCTCCATTCCCTCTTCCCAATCCCATTCCTCTTTTATTCAGACTAAAAGTTGGTTAATTAGAACCTCCGTGGCTCAGGTGGTAGCGTTTTAGTTAATCACCAAGTCATCCCGTGTTCAATTCCCGGTGGGGCCAGAAAAAATCCGTAGTTTTTCACATTAATGCCCCGGTTCATATAGCTGTAACTACTGAAAAGCGAATCCTCCTTCCTCTATCCACCTTCTGCTGGTATCAATTACTCTACATATTACTAACTACTTCTACTAACCCCTCCACGTGAGCCAAGTTGTTGGTAAACCCAACTAAGCGGCCCACCTACTAACAATGACCTACCACCCAACTTCTAACTCCTGTCGCTCCATGTAGATAAGCTTCAATAGCACGGTACATTTCCCAATTACAAATACTGAAATAATAATAAAGTTGATTAACTTAATGAGGGTATAAAATAAGATATTGTTTTCTCTGGCTAACGTTCGATAGTTTCCAGCAAAATTCCCTCCTAATTTCTATTATAAAATCTTCTAACTGTATTAGCAAGGAAGATTTTGTGTTTTGTTATAGGCAATTTATGTTTTGACGAACTTAATCTTCTTTTTTTGCACTATTTCTCAAACTTACAATTCTTAAGGGCAATATTTGTTATCGTACATTTTACACAAACATTTTCATCAAACATTGGGTGGGAGTCACAATTAGGTGTTATAACATATGCTGTTCTTCTCCTTCGCCCTTATTAATCCCGTGCTAGACAGGGTCGGCGTAGATGGGGATGGTAGATGGGGGGGGGATACTTGATTTGGCTGGCTGGGGAATTTCACGGTGCCGGATGCCCTTCCTGTCGCACCTCACCGGGGGCGTGTGATTTATGATGAGTGAATGTTATGGTGGAATAATAGGCAGGGGAAACGGGAGAACCCCGAGAAAACCTGCCGCGAACACCTCCAATTCTATCGGAACCCGCGTCCCCAGAGGCAGAAGGCGAATGCATTAGACACTACGCCACGGGTCGCCAGTTATAAATATATAGCCATATTAATATTTGACGTGTCATGTCCGATGATTAAAATTTGTGTCCGGAATTACCAAGTCATACATTACTATATGAAAACTTGTTATTAGAATAATATATATTAAAAATTCTTCTACAATTAACCCCGTAATACTCACATGTATCTCTCAGATACCTAATACATTTTTTCTGGTACTTGCGGGTGATGGAATTTGCTTAGAAAGTTGTGTGGCTCAGTGCCTCCCTGTTGACATTCCTAGAACCAGAAAATTCACTTCTAGCTCGGTTTGTGTTTGTTCTATTTGCTCCACATTAGTTTGAATCGAACTGTGCGCATCCTGAAGAGGAATCAGCCTCTGGGAACTCGAAAAGGGAACGTTGCGTTCCTTTGCTACAAGAACATTAAAATAGCAGCGATTCACACATGCATGAATGATATACATTAAGCAGTCCTTCACAACATTAGCTTGATTAAGGAGTATGTTAATGAAATATAAATAAATAAATGTTTTGAAAGAGCATCTGCTTTGACTACTATTTTTATTTCTTTAGATATACATTATAAGAGTTTTACTGTTAAAGAAGCATAAATATATGAGATGTATCTGACTATAAGTGCTCGAGAAACATTATCTAGTGCGAGTGCTGCAAGGTGTCCAGTAAGTTTTCATCACTAAATTCGTCCTTAGAAGGTCGTAAGTCTTTCATGATTTATTTAATCTTATTTTAAAAATACTTTTTAGAAATAAAGAAAAGATCGATAGGATTTTTCCAACTTGAAATAATATAATTTTATTGATGAGAATCAAAAAATCGCGTTACAAATAAATAAATATTCTGCGGGCATCATTAAGCCAAACACCATCCCGTGCCGACCGGATCGATCGAAAATATTTAGAAAATAGACCGCGGATTAAGATAAGTTGGTGAGCGCAGACTTAGAACTAGAAGTTCGAAAACGTACGACCTTCGCTAATATATAATCGCGGCAGAGTTGCTATTTCGATTTGGCGCCACGAGTGGTTCATTGAAGCGGTCATTCTGACTCTCTTTACAGCGCTCCCATGACGTGTAATGGGATGAGGGTGATCGGCGTGGGAGGGGAGTGACGTGGCGAGTGTCGACAGCGCAACGGCGGCGAAAAAAAAAAGAGTATAAAGCGCCTCCCAAATTGAGCTGTGAGAAGTTAATCGTTTCGCGCCCAAAAGAACGCCCAAAACCAATTCGCGACGGGTGGGGGTTGAGTGTTAGAGAAGCCCGAGGGGATGCGCGAACGAAAATACTGGTGGGCGCGTGCGTGGGATAGTCAGTATTCCGACCACCGGGCAAAGTGGCTCACACCTGGTGGCACAGGACTAAACTGACGTTTCCCAGGCAAGCAGGTCTTAGCGCACTCTCTCTTATAACCCAGTTGGGAAGTGTTTGGTCGTTCCTTGGTGCTGCTAGGGTCTTGTTTGTCGAGGTGGACGTAGTTCTGGTTTCCCAGAAATCCAAATGTGTGAAATTTGTCGAGAAATGAATGTAGGATTAACGAGTTACTGAGAACACAAACATAATTTCGTAATCATTTCGGAAAATTTCTAATCTAACATCCAAATCCTAGGTACCGCTGATCCCTCTATCATAGGAGAGGTGGTTTCGTGCGCCCACGAGATTTAAAATCGCTGTACTTTCCATCGATATTCTTCGGACGCTCGAGACTCACTGTTATAACAGATGGCGGCTAACTAATCGACGCAGGAGAACCGTCTAAGACCAGATTGCATCGGTATTTGCGTGACAATGCTGTCACCTAACGGCAGGACGGTGGTCCGAATTTTAAAAAAAGAGAGATAACATTGAGTGCACACTGTTCCGACAGAGCAACACACCTGGGTGGATTACTGGTATCGAAAAACAGAATGAGATCGCTTTTTGGCAATGTGTCGAGTAATAGCGACGGACGTATTCCATTATATGAAGAACTCTGAAACAACCCTAAGAATGTGAGTCAATTGATTTAGAAATCTTACCAAATCTGCGCTTACGATTCAATTATTTAGTGCACTTTTCACAAAACAGACAATTATGATGGTGAAGTAAACCTAAAACTCAAAGAAATAACCATTCGCAAAAGAATATTGTCATGACGTGTTCTTCAACTCTTCAAAGCATTTCTGTGGCGTTTAATAATTAAAAGCAAAAGAAAAATTATTTCAGCCAATACCCTCCAAATAACTTGGTGATTAATAATAAACAACTATTTTTTTAATGAGTTTTCAAATGGTTAACTGTATAATTAACGTATTTTTAAACGTCTTAACTGAATTTGTCACACTTGTCACATCAAATTATTGGAAACATTTCAGAAAATGGAAGTAGTTTGTTTGAAGCATTTTGTGAGAAGAATAGATAATCGATATTGACTACGTGAATGCTGTGTTCCTAAAAAGTCTGTAAAGATTCGGTCGCCAAGTAGCCAGAGACTCGGTGCTCTTCCCATGAAGGGCTCGTTTAGTCCGCACACCGTCCGTGTATCCCTACAAGAGCGCTTCCTTTTCCATTTTAGTAAGTATTTTTTTCTGTTCTGATATGGCTGAAATGTTTTTTTTACATTTTTCCAGTACGTTAAATTTTTTTAACGTTAGAAAAACATTTTTGCATATTCCACTTAACTATCCCGAAAGATATATTTTTTCGAGGAATTTAAATGTTGAATAGTTGAATAAAGGCGGATTTCTTATACAGGTTCTCTAGGCTTGTCTAGGGGCGTGTTTATTGTAACAAGAAATCGTGAATTTAGTGTTATTTCAATTCTTATGATTTTTAAACACTATACTCAGAATAATCTATAGTTCGATAATAATTTGTACATGTAATTTTTTTGCGTTAATTTACAAACATATTGACATTCTATTAGACTCGTAGCTCTAATAGAATAACTCGTAGCTAACTTTTCATCTTATCTAGGAATTTTTGAATCCGCCTCTGCCTTAGTACCCTTGATCGGAATTGATGGGATGGTCCCTTGCTCGCTTCCGGAGAGTAAATTAGTTTATTGTCCTCCACGTGGTCATACGCAGTTTGTACTGATTTTTTGACAATAAATTTATTATTAATTTATTGTTTATGGAATAGTAATCTGTGCCCATACAAATTTACCTCTCCCCCCCCCTCTCATCCGACTAATGCACGCCTAAGATTGCTTCAATCCAAAACCGGACATTGCTTATCACACAAATCGATTCGATTACGAATATTTGTGTGTGAGGATACTGCATATGACCATATTCAACAGTCATAAAAAGTAAAATTGCCCCAATACGGTCCTTTTGTAAAATGAGATTGATATTTTTCTCGTTCCTCTGCATCCAGTTAATAGAGATAGATATATGAAAACTTATCCTAGTAAATTCGATTATGTGTTATCTGGTTTCCGAGTAGAAAAAAATCGAAACAGATTCTCATTTTCAGAGAAGTGTAAAATGTTGCGATTTATGACAATCTGGACAGCGAGTTTTGGACGATCACTACACTTCAACAAAAAAAGGTACAAAATCGTACATCACCGACGATGGTTATAACGATGTTATATGTAATACTTTTATTTGAACGCATCCCATTAAAAAAGGCACTTATCTGACACAAGAGTACTTGTATACACGAAACATCGTCATTGGCTGCACATGCCTTGGACGATTTCGTGGGTCTGCCCACCGCTTAAAATGAAACCATTTTCCAGCTCGTCGCTCGCCCAAGTACTCATTAAAAAGGGATATACCGCCGGCGGAAAGGGAAGCCGCTTGCCTTTATTTAGTCCTCATTAACGGTGGATGTGTGTGGGCGGGTGTTTGGGAGTGGTTGTTGTGTGGATGGACGCGACTCCACACTCTGCACTCTGATGCTCACGCTGGCGAGTGACGGACCATAGAATACAAAATGATTTTACGAAATTACGTATTTTGAAAATTTAACTCATTTTCAACCAATAATACATTTCTAGCAATAATTGTGTGGGTATATTGGGATGAAAAAATGTTCTCACATTCTCGATTAAAATCGTTGGAGTATTTTTTTTTTGATATAAAATATGTAAGAGAAATTGGGGAAATATTCTCTGATTTTTTAATTTATTTTTTTCTTTTTGGTTGTCCTGTTTTTTAGAGTATCATGATATTAAATTTACTGTATATCAGTGGCGGATCTAAACGTAAGCAAGGGGGGCAGGTTAACCGGGGATCATTTTCGTTTAAAAATTATTAATAAAATTTGTGTTGTATAACCATATTATTTTTCAATAAAATGCATCGAATTAACAATCTGGTATTATTAATAACAATTAAAACTTATAACAATTATTAATCTGGTAACACTTATACAAACTATGCCATTTCAACGTCAATTTTATCAGTCAAGACTTTAGGTCCAATGGGCGGGGACAGGGACTATAGGCCCCTTAGCACCCTCTATAGATCCGCACTGATGTACGATATCTGCACATTGTCACAGATATATTTTGTAAAATCAATTAAAGATATAACAAAAAATGTTAAATATTCATGCCACATTGGAAAACTTATTCCGCGTTCGGGGAAAGTTTTCTATCTTTCTAAATCTATATAGGGGAACGTTTTCCAACTACATGGGGGTAGGAAAATTTTAAGCAATTACTGCCCTGTTCTTCATGATTTATAGATAAAAATTTATTCAAAATATTTATAATCTATGAGATATTTTGTCATAATTTTAGGATCCCCGTCCTCCATATATTCACCAATTGTATGAATGATTATTCCTTGTAACGAGTTTATTCTTCAATATTGGTTGACCTCCCGTTACAGCCACAGTGTTCCATCCTATAAGCGGCTCACAACTGATCCGTTAACTTTTTTGAGTCAGGTCTTTCAAACCGTTTGCGGTTTAAAGTCACTGAATCTTTAATAGACGCAAAAAATTAATCTCGAAAAACATGAACTTATCAAGGGCATCATTGTGTATTCGCACCCAAAAACGTACGATAGGTACCGATTAAAGAATTCATTTTTTTTTTTGCATGAAATAAAAAGATATGGCACAAGAATTACTCAGAAACTTTAGTCCTTTATTCTTCGTTAATCGCACCATCAGAGTCACAACAAATTCACAATAAGTCAAGTAGTCCGCAGTACGTTTGAGAAATTGCAATGTACAGGGATATTTATTCTCTGAGGTGGATTCGGTCATCTGTGTTTTCATCACAAAGATATTTATTTTCTGCCTCTTGAGCATTTTACTCAAATCGAAATTCCACAATATCTAGTAAATCTGGATCTAAAATATGTAGAGGGTAGATTTATCAAGTTATCTAGGAACAAATCGTGCCATAAGTAACCAACGCACCTCACACATGTTATAGAAGTGGTTCAGTCTAAAAAAGGGTTAATTTTTAATAAATTGTCCATTTAAAATCTTCGTTATTACTACCAATGTAATTCAGATTATTTATATTAGTTATGTCAGGTGGAAGAGGAAAAATTCAAAAAATTCAACAAGGTACCATTCATGGTCAGTAAACATAGCACTGGTACGGACATTTGGAGACCTTGCTTTGAAAATTTGTGATCAAATTTTTCATATTGTTCCAGAGGTGAAGTTTTAAATACCTTCCGTAGTAAATTAGTAATATCTTATATATAATATAAAAGAATTTTACAAAATAATTATCGAGGCAAATGAGAAGGAAATATCTACATTAAAATATGAAGATGATCTATACATTATAAAACAATCTGCGTGTCTCTGTGTCCGTTGCACAACAACGCTCAAACAAATAGCTCAAGAATTTTGAAATTTCACGCACTTTCTACGGGAGGATTTCGAGAAGATATCCAGAATATATATATTTTTTATTTGTTTTAGATTTGTTAATTTAATTTTGAAGCATTTCTTGGATACAGTCGCGGAGTTAAAAACGCTTCGAACTTCAAAATTGAGTACATGAGTTCTCCAGAATGGATCCCAGCGATTTTTTTGAAATTCGTTTTTAGATATTTTTTTTCATTTTCTCGTGGAGTAGAAACTAAAAAAAAACATGTTTGAAATTTGTCACACGTATTTTCCAAGATTGGTTCATGTGGACTTCTGACCGATTTTCTTCGAAATTTCCTTTACATTTTTTAACCAATTTTTTGGAGCGGGGGGACCAAAAAACTTCGAGCCTCGTAATTTAACACGCTTTTACTAGGTTGGGTACATGACGATTTAGAAAGAACAGTTGCAGAAAAACACGAATCTTATCACGAGAGTACGCAACCACTCTAGTTGTAAACACTGGCTGAACCGCAAAACGTGGCGCGCTCTACCAAGGAAAAAGCAAAACATTAAGAGAAAACACGTAATGTGAAAAATATATCAATTGCTCTCACAATGGTTTGTTGGTCTAGGGGTATGATTCTTACTTAGGATACAAGAGGTCCCGGGTTCACATCCCGGACAAGTCCTTCTTTTGTGGAAAAAATAAAATATAATATGAAATGTTACGGCTGCTTATTCACATTAGTTTCCGCATTGATTAGAACAACGCCATAATGGAAAACGTGAGTTAAATCGCATAAAATATGTATCGTATCAAATTACGAATCTTTTGAGGGCAATTCCACAACATACACGAGGTGTGACGGATTAGTCTGAAAAATGTTCTCAAAATCGTGCATCGATCCCTATATACTTCTCGAAATTTTCAGACTTCAAAATATGAGCTGCGACTTTTTTGAAGCTAATTTTCGTTTTTATCACTTTTAAAGAAAAAAATCTCGATGTTTCCTTTATCACTTCTCAAACGCAGATTTCTCTTAGAATAGATTTCAATTCATTTTATTTCGGCGAAAACATTTGCGAGGAATCCGAATATCATTACGACGTTTTGTTCGGGTTTTTCTTGTGGTAAGCAATTAAAAAAATCAAGACGAAATTGCAATGTTTCAAGAATTTTCATTTCAAATCATGCATCTCACTTTGTCACCTCGAAACATACTATTTCAACCCTCCTTCCACAAAAAGTCACATTTCAAACATCAATTTCGGTGTGTTTCTGGTAAAGTGGAAGGTAAAATAAGAGATTTCATATACCTTGAATCATACGTTGTTGATTTTTTGTTTTGTTTTCCTACATCTTTGTCAGAACTTTACTGTTGACATATAGATATGTTTACAAGACAGTCTTATATATGGTCCTCAGCATATCTAAGAAACCCTGCTTCATCAGGAGACACGGTGTTAAAACAGGTTCATTTTGTTGGCTGCGGAGGCTAATGGATCGTGAAAATTCCTTCTATTATGGAATTTGGAAATATAAGCAAATCGAAACCTCACTTAACGTTCTTCTGCAGCTGACGAAATGACACTTGATTTTGCACGTGACCTGATGACGTAGCAGGGTTCTTGGCTACCATCTTCCGTATCGTGTAAATACATTTGTTTAGCAATATTGATTACATTACCCTTGCCACGTCTTATTTACGCCAACAAAAACAAAACAAGCTGTGACAGTTTATACGGATTCACATTGAATTATCATTCTTCATTGGCTGAAGAGAAATATTTGCCATGTTGAGTTGATACATTCTTAACAGTCTCCAGAAACTGTGAGTCTCGACATAATTTTATTTTAAGCTTCATTAAACGTGTTGAAAACTTTCTATTGCACATTACTTCCACACGCGATTAAATTTGTGGTTCTTAGCGTTGGGCACGTGCAATTGGTGTTCTAAACCTGCAATATATTTTTTCTATAAACAATTTATTATGGTAGTTACAGATTTGTGGTCACATTGGGCAAATGTTATCAGAATTTCATAAACTGATGAAAAGATTTAATATTTTAAACGGAAGGTCGCAAATTGACCAATCGCTTAATTTACATCAGGTATCAGTCTAAAATGATACGTTGATAAATTAGTATTTAATTGTTTGTTACGTAAAAATAGGATATACTCTGAAACATGTTCCAAATAATGAAACTTTTCATTATCAAGGTGTACGTTTATGAGCTGACACCAAAATATTTTGTTATAAGAGAACATTAAGTGCACTTTATTGTAAAGGGTATTCTTAACGAATACAACACGGGATTTTTGACAAACACGCTGCTAATCGATGATGTAGTCTATTTGTCGATATTAAATACTTTCAATAGCTGTAGAAGAATGCGAGAACCAACTGTTATCGAAATTGGAAACTGTCCTTATGACATTTTGCAATACTGAGAAGCCTATAGATAACAATATTTGAATTTAGTACTTTAAATTAACAATTTATCCTGAAAATAACAAAATTTACTAATAAGAACACAATAAAACGCAATTATCCTAAGTCTTATTTGGGATTTTGCAGCTGCAGCAAGCATCTAGATGCATATCATATTTTACCCAATAAGCAGGTTCAATTTAGACCATTTAAGCTGCTAAAATCCTTAATCAGTCCAGATTGATTCCTATTAGTCGGAATGTAAAACTATGAAATGTCTAGAGTCACTTCCAATGTCGCTGCGCGAAAATTTTATCTCTAAGAAAGTATCGCAAGAATACAATGACAGTGCATTAAAAATCCTCAACGAGAAATAACCTACCCTAGAAATTCTATTCTTGATTGTTCAAGAAACCCGCGCGTCAAAAACATTTAGGTCAACTAGCTGTGGCCTTCTTTACGGCAATGTCACCGGAGTTGCTGTCGTACTGTGTCAAGTACTCTCGGCAAAATACGAAAGCAACTGAGGTTCGTTTGACTCTGACATTGCCCAGAAGAAGACAGTAAGCCCCTTCGGTGGCTAAAGGGTTAGCGTGCTCGCTCACCACCAAGTCACTCCGGNAGCTTTTCAAATTAATGTCCCAGTTCATATAGATGTGTCTACTGGAAAGCGAACTCTCCTTCTTCTATCCAACAGTATTAATAACTCTATTATCTATCTACTCCTACTAACATCTCCACTTGGGCCTAGTTGTTGTTAAACCCCAGCTAAGCGGCCCACTTACTATCAACAGCTCCGTGTAGATAAGCTTCAATAGCACGCTACATTTCCCATTTACAAATAATACAGAAGGCCGTAGCTGGTGGACATAACCTAGGTAGTTCTATCTATTCAGACGCGGTTTGTCCCGTATTGCCAAGAATATATTGAACTCTCGGCACGGAAGCTTAAGCTTATGTTCTTGGTCGAACACGAAGAAGCCATTTACATCGTAACAGTGAAGGAAGATGAAGTCACTGGAAAGATGTGATCAGGATAACCCGACGCGATGGGTTCTTTGGAGTCGTGCGCGCTCTCTCGAGTGGGGGTGGCATCGCGCGAACAATCTTTCCGCGTCGCTCGGGGAACGATGTTGCAGAAGCAACGAGACGAGGGAATCCACCGACGGAAAGCGATGAGGGGTAGCGAAACTTGAAGATGAATGAAAAATAGCCTCTATATAAAACGGAGTCACATCATTCTAGTACTACGTGGCACCACTGGATCGTCTCGGTTAAATTAATATCCAGAGAAAGGCACCTGACGAGAGTGCGAGATTACTCTGTCATCTGGTAGTGGCTGATGGAACGTCTAAATTGGTCACATGGTTCCACCGAAAGATCAGAGACTAAATTACGTAATACTCGTCAATTCTGGATTCGGATGAGGGAGGTCAGAGTTTTGGCCCCCTTGGGTTTATTTTTTTCTTCTATTGTGCAAACATTAGAAATATATTCGATTGCTATCTACATAGCCTACAAGAAAGGAAACTTGGATCCGCGCGTGATCTCTCACACACATATCATTACGCAGATAACTCATTAGGCATATTATAATTATTACGCATATTGTAACTCATTACGCATATTGGTAATTAAAAACTTGTTAACTATCATAAGATGTATATATTATCAAAGTGAATAAATAATTTTGAAAGAAGTAATTCCTCATTTTCAAGAATCCTGAGAAATTCCATAACCGAATTATATCAACATGTATTTTTTGTGCGTGATTTCATATATTTTACTTACTAAAATGGATTTTCACCAACGAAAAAGTTGTCCAAAACCGGTGACTTTATGGAAGTGATTCATGTTTTATTCAAGTTATTTGTAAACTATAAAAAAAAATCAAAAAAACAAAAGCAACAAACGACATAAAGACAATAGAGGACAAATAATAAATAATTTGATAAGACTTTCTATCTTCAAGAGTTTGCTAAATTCGATTTCCGGAATAAAACATAATTTCAGATTTTTGTATCCTTTCATTAGTGACATACGCGTGCTATACGGAAATGTATGTACTGATAAGTTTTAGTACAAGAAAACTTCTACGTAACGGGGCATACTCTACGAGACATGAGTTAATTTCGCACACTACCTCCGAGTGCATAATTAAATGCATTAGATATCATTGTTAAGTCATGATTGGAAACCCTGTACAACTTTATAAGTGAAGGTCAATAAGCTAAGAAGTACANAAATAGAAAAATAAATTTTTCGAAATGTTAGCTCTATAAATAGTTAAATAATTAAATAGAAAAATAAATTTTTCGAAATGTTAGCTCTATAAATAGTTAAATAATTAAATAGAAAAATAAATTTTTCGAAATGTTAGCTCTATAAATAGTTAAATAATTAAATAGAAAAATAAATTTTTCGAAATGTTAGCTCTATAAATAGTTAAATAATATCTTTTGACCTTAACTCAAGTACTCCAAACTAATATGGAAAGAGAGGTCAATAACAAAGAATTTTCTGGATGAAAATTGAATCGTGTATAGTAATCGATAAGCTTTGTTTGGGTGCATCCGCTCCCTTCGGTTCTTCATAAACGAGACAAAGCTACGCCTGAGATTAAGAAGATAGGGACAATAAATCCTTTACGGTACGCGAATAAACACCATTAAGTCACCGCTTTCAAACAAAATATATTTTCGGAAAAACACGCTTTGTTCCGAAGTTATGACTTAATACGATCCTCCAGCTACTACTAGTAATATGGATGACAATGTTATTCCCATACAGTAATCTAAATTACACAATGAGTACAATACGGTTTAATTAGGAATACTTCTTGAATAACATCGGTTGCATTTCTCCATATATGTGCGCTGGAAAAAAATTTAGATTTATGCGAAATTTCCCCGCTGAGCTTTTGAGAACAATACGAATAGCAGTTGTAGGGCTATTGATTATACAATTCATTTTCACATATCATAAATATGTGAATGAGAGAAATTATCGTTAATTTCCTTAATTTTAATAGTATACGCTAAATGGTTAAAATTATCTTCGTCTTTTTTCGGTTTGAATTACAGTTCAATCTAAGATACTTCTTTCGTAGACACAGGACACACATTAATTAATTATTTGTCTAACCACTACGTTTGGCACAAATTATAGGACGTGCTGTTCATCAGGGTGTGAAGGAAGATGGAGAGGAGCTTGAAAAATTAAAGAATCGCTTGACGTATTATGGAAATTTCAAACTGCTTTTACCGGTTTCTTGTGCCTAAAACTGCAATTATACGCACACTGGATTATTTAACTAAATCGTCTCCTACGTGGTCATGGAAAAGGAAATGTAAAGGAAGGAGGGAAAAGTATATCTAGAGCTTGAAAAAAAATATTTTGAAGATTCCTCGTTTATTATATTGGACCTTTCAAACAGTTTCAACAATACAGGGACAGTAGCAATTTAATTTTTCATTCTATTAATAAACAATTCTAAAATAATTGCTATTGAATTAAGTCACCAGAATTAAATCGGTAAATTAAAGCTCATATTTAATTAAAAAATATATAAAAAACATAAATATAAAATTATCTATCGTACTAATCAACAGGCTGTATTAAAGGCGCATTAATACATAAAGGAATTAATAGACTTTTGTTAAACAATTTTTGGTATTTTATTTTGGAAAGCAAATTTGTTTTATGAAATAATAATTTTCTTTGTTGTTGAGGGCAAAGTTTGACGCCGAAAATTGAACGAAAAACAGTCAATGATTCAGACGTTTATGAAATGTAAACAGCTTATAAACTCTTTCTCTCTCACACACACGTTCGTAGACAGCCGTCTCACATTGCGTCCTTATGTGTATCGATATACACGTATCTCACAATTCAATTAATCTTCTCTAAATAATAAATTAACTCCTCACACGCGATAGCGTAATATAAAAAAATATAATTAGTATTACTAGTTATTAACAAAAAAATGCAATCAAATGTATGTTTTTAATGTGAAAATAATACGTACTTAACAATGTTTATACTACACAAGTTACTATTAACAGCAGAGGTAATATAATTGCAGAATAACATTTTCAATCAAATAATTTTACGAATAAATCACAATTAAAAAAGTACTTTCAAGTTTAAAATCATAGGACCTAATACAATGCTGTCCGAGAGCACTTACAACCTAGTTAACAGCATTGAAAGCGTAATAACTCATAATATATCGTGCCCAAAGGGAAACGGAGACATTTCGGGCTAACATTAAAAGAACTTTGTATACTGTTATTTGTTAATTTGGGTGAAAATTGCTTTGGAAATAATACAAATATAATGATAATTTGCAACATTTCCCTTTGTAAAAATAAGATTGCTTGTAAAGTCTTTTAATTTAAATAGAAGTACTAAAAATATCTAGGACTTGATTTGTTTTTGTAGTCGTATGTATTAGAATTGATTTTCTAAAAGATGAATCCTTAAAAAATTACGGGCTCGTCCGGGATTTGAACCCGGGACCTCTCGCACCCTAAGCGAGAATCATACCCCTAGACCAACGAGCCACAAGTGGACGTGTAAACGAGATCATATTCAACGTGCCTCTCCAGTGAAAGTGGTCGCGCCCGAAACACGTTGAGACTCGTGCAAACAAAGCAGGTTTAGACTGCGAAGAAAAGCTGTCATACACTCACGAAGAACGCGCATTGGGAGTCGGTTTAGTGCGCAACAGGCCACGTCAGAGAAAATATGTTATCGCGCTGTGCAACTGAGCGGTATTAAGCAGTCAGGTTATTTAGTCCTGTTCACGAAACAAAACAAAATATTCACTACATTTACGATAAATAATTATTTGAAAATATAGTTTAGTCTTTGGTTTAAATAATATTTACATCCAGGTGTTATAATATAAAAAATTATGACAAACACAATTCCAAAATGAAATTTCGGAAGATATGTTTGTGAGTATTCTTTCATCTCTTTTATTATTAGCGTTAAATATTTGGATTTGATCAGTTACTATCTTCATGTGGTGCCCTATAAATGGAAAAGAAATAATCAATTTTATTAGACAAAACATTTTCAAATACATTACCTATAATGGACAGCATCAAACATTTTTTTTTTCAAGTATATTCGTAAATATTCGCATTATGTATTTATTTCAAATCATTTCTCAGTATTACATTCTTTACGTACATTTCCTCATTCTAATACAATAAAATATTTCATACGATCTTTCTAGGTGGAAGGATAGACCAGAGAAAGACCCGAAACCCGTATGATTATTTTAAATATTATTTGAATAAGTCGTAAAAAGGTAGTATGAAACNAGCATCAAACATTTTTTTTTTCAAGTATATTCGTAAATATTCGTATTATGTATTTATTTCAAATCATTTCTCAGTATTACATTCTTTACGTACATTTCCTCATTCTAATATAATAAAATATTTCATACGATCTTTCTAGGAGGAAGGATAGACCAGAGAAAGACCCGAAACCCGTATGATTATTTTAAATAAGTCGTAAAAAGGTAGTATGAACTATTGAACTATTCTTTAATATCATAAATTTTAAACAATAATACGATGGTCTCAATCTCAATTGTTTTTGGTTGAAAAGAATTAACAGTAATGACGTGTGCTTCACCGAAGCTGGAGACGGTAACTATACGTAACATACAAAGAATGAAAAGTCGCCACAGTTTAGTAGCGTAGCAGTGGCTTTTCATAAACATAATCGGAGAATAATAAACAAGTCGAATTAGAATATCTTGTCTTTCTCTTCAGTTTCAATTACGATGCCACACAAACTAGTGTTCATTTACACCTATTTTTAAGTAGTCTGGTACATTCGTTGCGTTTCCCATAACATGTGTTGCACATTTTCTGGTCCAATTTTTATATTTCCTTGTATGTTAAATATGTATCTATTCATGACCATATATTTCCATTTTTCTCTTTACCCATTGGAATAAAATTATTGCCACCATAATGTTTTTATCTTTTATAATTTTTCTCTTACTTTCTTTTCCTAAATATTGAGAAGCAACAAAAGTGAGGAATCAGAGGTGGACTAGTCTGACTTGAGTTGAGGGATCGATTCCCTTCTCACACATTACACTCATAGTGCTGGCCACGGGGCGATGCCAAGAGAGCGATGGCGGATCCTCAACCTGATGGTTTCCCTGGCCATCCACCGTCTCTGCCCCGCAAGGCTTTTCTGTTACCACCGCACGGGATTTCGCCCGCCGCCCTGCTAGAGCGTTCAAGAGCCTCGACTCAGACCTTCCCAAGGCAAGGGAGCAACGCGTGCTCTGCAAGTGAGCCCTAGATGTGAGCTCACCTCTGACTCACACGGTCTGCTCGCTCTAGATTCGATATAAGAGTCTAGAGAGTAGTTTCAGAACGGTGCGTGTTCAACAACTTAATATGTTCGTAAACAATTTAAAATTATGTTTATATGCAAAGAAATTTGCGTTATGACTTCAAAAAAATTTATTGCGCCTCTCTGTGTATTTTTCTGTATTTACTACAACAAAAAATTGTCATCAGGTTCTCTCAAAATCTATTCTAAAATTCAATCGAGTACGAAGGACTTTTTTCAGCATTTCGAGTAACAACCATCTGAAACCGTCGCGGTATAATATTCTAGTACCACTTAGGTTGACTAGTTAAGCAGACCTTATTTTACAATTTAAGAGTTGGTCGTGTTTTTTAATACTTCCTCCATGGTTATTAGTTTTGCAAATTATTGCATATTCTTCCTTACCTACGTTTAACTTGCTAAAATAAATAAACTCTTTTGAAACGGAAATCGGAACCATAATTCAGAACGTTGTAACTGCATTTACTTCTAAGTAGCGATTAACTTTGCTTATGCTAATGAAAATCCTTTGTTTTGTATTGCATTGAAAATTTGAAACGAATCTTGTTTAAGTACAATGATCATAATACTATAGTTAATTTCGGATGTTTATTCGTTTCTGTTATTATTTCCGTTCCTCATTAATATTATGTAAAATTAATTATCGAAGAGAAATAAAATAGTATAGCATATGAATGAATATTGGCTTGTTTTAGAAACTCATGAACTGACAGAACTCCAAAAACCTCATTTTCGGAACCAACGGTGACAGTTAGTTGCATTTTCACACATAATGTGGTCATTTTAATTCGCGAATGACGCAAAACACGCGTTTGTTGAACTCATATAGTTAAAAACATTAACGGGAGTATTAAATAAAAAAAATATTGTCGTAATTAATTAAATTTTTAATTGTGGTCATGTTTGTGACGAAATAAAATATTCGATTTAAAATACATTAGAGTAAATAATCTCTTTCGGTGAAAAATTGTCTAGGATGTGAGTTCCCCAGTCACCACTATTGATGTAAAGATTGATCTGTTAGAACAATACGCCTACAGTAGAAGTTAGAAAAAATACTTTTAAAAAATTGAAAAATTGAAATAAGCGAACTACTCTAAAACGCATCACTATTTTAGAAAAATTTATTTTGAAATAATTTTTAGTTCTTTCCTCGATGTTTATTAGTTTTGGTATTGATGACAGTAGCGCATTATAAGAAAACATAATTAGAAACTAAATATTTTTGATCTCTTTGTAGGAATCAAAGATGAAATTTATCCCCATCACTGTGTGTGAATGGCGAGGATGTGTAAGGTACTTCCAGCATGCGGTTTAAGGTCCTTCAAACAATTGCCATTGATATATTTACCCGACTGCGGCGAAGCCCAAAACGGCCTTTATGTATGTATATATGTATGTATATATGTATGTATGTATGTATATATGTATATATGTATATATGTATGTATGTATATATGTATATATGTATATATGTATATATGTATGTATGTATATATGTATATATGTATATATGTATATATGTATATATGTATGTATGTATGTATGTATGTATGTATGTATGTACGTCCGTTTCTATGTGCCCTCGTAACTACTTAAAAGATGAACGGATTTTTATAAACTACACGTCGTTAGATTCGTCTTCATGGTGCGAGTGTCTCTGGGTCCATTAAGATTTACTAGTATTGTAATTATTCTACCATTAAGGTTTACCACAACGCGACTCTGACAAATCAATTACAACGCGCTAAAATTATAACACCGTGAAAGTTTTCTTCGGTCTCTACTAGATGGCGCGGACTGTCGATTAGAACCCGCTAACATTTGGTTGACATAGGATAGTGACATCAGGTGCATTGCCGCTTGCTTTGCTAAATTTTTATTGTTGAGTAGATCTGGCTTTGTCGTTTCATAATTACAAAGTTGGCTGGTTAAGTTTAGTTTGTTTCATTCTTGTTTATCGATACCATTATCTAATATTTTCGAATGTTTAGTAGTATTCTTTCTGCGTCTTCGTTTAATAGCCATTTTCATTTTCTATCCAAATTAATAACATAAAATTTTAAGTATTATAGAAACCATTTCTGAGATGTATTGAGTCAATAAATTTAATTTTAACTGCATTGTGGGGGTCCTAGTAAAAGTTAGTTTTCAAGGGTAATATTGTCCTAAATACGAAATTTGTTTTGCGGAGGCACAAAATTTATACGCCATATAATTACATATGTGCATCACAATATGTGTACCGCAGAAAATTTTCGGAGAAATACTCACAATGTCTTTCATCATCATTTAGGTAATACTAAATAATTTTTGTTTAATATTTGTTATAAATACTCTCTCAAACTCAGAACTTCTTGAGTGCAATGGATAACAAATTACTTTTTATTATTGTTATTATTATTATTCCAACTATTTGTTATTGTGATCAAACTTTATTAATTGATTTAACTGAATCAAGCCTAGGTCCATTTATAATTAAAATATTTTAAAATTAAATTAGTTTTAATGTAAAATATTTCCTCTTTTTAAAATTGTTTTTTTTCAGTTTTTCTCTAGACAACATTTTTTTTTGTCAAACCGGACTTGTTTTCGGAAAAATAAGAAAAAAATTGTTGTTTTAATACTCCCCACTTACGACAATAACGTACTGATGAATAATAGTAGGAAAGCTTTGTAGTGTTTGACCGTGTTCATCCCTTCTGTCATTCACTTCGTGAGTTCGTCACCCTTCTTCCCTAAGGGGCAAGGCTTTGAAGTGCGGTTGGGCTTCATCCCCTATTCCCCTTCATGCTCTGCACGCCCTTCACCCCTCCACGTGTTCCAATGAATTCTACGTCGTCCTTCGGGTTCCCCTCATCAAGCTGTGGACCCTGTTGTTAGATTTCGAAACCCTGTCCCCTCAATAATAAAAAAAATCTTTGATGGAACCCTTTTTCCCAGATAACATAATAATTATTAATAACTGTAGCTACGTAATTCGATACTTATCAGTAGAAAGGTGCGGAGTGCCGAAATTGTGAACACAAAGTTATTACAAAAAAACGCTATTTATATTACACATTTTATGTCTAAAAAATTAAAGAAGTGAAAAAAAACACCAATTTGTGATATGTTCTAAGTCAAATCTCGTTTTCGTTGTGATATGTGCCACCTATTCTTTACAGAGCTATTTGTTATGCTCTTTATGCTCTGCCTTAGGCAAGTGAGGAATCATTACCTGTAGATCCTTCATTTCGGTTGTAACTTAACTGATCAGGTAACTTGGAACATTGCAGACTTTATATCTTTCACATGCTTCCCTTTCTTTATCGGAATTTGAAGTTGAGTCTCATTATAAATACACATATTTTAGAACTGTATCGCTTCAAAATATAATTTTATGTTTTTTTAGACAATGGTGTAGTTAATGTCAATGTCCCATAAAAGACTGCTCACAATTTTTTTTTAATAATTCAGACGAACATGCTTCATACGAGGGATCAACTCTTCCCATTAGAGAAATATACTAGGACATATAGGAGAAGTACGAAGATGGGAATAAGACAAAAGATAATAAAAACATACCCCTGAAGAAAAAAAATATTGGTACAAAGTGCATACATCCAAGACGGAAGTGAAAGAACAGTTTGTTAAGAAAACTGTATTGAAATGAACGTCGTATCGGCTCATTGTTCTAGGGTGCGAGAGGTCCCGGGTTGAAATCCCGGACGAGCCGTCATTTTGTGTGGGTTTAATTTGTTACGGTATATCTCCCTCTGGTAAACATTGACATGTACAGACCTACACATTAAAAGCGATGAGACCGAGGAAATATTCGTTCAATATAATTATCAACGTAACAACATTTCAAATTGTGTCATAGAAGATTTTTGCAGTATTATTTAGTTGCTCTCTAAGCACACAAGTTCTATACTTAGTAGAAAAAGTATCTATACCTTTATAAATCTTCATACCCATGTAATTCGATTCACAAGCACTCATAATGATAATTTTAGATAATATTTAGTTCCTTTTGGTTCCTTCCCTTTTTGTTTCAAACTGAATATGGGATTATAAAAGAAAATGTAAGTGTACATCACCGCCTAATTTTTTGCGTACCCCACCCTGCATGTTTCCTACAAGGAAGAACTTGATAAAATAACTTAATTCGATTAATTCTCAAGTTTCTATCAGATCTGATTCAAATTCTTCAAATCAGTTCAATTACAAAAATTTAAATCGTAAACTAAGGTGTCATTTTCGCAACAACACTTGTACTGAATTCCATTAACCTGGTACGGTATCAAAGTTAGGATTTTTCCGAAAAGTTTTTTTATCAACTAGAATGTGGTTAAAATATTTATGGCCATTTTTTCCTTAATACTAATTAAATAACGTGATGAGTTATTATTGTCGAAGAAATTAAACAAAATGTAGCAATTATTGAGGTAAGGCCAAAAATAAAAAATCTTGTAATTGCCAACGTTTCGTAAAATATATTTCATTCTTCAGGGCTCATACATAATTTTATTTGCAACCACCTTTATCCCCCGATGATACCCATCCATGCTGGAGCAGCTTTCTTCTCACTCGACAATGTAAATAACGTTCATAGTAAACTCTAAGATGATATTTCCTTCAAAGTATGACTCAGTGAATGTATAAGTATATTAATCAAATGTATAGTTACTTCAGTCAAAATGTTCCTAGCTGACTCATGCCATCAAGGAAAAGGAAGATGCCGCTTTGGCCAGGAGTCAAGTAGAGAGATAATCTCGACATTCGGGAGAAGGTGGGTTAGATACCTTAACGTATTATATTCCTCAGAGCGACTAGGCTTAAGTACCCCCAAATACGTTTCAAATGACAGTATGAACCATTCTCTATCCAGTGACCAAGAATTTTCATACCTTTTCTTTGTGTGTGTGTGTGTGGGGGGGGGGTTAGGGCTCGTCAACAGCAATGTCATTAGAGCCCATAATTTTCATACCCTTACAGCACAAAAATATGAATTATTTGACTTTAAATTGCTATGGACATATGGAGAAACTTTCTCGAACTTATGTTTGTTTAACATCATGGCAAAAGTATCAGCCTAATATAGCAAAAATAATCCCACCAAAACATAGCATGTGGTAATAGAAACGCAATGACGCTGTGGTTTTCATACCTTACGGGGCATTTACAAGAATAATTCACCATAGACTTCGAAAAACACTGTTCTAACGGAAATAGCAGTCGCATCACTAAACTGAAAACAATTGGACCCTTGTCACTCAAACGACAATATTTTATTATCAAGTTTTAATTTCACTAAATAATTGTCCCTTTGCAACATTAAAAATCTGTAAAATGAATTATTAATTAATTAGAGCTCCTTCGAGGAATATTTCCAATTTTCGTGGATAGTTGGCAACTTGACATTCTATTAGAATTATAACTCGTTGCTAACTTTTCATCTTATCTAGGAATTTTTGCTGAAATTTTTGAATCCGCCTCTGCCTTAGGGCCCTTGATCGGAATTGATGGGATGGTCCCTTGCTTGCTTCCGGAGAGTAAATTAGTTTATTGTCCTCNTTATTATTATTATTATTATTATTGACTTCAGACAACGCGGATGTGAGCGAATAAGCGTCCTGGGAACAATTCTGTCCCCTATCCCAAAAACTCGAATAAATTGCTAGTGACTATACATGTTAGTACTTACAAACTCCACCTTGAAAGAGGTCATTACATTTCGGTAAAGGGACATCGTAGAAATGAAGGAATTGTTTTATTCGTCACAAAGTAAGATCAATGGTGAGTTTGACAACAATTTGAACTAGGCAAGAGAATAACTTAGAATTGGAACAGATAAAGTATACGTACGAAGAGCAGACAGGCAGTTTATTTCGCACATTCCATATCAGTGTATTATTTTATGGGACGTTTTTTCCCATGCGGACCTAAACGCTTTATCTTCATTTTCTTTCAACTCTTCATCAATTACGAATATTTTTTGTTTCCCCAGATACTCATCACATTGACACGCGTAAGTTTCGGAACAAAGTAAGGCTTCAGAGAAGAGTGCACTGAGATAACACAATGGATGTGAGAACTCTAGGATTGGATGAGAGGTCCAAAATCACGGGAAGGAAAGGATTTCTCCACACCTTTGGATATAACATTTCAAACTTAAAATTCGTATACTACAAGGTTGCTATGTCACATCCAAAGGTTTAGAGAAAAACCTTTGCTTCATCTGAATTTTGGTTTATCATCCAAACTTGTGCGCTGAGAGTAGTATTGACCTTCAGGGTCTTCATGCTATCTGGTAATGTTTCATATATATCAAACCAATCACGTAATATATATATATATATATATATATATATATATATATATANTTGTCCTTTATACGTTCCTATACCATTCAACCGATTGTGATGTATCTCGGGCAAGTTGTTGAGCACACGCACGCGATGGTTTCTGAGAGTGTACAACTATTCTACAATAGGTGAAAGGTAAAATTTTCGGGGCGCAGAGCACAGTGTACTCCCCTTCTTACACTGGTAACAACGGTTCGCACGCCGGTTGATACAAGTAGGATTTGGTGTAGTGGAGGATGTTGAATAGCGGCAGGTTTTTTCGGAGTCCTCTCATTTCATCTCCCTTTAATTCCATCACTCGATTCATTCGATTCTAAATTGCGATTTCAACGGGATGAAATACTGACAGATTTTTTTTTCCTTTTTTTTTTGCGTTTTCGTTTAATGCCACGACCTAATTAAGAAACGAGTATCATCACGGTCTATTTTGTCTACACAAAGGGTAAACTACATCACAGAAAGAAAATCTCCCGTGCGAAGCTATGTGGGGTCGGCTAATATCTTCTTGGAGTGAACATTTTTTTAGAAATTAATTCAACATTCGACGTATAACGCTTTATAGTTTCTACGCTGACTATCCAAAGTACAACAAGACGCTATGTAACGCCACCTTCAGTTCGTTTTGCCGTGTGACATCGTCACAGCTGAGACCCCACGGTCGTAGTTCTCCGCCTACGCCAGGGTGCGGGGCCAACGTCACGATAGCTGCAAGGCTCCCCGCCGCGCCGTAAGTAAGCGACCCGGATTGCAGCGAGTCCTAAGATAACATTCTCGTTCCTTCCTTCCCTTCTCCTTGGAAATCCCGCTCTTCTCTGGCTCAATTTCCATGAAACACATTCAGTTTCTCTCCTCCTCCATTCATCGTTCGTTATTTATTTTGCATCCCTCAATTCGTGTGGAACAGAAAAATATTTGAAGGATGAGAGTGCAAAAGGGTGTAAGTACCAAAATATCTGAAAATGTTTTTTTGTATGTTTTTGTAGAGGATGGTTGTAAAAATTCATGTTTTTTCAATCTCCAGTCAAACTATTTTCGAAAAGTAATAGAAAAAAGAAAGGAACACTTAGAACAGGTATTTTTCGATACTTTGATATATTTCTAAAAACAGCCTTATATTCGATCTTCGGTGTTGTAGCTCCAAGTTTATTTTCTCTATCCTACGAACGTCACGATGTATTAGACTTCTCGAGTCAGCATTCGATCTGTACGAACGCAAATGGCCTTCATTGGAAAGGATGACAGTTATAGTATCAGCAAGCTTCACTAGTCTCTTCCAAACAAAGATTTTTTTAATAAATTCAAACAGTTTTAAAAAAATATCGGAAAAAAGTTTTGAAGGCAATTTGGACACTTAGGCATATTTTTCAAATACTCATATGTTTCTGGTTATGACTAAAGTATTTCTTTCAATCCACTATTCTCATTTTTTGCAGTAAAAGAGTAGTCGCTAATAACCTTGTTTTTTAAAATCTGACATAAAGAATCAAGCATATGAAAACCAGATGACTCTTAGACCTTCTATGCATCATCATTTGATGGCACTTACACTCCTCGATGGCATATGCCCGAGGACCGTTCACTGTTTCGGTTTTCGAGAATTTTGATATTAATTTTGCTTCACACACAACTTTTTATAATAAATCGGGTTTTATTACTTATCCAGTTGATGCTGAACTGGAAAAAAATGTTTTTCATTAATGTAGTCATCACTTTATCTTTTTCTTAAAACATAACTTATGATCAGTTTCCTTATCTTCTCGCCTCATTCTTTGCATTCGTGAATGTAGTTATCAATACAATGATTCTTTTCTGGATAGACATAGACTCGCATTCTTACATTTTAACTATTTAGTATTTCTTTCATAATTTGCTTTCAAATTGAAGTTGGATTTGAATTCTATTAAGTTTACAACGACTATCCAGGTGGCGCTTTATCAATTGGTGTGTGTGACCATTGGAAAAGTGAACTCACAAACAGGCACAAAATTGTATTCTTTTTACTGTCAACTTCGTTAAGATGTTTGTATGGATAACACAATTCGCAGGTACGCATAATCGAACTTATGGAATGAAGAAAAAAGGAAATGTCCACCTCGAAAGTTCATCCTTTTGACATCTTTTCGGCAAAGCTTTCAAACTATTTGGTGAGTCAAAGTGAAGTGTCCATATACGTGGTTTAAGATTAATTTTCACTCGAAAATCAGACAATTTAGTTTTCGATTTAGCTTATGAGTGTTACCTGTTTTCTTTTTCTTTTTTTTTCTTTTTTGGTGTGTGTGTGTGTGGGGTTATACGGCTCTTCGACATCAAAGGTCATTGTAGGCCGAAAAACTTGTACAGGTAGGGAAAATACAGTTACGCACTAAGGAGAGCCAACATGACTCTCCCCGCGTGTGGGACTCGCCGAATGACTCAACCCTACCCACTAAAAACCCTCCTGAATTACAATATACCAAACACATATCTCAAAACATTGAGGACAAAAAATGAGGGGTAGGACGAAAAATGAGGGTGGGACAAAAATGAGGAAAATGAAAGATACCCTAGCCGTAATAGCGTCGGGATCGAAAAGAACAAGTGGTGACCAAGGAAGGTCAGGAAAGAGAAAGGAAGGAGCTTTGCACAAGTAAGTGGGAGTAATGCCAGACTCAGCTCGGGGCCATNCCCGTGTTTGCCAAACACGTTCTTACTAGATGTAAGTCCCCTGGTGGGGGGGGGGTTCCTATTGTATATATATAATATAACGTCTATGTAAGTCTCATTTTTCTTCACGGAAATCTCTGATAGCACCGATCGAGTGATTGCTATAGTAGTGAGACGGAAGAGGAAGAGTTCAAAAATAATATTTCTAATAGCCGCCATTTTATTTTATTAGTAAAACCACTCTTCTTCATTTTACCTCGAAGAATAATCAACGCTGCTTGAGTTTTTCTAATTGAAGCGAGCCCCACCCCTCCACTATTCTCCCCACCTCTTCCACTGGCTTTATGGAAATACTGAAAAGTTCATTTGGGTATTCCTCCTAACCTTAATTAAATATAACTCATTGTATGTTGTTTTTTAATTCCTAATTTAAGAGACGATATTTTTATACCATGTAATAAATGTCTCTCGTTGCATTCCAATCGGTCTAACGGAGCAGCACTCGATGCAATTCCAAAACGAGAAGCACGTAAGAGCATTCCGCAGTATTAAAGCCAACTTCAAAGGTTTACTTATATCCCACATCCACAATCTGTGCAGCTTCTAATGCAAGTCAATTCTGCGTCCAGTCCGTCTGTCCGTCAGTCAGCCCGCAAACTTTCTCTCTGACTGGACGGTCGCTCCTTAATCTCGATCTCGATTTGCTCCTCCAATCGATATCTCGATTTGCTCCTCCAATCGATATCTCGATTTATATGACTCGAAAACTCGCCTTTTCCTCGTAATGAACTGCAGAGTTTGTTAAGCTGTTAAGACGGTAACCTGTACTAGCAGAAGGGCTCTAATGACCTTGACGTTGACGAGCCCTAAAGCCCCAAGGAAAAAAATGTACTATTGATTTCCTGAGTACATCCGACTCTGCACATTCGCCAATTAATCGATTCAAGAACCTTATCGTCTCCTTCAACCATATTACTACGATAAACGACCCCACTCGCCTCTCCGCCTCATCTCAAACATTGCTAGATCAAATTATCGCCAACAATGAAATCTCGTATTTCTCTGAAGTGTTTTTCACCAGATACAGTGATCACCTTGCTCAAGTATTGACTATTAATAATAAACTAAAACCACTTAAAATCCTTTACAAGTTTTGAAGAGAGTTAAATGACACAAATCAATCCATATTTATAAATTATTTGCGTGAAGAAACATGGAAAGATGTTTACAATTGCCAAAACACCGACGACAAATTCAATGTATTTATTTCAATATTCCTAAAACATTACAACTCTAGCTTCCCCATAAAACGCAAGTTAATCAACACAAAGAAATACAATAGATGGATCACCCAAGGGATAAGGATTTCTTCAAAAAAACAAACGCCGTTTATATTATCTTTCAAAATTTCTACAACCAACCACCCGAATTCCATGATTATTGTCGTAAATATAACTATTCTTCGAAAAGTAGTCTATGCAGCTAAAGTTATGGAACACGACGGGCAGGTACTAAAATCGAACAACCGGATGAAAGCCATGTGGAACATTGTTACTAGCAGAACTGGCCAGTTTAGCTCTAACGAACCATATAATCCCATATGAAATACTAACTAATCAATTGTTGTCCCACTAACATATACTGCAATTAACTAAAAGCATACACGACCTCTCTTCATCGTGTAACTGAAACCATATTCATAACACATTCATTCGTTTCGAAGATGATCATAAACAATTAGCAAGAAATGAGATTAAACTTAGCACATTATGCAACAACATATGTAAAAACTATGTAAAAATATTTTTTGGTACATTGAAAATATTTTGTGTTGAAGAATTATTTCGTAATTTATAGAGTTTATAAACGTTAAAAAGTTATTATTTCAAGAAAATTAATATCGAAAATGTTTAAAAACATTTCCATGCCCGCTTGGACCAGTGCGTTGACACTTAAAATTATTTTGTTTACGTTTCCTTCTTTCTCTGAAAAATAAACCAAAAAACTTTTTTTCTTTTGTCACCAGTCACTAACGTAACGTAAAATTGTACCCAGTGATCTCTAGATTTTGATGATTCCAGGTGGAAATTTGGATCAAAACATGACGAATGAACATAATATTTTTGTTCTTACATGTAACACGTAAGTTCATTTGAAGTATCAAAGTTGAAAACAGATCTAATTATATAATTGTTAATAAATTCATTTATGAAAGAAAACAAAGGATAATCTTTTGTTGAACAATTATTCTTCAGGATACCTCAGAAGAAGAAACGAAATACTGCGATGCAATATTATTTGATTAACGATACACGAGAAAAAAAACTCAAATATAAATGAAAGTAAATTAGTTCATTGTCCTCCACGTGGTCAAAAGCAGTTTGTACTGCTTTTTTGACAATAAATTTATTATAATCCTTCTGTCATAATATTGGTATTGGATTCGCCTTAGTTAAAACAGAATTATTTTCCCATTAAGTAAATCATTATATCCGTTGAGAAGCAAGTACATAAGCATACATTGACACATTAAATGAGTAATCAGGAAATCAAATCTCGATCTCTATTTTTTTTCTTCCATTTGTAACACGAGACCCACATTCGAGGGCGCAAAATCCTTTGATTTGTCCATTATCTTCGCAGGGAGTTATCAGTAAATCAGTAAGGAGCTTAATTTTTGTATAGAATTGATATTTAATTAAAATTTATTTTTATTAATTCAAATCTTCTTCATCTTTGTCTGATGGACAAATTTATTAATCATAGAAGTGCCGTTGTGCAATAAAAAATTCTCAGTATTGTGTACATTAAATTTTTAACGTATATTACTTGGAGCAACCAAGGATACTTTGAAGATGACTATGGAAGATGATGAGATATGTTGATTTCGGTTTGTTTTAAATCGGAATAAGAATTGAAAAAGTAGCACTTGCTGATCGGTGCCCATACAACAAATCTACTTAATTTAACATAACAATTACTATTGCTTCGCCACAAAATTAAACCATATGATCAACTTATTAGCCGACATCTCGACTTCTTTTTATTCCAACAAATAAAAAAGTGATGTGTGTGAATCCTCTGATTATTTTGAAAATATTACACTCCTTTGCTCTATCGTGAATTGTAATTAAAACATGGGCTCGTCCGGGATTTGAACCCGGGACCTCTCGCACCCTAAGCGAGAATCATACCCCTAGACCAACGAGCCACGTTACGGGATGAGAGAGTATAGAAAGTTATATTGTACGTAGAATGAGGAACAAGTCGACCACTTGGTCAGTAACACGAGACTCTCTCTGCTCTTAGCAACTCAACGTTCCGCCAACAGAGAACGTCACAGTCGCATTAAGGATTCCACCGCCTTGTTGATGGCGTTCTCTTACGAATGTGGCTTATTTTCAATGAGAAGTGAGTGTAACTAATTATTTAAAGAGGAAATAGCTTTCGGTTCATCGGAGCAACTGAAGAACATTTACTGGGGTCGAACCGAGTATCATTGCGGAAAGTCAAGAAGTTCACTGAATGTTAAAATAGTTTACTTCCCATAATTAAAAACTCTTGCAATTACAGGTTGGGACGAATCCTCATAATCTGAGATGAATATAAGATAATGTAGACGCATTTACGATATGTTAGACCATTATATTTTTTTTACTTGCCTACAACAGGGTTAATTGAAGGGGGAGCTAGGGAAGTGTCCCCTTCTAACTTTTTTTTCAGAATTTATATATTTTGTGTTTGTTCCCAACCACGGGAGAAAATTCCATCACTCGTCATTGTCAATTATAATTTTTCAAAATAAGCATTAATTTCAACTAATGAAACAACATTGTTTGATGCAATATATGAACATTATAAATTGTACTCTATAAATATTTTTAATAATAAAAATACATTTTACAAGTTTATAATACGTCAATACACATATAGTGCATACGAATTAAATACAGAATCTGAGGTCCTCTGAAATGCCCCCTTCCCCTAAATATATTTCTTGACAACTTTTTAAAGTACTGTATTGAAATTTGAAAAGACTAGCTTCGAAAGACGTCGCCCCCCTTCATGTTTTCCTTAAATCAAACACAGCTAACAATTTCTTAAAGGACTTGAATTGCAAAATGATTTACTTGGTGGCAAATTTATTCTTTCATGATTCAAAAGATTATTTAACATAAATCAACAAGCACATCATCGGGATTCGGTCTGAGAAACTCACCTTAACTTGTCATGCATCTCCTTAAACATATGTTTGGGGCTTATCAATAATAATGCGGAAACAACAATATTTTCTCAATCGCGAAATGCATTATGCACAAATCTAGTGGACAAAATATTTCTACATTATCATTACACCCTATTTCTTTACCTAGAAGATCCTTCTTGTGTGACCAATTTTTCTCTTTAATTAAGGGAGAACGTAATTTTCTCTCTGCATTACGTGTGATGTTGGAAAATTTGTATAAATATAGATTAATATGACCTATTTAACATAGCTTTCTATCGTTTATCATTATGAGTAATATTTGCTGTTATGAGGAAATAAATCAGCGTCACATTCATACATCAGAATGTTCATACCTACTGATCACAAGATCTTTTTTCAGGGAATAAATGAAAATACAAAAACTATTTTACTTAATTTCACGTGCATTGGTATCGGAAATATCCGATATCAAAATACGCGGGTCATGCGTTACGATTAATACCATGGCTGCCAAATACTGTTATTATTTTTCCACATTATCTTTCCACTTTCAATTAGCTGATACTGCGAATGTAGCTGCGTATAAAAATGACTCTATATTGCCACATCCCTCTCGAGTAATTTCATTAAAGAGTGAGTAACCAATACGCTATGGCTGAATTGTGTTGGTGGAGCATTTCATAACGTGGATTTCGATGCAATTGAAAAGAAATTAACGCTATTAAGTTGACGAACGATGATTGTAACTAGTTGTTTAATTGTTGCTGGTGTTTTTGCGCAGTCTCGTTCACTTCGTTTTCAAGAGTGAGCCCAAACAAAAGCGTAGCGAATTATTTCTTTTTAATGTGTTAATATGCGTATTAAACCAACGGGTCAAAAAAAATCTCTAACTAAATTATTTTATTGGATTCGTAATAAACATTCGTGTCTGCAATTCTCACGATAAATGTTACGTCATTTTTACGTTTACGTTTTGAATATTGTATGTAAATGTAATATTATTTTTAAAAATGTCAAAAAAACAGTACAAACTGCGTATGACCACGTGGAGGACAATAAATTAATTTCCTATCCGGAAGCGAGCAAGGGACCAACTCATCAAATCTGATCAAGGGTCCTAAGGTAGAGGGGGGTTAAAAATTTCAGCACATTCCTTAGATAATAATTAAAAAGTTAGCTACGTGTTATAATATCAAGAGAATACCAACAAATCTGTTTTTAATAAAACTCAAGAAAATAGTTCACAAAATATTAAATATTACAAAATAGTTCGGGAATCGTTCTATATAATTCCCTGCCCAAGAATATAAAAGACATTATGAAATTGAATCTCTTCAAATCCGCGGTTAAAAACTACCTCATGCACCAGTGCTTCTACACTGTAAAAGAATTTATTGATTTTAATAAAAGTTAAATCAGTCTTGTACTTTATCACGCCATTGCTGTAGCACTTTTTAAATAACTTATAACGATTTCAAAAACTATTTTCTTGCATGGTTGTGTTGCCGTATGGCTCATATTAATTTAGTTTTATGTGTACTCAACTTTGGCACGGTTGTGTACATTAATTCTGTAGCCCCATCCTGGCCCGGGTTTTTCTCCGTTTTTCCTTCGGGTAGAGGCGGATTTCTTATACAGGTTCTCTAGGCTTTGTCTAGGGGCGTGTTTATTGTAACAATAAATCGTGAATTTAGTGTTTTTTCAACTCTTATGATTTTTAAACACTATACTCAGAATAATCTATAGTTCGATAATAACTTGTACATGTAAATTTACAAACATATTTGCGTTAAATTACAAACATATTGACATTATATATGTATTATAACTCGCAGCTAACTTTTTATCTTATCTAGGAACTTTTGCTGAAATTTTTGAATCCTCCTCTGCCTTAGTGCCCTTGATCGGAATTGATGGGATGGTCCCTTGCTTGCTTCCGGAGAGTAAATTAGTTTATTGTCCTCCACGTGGCAATACGCAGTTTGTACTGTTTTTTGACAATAAATTTATTATAGCTAAATTACCTAGATTCGGACGCTCGTTGTCTAGTATGTTGTTCGTACCATTCAGAACAAATACGGTGTCATCTTACTGAACATGCAGCACAATTTTTTCTTTTCAGTTTTTGAATTTTTAAGGTCTAGAAGTAGAAATTAACAAACCAACTGTCAAACTTAGGATGGAATAAGGACTCTTGAAAGTACTGGGTTTCTTCAGGTGTCAAAGTGTATTTCATCAACCGCAAATTGTCGCAGATTTGCATTTATACGTAAAATTTTGGACCCAATATGTATGTAAAGCCATTTACACGCAACAAAATAAGTATTTTATCAACTAAAGTGTTGAACTGAAATACCATTTTATTTGTTATTTCTTATATTTTGGAAGTATTCGACTGCGATGGTTTTGTGGTAGCTTCGCTTCCACGGTCCCGCTGAGCGGTAGAGTGTTGGTTCAAACCCTGCTCGGCCGAACTGGGTGAGGTTTTTCATCTGGGGCATCCCTCACGTACTCCAGACAAATGGTTCGGTACCCCAAGTTCCCCGGCAACCCAACAACTCTCCTCCCCAATTACCTTACCTAATAATAAAAGCGCCTTTATTTCGGCGAGACTCAGACCTTAAGGCCTGCTCTTCCGTCTAACCATTTTAATACATATACATTTAAAATAAAGATGAAAATTGGGAGGATTGTATTTACATTTAAAACTGGGAAGCAGTTCTAGGGTCCATCCCGGTGTAACGTTAAGCCATTGAGTAAATCCATACAAACCGAAGTCCAACGGTTAGGTGGAAGAGCAGGCCTCATGGCCTGAACCTCGCTAAAAGGTTTTCAATAAATAAAATATAAGTATATTTCCCTTTTGTATGAGTTGTTTTGTTTGATTGTTTTCTCTTAAAATTTTCGGTGCCCCCAAGAGAACGGGATCCTGAGCAGTAGCTTGTTTAGTTATACGCTACTAAGGGTTCACACAGCCGTAGAATCAGTGTCACCGTTCTGTTCTAACAGCTCTTGCATCATAATTAAATTGTTTGTTCGTAGTTTCAGATGATCCCTCTCAACCACACATACGCATCGTAGCTCGTTGCCGCTGCTGCAGTCAATCGCCTCTACCATTGCTAGGGAATCTCGAGCGGCATCGAGGGCCAGTGTTCGTTGTGAAGGGCTCTCGGAGCACCGACCTCCGGACTCTCCAGATTCTAAAAGCGCAGTGTGGGAGCGACCGGCAGACACGCGAACTGCAAGCGCCACCTGGGCGATCCAACAATGCCACGAGAGAGGCGTGGATAAAATGATCCGTCACGATAAGTGATTGATAAAGCTGAGCGTTGAATTGACACGTAATGATTACTTTGTGAGGGTACAGAGTCACTTTCTGTTGTATTCTGTTCATTTCGGTCCACAGCAAAATTTATGGGTGGAAGGGGACTAGGGAGTTCTGAATCAATATTGGCGATATTGTTTCCTCCAATTAAATAATATAATGGTTTTTTTATTTGTAAATCGTGGCATTGTAGAAGAACTGATGAAATATTTAAAATCTGGGTCATCGAAATTTTCTCGGATGAAAATTAAAGAACTCGTAGAAAACTGGTTTCCAGCTTTCAGTAGCCAATTTCGACCAGCGACTGTAATGAGCAATGCCTTTAAATGGGAATGCACACAATGAATACTTGGTGGAACTGGGTGTCGGCGCTTACCAGCTTTTACCATCGCGCTGGATATCCACAGACTTTAGCTTTGCTGGTTTCCTGCTTTCCAGCGCGTTGTGGAGAGCACGTTTCACGGCGAGAAGTAAATGCGACAAAGATTTCGTAACAGATTTATTAAGATGATACCCCATGTTTCGAAACTCATCAACGCATCAAATTGGAGATGTGTGAAAAAAAAGATTTGGTCATATTTTTAAGAGGGATGGACGGAATTAACCCCAATTTCAAACTTAATTTATTTTTATACTTTTAAAGAAAATACATCAATAATGCAATTCCCATGCAGCTTCATATTCGTCAGCTGCGCAAATTTGACCCTCAAGAGCACGTTTTACGTACAGAGTACTAAAGTTACTTGCTTAATGTCAACCCGCTCGAAACTAGATTCTTAACATGTCCGCGACATGTTAAGTGCCCTAACTAAATATGTCCCGACATGTGCCCTAACTAAATATTTCCGTAATTTGGTGATTATGCATTTGGCATTACCATTCATAACACCGCTGGAAATACCTGTTTTAAATTTTACAAATTCTTATACAAATGGGGTGCTTGATAACACTAAAACGGATACCAAATACCTGATTATGCATAAAAAAGAAGTTGAAATAAAATGAAAAAACAATCTCCGTAATAATGTCAACTAACATTTTCCGAATTGAACTTTCAAACAGGTCCAACACACGCAATGTGATGGCAGCTCTTAGCTTTTATTTCACTTACGACAAACCGCAGACGGGAGCACTGTTCGCGCATTCTACCGGCCGTTCAGGTAGGTAAGGGCGCCATTGGCTCAAAGGGTGGACGAAGACGAAAAACCGATTAATCGAAGCTTCCAATTTTTTTTACGCCCACCGGTTAGCATTCGGCTGAGCTGGAACAATAGCGTGTCCGGTTAATGGCGCGGCCGGTCAGAAAGAGAGCGCGATCGCGCAGCGTGTTCGTAGGCGATCGGATAAAAATGGCTGGAGAGCGGCATAAATCTGAATTGATGATAGAGTGAGCCGACGTGAGTTACGGCGTCAAAGGGCAAAAGCGAGAGCTATGCGCGTAAATGGCATTCCAACGAGCTATTACGAGCCGCGGTCCCTGAAACAGTTATCTCCGGCAGAAGAGACGATATAATATGTCCGAGACAGAATGAAATGTTAGTGAATAAAAGAGGGAGGAAAGTCTAGTTCCAGTTATTGATTGAAAATTTATTGGAACAACATATTGATAGTGGAATACTTTTATGATCCAAGTTAATGTCACTCAATAAAAAAATCTCCATTTCGAATAATATAACTATATAAGAACAATTTCAAAAGCAATTTATCCTCAACTAATGTTTTCACCACAATTGAAATTAAAATATGCGTTTCATGGACTTTTAGAGTTTTGCTTTATGTACTTCTAATTGTAAACTTAGAGTAGTTGAAGTAAATTCACTGATAATGGCATGAATTTCCTGAGCTTTGGGGATTTTACAAAAGTACCTCACAATTCCATGAGTGCAAATCAACTGCGTTCAAAACAAAATAATAAAATAGCATATTATACTATACAAAATTCAAGGTTTACTTTAACAACCCAACATCTCTCCTTCCCTATTCTCTCTCTCAAGTCCAAGGGTTTGGTGGAAGAGCAGGCCTCATGGCCCGAACCTCACCAAAACGAGTGAATTAAATTAAATTAATGTTACATTTTATTTATTCACTAATAAACTGTTATTCACTAATATTTTTTCATGCACATTATAATAAAGTGGTTTGTCGTGCTTGCATGTCATATGCGAAGTCAGCGTGGCTTTATATTCAAATAACGATCAGGGCACGAGGGATTTTCGCACACCTCCAGTTTGAGGTCTATACCCGCTAAACATTGATTACATAGTAAATCACAGGGGATCAAAGCAACGGGATCGAGATACCACATATCTTCTTTGTAACAAGCCACAAAGTCGCCGAGCTGACAATAAAATTACGTTTTTGACGTTCAAATATTACAGAACTTGGATGCTGCTCAATTTTTTCGTATACCTTTACTGTAAAAAAATGTTCCTAAAATCCAATAACCAAGAATTCCAAATGAATTCTTGAAAAATAGAATTATTTTGAAATTGATGTTCGTGCCTCTTAGGGAAGCAAGAGACTACAACGAACGATTTCAGCTTTAGCTAACTTTCTTATTTTTTAAGAACAATTTTAACGATTTTTGGAACATTATCTCCAGAAATTAGTTAAAAAGAAATGAAATTAAAATTTGCTTTTGCCTACGTTCTACATTCATGTTTTATTTTTAATTTTTGTACTACGAGAAATTTTTGTGTCGCAGAAAACTTATAGATTGCAATAGAATAACCTAAAAATTTGTGATATCTAAATTGTTTAAGACTGTTTGTGTTCCTCGAGAACTTGGACCGCAAAACTCCCTTGCTTCGTCGACAGAATGCGCTCACATGGGACAAAATACAATCGTCTTTGCACATTTCTTCCGATTGGATTCTGCTGGAAAATTCTCAAACAAAACAAGCAAACATTTCAAATGGAGAAGTTCCGAAAGAGATAGGGACCTTTGGTAAAGGATATGGGACAGACGCAAACCTGATACTGGAGGACACTTGGTGATAAAAAGTGCTGACTGAAACTGCACGGGGCTCTCCAAGACAGTGCTGCCGTCTCGATGAAAACTCGGCGACGAACATCTGCTTCCTTCAATTCGGAATCGAATTACATCCACGAGACAACTTCGTTGCTGCTATTGTTCACGCCTCTAGTTTGATTCAAAACTCTCTAGTAAACGTCTCGCGTGGAAAGTTCCAGGAAAATCAATTAAGGTGGTATTAACGTAGGTTGAATTAAATCACTAAAATACCTGAAATTGGCATGAATAAATAGAGCAACATGTACTTATTGTGATTTCAGCTCGAAAAACATTCCTCAGCGGCCAATTTAATGAAATAATTGATGATGAAATACATTGCGTGTTATGTAGGAAGCACTTTAATTCACGAAAGGGTAATAATAATAATAATAATAATAACAAAAGTGCCTTTATTTTGGCGAGACTCAAACCTTAAGGTCTGCTCTTCCGTCTAACCATTTCAAAAAAATTTACATTTTAAATACTAGATGAAAATTGGGAGGGTTGTATTTACATTTAAAACTAGGAAGCAATACTAGGGACCATCCCGATAAAACCTTAAGCGATTTGAGTAAACCCAGCCAAACCTCAATCAGGATGGCGCTTTAGTGACGAACATGGGTTAAAAGCAGCAGTAACAGTACAATATAATTATGAATACACAAATAGAAAAATATAGTGATTACAACGAGGATATCAAAACAAATTATTACATAATGACAATATTTACAAATGACATATTATAATATGATTATACCTTATTAGATACATTACACTGTATTTACAAATTATATATTACATAAGATCATATGAAGCTAGAGTACTGAAAGAATGAAAGATAGCTAATGTAAAAGTAAAGAAGAGAAATAATAAAAGGAGTATAAAGAAAGAAATAAAGAAGGAAGGAAAGAAAGCATACAAATAAAGGAGAACGAATAGACAGAGGAAGGATTCTGATTTGTAGTAAATTTTATGTAGTATTTTTATCACCTTTATCTATATGTCACCTGACATTTGCGAAGGATATTTTACCTTTTCCGAGGTCATATGCGCGAATACGAAACAGCTGCGCTCGGCCGCCATGTTTGTACTTGCTCTTACGCATTTCAAACGAGTCAAGCGACTTCCTGTATATTGTTTGTACTATACTATTAACCGATAGGTACAAATTAAATAATTACTTCCTTGTTATTCACATTTTTGTGTTTAAAAACAATGTGAAATAACTGAGATGTATAATTGTTTTCTTTGTTTTTATTCTGGCCCACCGTAAGTCAGGTGTGTTGAACACGTTCTTGAGTTTCGTCCCAACGCATCATTTCGTACACGCAGCCACATTTTTCGTCAATAAATTAATAAAGTGACAATTTGCTATTTTTGATACGTTAAAACTATATCAAGGGTAGTACAAAAATATGTTACTATATTTTTGTCAAATTTATTGATTTATTACTAGACATCGAATACTTGAATGTCACATGCCTCGTAAGCAGCTCACATTGCTTGTTAGACTTTTGCGGCAGATTCTCCAGGTGTAGTCTTCGGCAAAGAAAAACAGCTGCCGCTAAGATATGTTTATCCTAATCTGTTCTTGATATGTATTTTCCTATTTATTTTCCAGTTGTTCAGAGCTGAACTGGGTAGTTGTAACCGATCTCGTAAGACTGCAATTATTAGAAACTCCCTTTCTAGTTCATATTGCGATAGAATTAATAACTTTTCTTGCATTATTACGGACAATTATTTTTTCGTCTTCAGTGGACGAACAAAAGAAAACGGGAACTATCGTCGTATGACATTCCGTTACGCAGACGTTCCGTTATTCATTGAGCGTAGGAGGAAGGTTACTACTACAGTCCAGTCGTTTTTTCCGGCGATNATCTCTTGACTCCCCCCCCCCGCCATGATTTTCGCAGTTAGAACGTTGTTCCACTGGATTAATAAAAGTGAATTCAATGAAATGTCTCTCAAATCGAAATAGAAAAAGGGCACGACGAATTGATCAGAAATGGTGAAGGTCTTTTCTTGAGAGTTGTAAGACCAGTCCGAAGTGCGTCGTTGGAACACAAACACCGGAAAAAAACTAAAACTTGGTTAATTTGTATTCGACAAGCGGAATTCCATTTCTGGAACATTAGGATAGCATCATCAACTATCAATTAAAAATTGTTACGAAGCGGGGCTCGAACCCGGGAATATATACTGGCTGCATGTGAGCTATCCACTGTACCACCCGCCTCGACTCATGAAGCCTGTTCCGGTGAACCTGCTTCACATTCCCATTCAAGGAGATNGTGGAAATGATGTACAGTTGTGGTGTAGTGGTTAACACCCCTGCGACCAGTGCAGGAATCCCGGGTTCGAGTCCCGGTCCGTCGGAATTTTCGCCTAGCTGTTGACGATGCAAACACTCCTCCACGAGTGGGTACTCAGAATTTGAGAGTAAAAACAGTAGGATTCATCATAATCTCTAGATCAAATCTTTCCCCTACACGAGGAGTAAAAAGAACTAGCGACAGAAAAGAAATCAAATTCAGTGTTGATGGAATTCCTCATGAACTATTGCGTCCAATGTATTTCTCTCTCCGCAAGCGTTGTGCGATGCAGGCAACCTTTGGCGCTGGAGTAAGTCACCGTGTCGCCCGTGCCGAGCTGTGTAAACGCGCCGTCGACCTAAGCGGCTCTGAGCCGGGCGTAATCTGCACTAAAGCCAGAGGGCCGATCAGATCCAGCAGTCTCAGCGTCGCGACGCCTTGCTGGCCTCGACGACCAGCGGTCGGGCGAGGGGCCAGGGGAACTGCAGAGGAAGCTAAGGGCTGTTGGACGGTTATAGCGGCGGTGGCAGCGGCAATGGCGGGGTCGCTGGAAACGGGGGGAAAGACGAACAGAATAATACTACGCTAAAGTAGAAACTGACCCTCCGTGGCGCAGGTGGTAGCGTTCTAGCTCATCACCAAGTCATACCGGATTTAATTCCCGGTGGAGTCAGAAAAATTAGTAGCTTTTCACTTGAATGCCCCAGTTCATTTAGCTGTGACAACTGAGAAGCGAACCCTCCTCCTTCTATCCACCTCCTGCTAGTATCAATAACTCTATTACTAAAAACTCCTACTAACCCCTCCACGTGGGCCAAGTTGTTGGTAAACCCAGCTAAGCGACCCACCTACTAACAATGGCCTACAACCCAACTCCTACCTCCTAGCGCTCCATATAGATAAGCTTCAATGACATTTCCCATGTACAAATACTATAATTTCATTAAAAGATAGTGGCTGAAGATAAAGGGCAACGTAGTCGTTGATGGGGAGCAGATCAATAAAGACGAGAAGGATGTTGCTAAAAAAAATAACGCAGAAGCTTATTCAAGCATGGCAAATCCGATGGGAAACAGGAAAGGAGGGACGCGCACTGCGTAAATATACACCAGACGTGACATTTAGAGAAAATAATAAAATTTGGTTTAATCCGTATGTACCAAACAGAGATTTTAAGAGGTGATTTTAAGCAGTACTTGAAGCGGATAAGCAAGGAAGAACTTGACAGGTGTTTCTGCGGAAAGGAGACAGATTGTGATGTGGGCATGTCAGTTCTACGATGCTGAAAGGAGTTGGACATAAATGACACTTAAAAATACGGTTAACAAAAAGAGAATATTACTAATAGTAGGGCTCTCTAGGCACACGCACGACACCATTTTTGTCCTATTGTGATGCATTCAGTGAACTGTGAACATTGAGCTAAACGGAGCAATGAAAGTTCATCGCTTAAAGAAATTATCCCATTGTACAGAACCGATTTTAACACTGGAAAAGGTATGTAATAATTAAATAAAATGATTAAAATGTTATAGAAGACCAGAGATGTTAAAATTTATTTTTGTAACAATTTGATAATTGAAATTTTTGGCATGCCAAGACGTGACTTGAATTTGTCTATTTGAGTTATAGATATAACCTCAGTTTATTTACCTATGTTTATAAGAAACTTTTTTTTTAAGTCTAACATCTGAACCACAAAAGCTGTGATATTAATATGACGATTTTTTTTCATTGAAACTCTCAAGATCTTGAAGTTATATGCAAGGAATTTGCAATAATAAACAAATATTATGCAGCACGACGGAAACGGTTGTTCTTTGCACGTCTGTCAGTGTGACACAAAAATGGTGTCGTGCGTATGCTGCCCTTTATAGAGCCTTACTAATAGTAACTGTATTATAGTAATAGTGAAGAGAAATTGTTGTATTTTTGTTCGATATTCAGCCGTGAGAGTTTTACGCAGTGAGAAAACACTAGATGTGAGTACCTTTGGGAATGAGATCCAAATTCAGAGGATTTCTTCAAACATTAGGATATAATGACATTAGATACTATAAGATTGCGGTGACACATTCGACGGTAGAGATTCCACAACCAAAGGTTTGGATAAATTTTTTCTTTCCTAATGATTTGGATCTCACACCCAAGACTGTTCTCTGAATACCGTTATTCCTCGATTGCCCGGATTATCACCCTGTATTATCACCCCAGATTAAAATATAGTCCTCCAACTATTGTTCCGCGAAAGAGCCGACCGGAGCTTGAATCTTGCCACAAAATAAAATCATCAATAAACATTATTATTATTATTATTATTTTGTTGTGCACTTGTTTTTTCTCTGTTCGAACAGGTTGTTGGGGCGGGCGGTTACGCCAAACCGGAAGTAAAATTTGGTCTTAGTCCAGACTAAGAAATTTCCTTGTTAGATGACATGTTTGTAATACAACGGATTTCTGCATTTCTGGCAGTACATTTCTGGTCAATGTCAATTTTGCAAGATGCTCTTTCAGTGTTTTGAAATGACTCCAGTTGCTAACATTTTAGGGGATAATTAATACTTCATTTTGTTTCCAACTCTTTTGAATATGTCTTAAGGGCCTGATATTTTTGAATTTTTGTTTGTTGTCTTTTTTAAATTGTTAGTGGATGGAACAACTACATCATAATTAAAGTTCTTCTTTTAGTTTTATTAATAGTATAGCTGGCATGTTAAGATCTACTGTTCTGTCTATAATGATTTGCTTATCCCAGTACCAAGTGGCATATCTATTTTCCAAGACAGGTGGTGGATCGAATTTATAATAGGGGGTAACAGTTTCAACCAAGTAAAAGTTTTTAGCCAACTGTTGGTGAATTATGTTGGCCGCTTCATTATGTCTGCAGATGTAGACTAGAGAGGCGAGTACTTGGCAACCCGAAATAATGTGATGGATTGTTTCATTGCAGGTGTGGCATGCTCTACATAATCCATTGATGTTCTCATTGAGAATTTATTTTCTGTAATTGGGAATTTATTTTCTGTAATCTGTTTAGTTGGGATTGCTTGATCCTGTATAGTACACACAAACCTTTCAGTCTATGCATGGAGTTGACCGTGTTTTAGTCATAAAGTTGATTCTTCTTTTTCAACATTGACATCCTGCAGATAATTTTGGAATTGTCCATAGAAGGGTTTAGCAAGTCATTTTCCACCACGGGATTTTATATCATTCATTGATAGTTACAAAATTTTCCGATAACTTTAAGTAACAGATGAAGAGGGTCGTGGCTACTCTTGAAATCATTTCTTAGTTTTGTAATCTGCGAATGGCAAAGATTTGCTTCACCTAACAACCCCTTTCCCCCTTTTGACATTCGCAGGTAAGGGAGTCAACACATCCTTTGGCATGGTGTCTTCTAAATTTTGTCATGAGTCATTTTTCTGTTGATGTTGTCCAGATCTGTGTGGGATCAATTAACAATTCCAAATGTATGTGTTAGAACGGATTCTGCCCAGCTATTTATTGCCGTAATAGATTTTTTCTTTTAATTGCGTCTTTAATGTTGTAATAAAACGGGGTAATTAAGATGTGAATGGTGTAATGAATATCACTCACCTTAGTAAAGTTGCCCTAGCCAGCTCGTGAACTAATCAAATACATCAAATGGGTTCGAGTTATTTTTAGTAAGTGAGAACACATACAGGTACCTTACCACAGGAAAACGCATTCAAAATATAATTGACTTAATTATTTATTGGGTTTTTATACTATCTCCTGGTATATTAGTAGTACCAGCTATTTACATTAATGTGACTTGAATTAAGAGAGAAACCATAATCATTGCTCATCTTCTTAAGTCCTGGTAAACAAAAAAATTTACAAATTTTCTGAGCAAGTGAAAATATGTCTTGGTCGTCGCACGAAGTTTCTCGCGGCCACTTAAGCTCCTAATACTGGTCGCAGCCAGCTCGATATTACCTTGGTTACTGAAGGACAGACAGTCTAAAGAAGAGGTTGGAGATCGGAATGCAATTAGTAGCGTCAACTCGTTCATGGAGCCCTTCCTCGTCCCAGCTATCAGCTCATTCATAGCTTGAGACCAGGCCCCTCTGCGGTTGTCGGATCAGCAATTGTTCTCATTCCTTCTCGGAAGTGCAGCACCTCGCCATCGTAGTAAAGATTCTTTAGTTGTAAAAGTTCATTGATTTTGATAAGATTCGATCAGAACGTCTTTGTATCACAACTCATTAATTAACAAAATAAAACAGTTGACTTACAACTTGGTCTCGGTGAAACCTTTTTTAAGTTGAAGTTTCGACAATTTAGTAAAAATTTCAAGAAGTCCAAGTTGTCACTCAAGTGCAACTTGTAAGAAAAACTTTAAGGCGTAACGGTCGAACACCCTGCGTATAACATCTCAGAATGAAAATATTAATAACGTAGAAATCTAACAGTGATGTAAAATAATGCGGTAATGTAATGCTCAGAAGAAATGCAATATAGTAATGAAGTAATAGTCGTAATGTGCTCGGAGTGTCTCTGCTCGTCGTTATATCGACTCGTCCCCACTCTTCCCACCAGATGCTTGCTCACGTGCTTCTTTTCCAAAAATAATGTCACTTTTTTGGTCCAATAACATTAAATTCAAATGCCACGTGGAGTCATTGTTATTGGTCACTTTCAGAGTGACAAATGTATGTCCCTGACCTATCATCAGGTTCCTTTTTAGAAAATTTCCACACTTCCACGGCGTCATCTTTTTCCAACCATCCCCTAAGTGATTCTAACCAGATGCTTCTTAATAACGACGGAATACTAAATTTAGACAGCTTTCGAAAACATGATTTGTCAAAACCATCTCTTAAACACTTTCTTTATCTCCGGTTCTTCGACGCTCGCCAAGCAGTCACCTGTCCGCTGCTTTTAGTCACCTATTCACTGACAGTTCTAAGAGCTAGGGGTCTCGCTCGCCCACTCACTTGTTCTTTGGGTCTGCCACCCTTTGTCGTCCTTAAACTCATAAAAAAACCTCTGCCTCCCTTCTCACCCACGATCTGCGTCTTCTTATAACTGCGCGCTAGTATCCAGATCTGTAACCAAAGTCGACCTTGTCTCTTTCAAAAATGTATCCCGTGATTTTCCGTTCCTTCCTTGTTTCAATTCTACGTAATTTATTATATGTTAGCAATTTTCTACCTCCCTTCAGCTTCTGGCCAAAATAGCGTGTAAAATGCCGACTCTCTTCACTTCGTCGTATTTTATTGCTCGTTCTTTGAACAAGGAAATACAAAACCCTGCGTCCTTTCCAGCGATCATGGTCCCTTCCCCTACTACTGCGACACAGTAGAAGATGTCGTGGTTTCATTCGACTTGCTCACGAAACATTCCTGCCTTTCAAAACTTTCATCTGATTCTAGACATTTTATGAATGATTCAGTTGACGCTTCATAATTTTCTCCTGGTATGAATTTACCTCTATTAATGTGCATGGTAGCACATTTATCTAACCCAAAGGACATTTTAATGTCTGAGCTATAAAACTGTATGATTTTCAGAAGGCTGTGCAGATTATCTGAAGAGTTAGCAAACACCTCTATGTCGTCCATATACATTAAGTGGATAATTTGGGATGTTCTGTGCTTTGTTTCTAATTTGTAACCAAATTGTGTTTCATTGAGAAGTCTCGACAATGGATTCAATGCCAGGTACAACTATAACGGACTTAGTGAATCACCTTGATAAATTTCCCTTCGAATTGGTATGTTACAGATAGTGATAGATGCATACTGTACTTTGGTCATCCAGTTTTTCATTATTCCCTCCATGAAATTGACTATTGTTGGATTGATCTTATAAATTTTGAGAATCTGTATTAACCATGAGAGAGGCACTGAATCAAATGCTTTCTGATAGTCAATATATTATATGGATAAATTTCTTGATCTTTTTCGACTTTGTGTTAATATAAACGAGTCAATAACATGTCGTTCTTTGCAACCCACAGATCTCTTGACACAACCTTTCTGCTCCTTTGCCAGTACCGAATTGTTATCCAAAAATTTGAAAATCACGTCTGTTATTATTGATGTTAGTAATTTGTAAATATTAGGTAAGCATGCGATGGGCGATAGTTTTGAGGGTTAACTTGTCTTCCAGTTTTGAAGAGGAGGTAAGTAATACCTTGCGTAAGGAATTGTGGAGCATCCTAGGGTTTCTGTAGCTTCTGGTTAAATGTCGAGGCTAGCTGTTCATGACACATGAACTTCTTCTACAAATAATTTTGTACTCCATCGATTCCTGGAGCTTTCCAGTTCTGGGTTTTCTTCAAAGCTGCATTGACAATCTCTTTTGTAATTTAAAAAATCAGGCATCACGGCAATTGATTGTTTGCTACTTTCTCTTTAGCAATCCACTCTGCAGCTTCATGGTATACTTCTTCTGACCATATTTTCCCCAATAGTTTTCCAAATCTTCTTTCCTCACCTGTGAATTTACTTGTAGGACAGTGTGATTTCCTATTGAACTGTAGAATTTCTTGTGATTTCTTTGAAATACTCGATTTTGTGTTTTACGCAGATAGCTTTTTTGGTATCTGGCGAGACGAGAACCCTTTTTTTGCCTTAAATTCTTGTTTTTGTCTAAATAATTTGTGAGCTTCGAATTGTGTTTCTTGTCTGAAATTTCACATTTTATGTCAAGTTTCCTAAATGTTGGCATGAGATTCTGGATCAGCGTGTTCCCTCTTTCACCTTTCATGTACGATGTCAGTTGTCCGATTTCTCCGCTCAGGGTCTTTAGGGCTACTTGCAATCTGTATTGCTGGCTTTTTGCTGGGACGAGGTCTTCCTTGAGATGTTTCACAAAATTTTTTCTGGGAAATGGGAATCTTCATAATTTCCAGGAGGGTGACACCTGCACAATATACTGCAAGATGAAGTGATAGTAAATTATTTATTTCTGAAAAGAATTGGGGTATTATCTGGTTTAAATGTGTTATAACTAGATTGGATAGTTTGTTTTGATTGAACCTTACAAGTGACGGTCTGTGTTCAGAGGAGGTTTGGTCATATAAAAGGATATTACGCCTAAAGGATTGTTCTACTTTGAGGTACAGTTCATCTTCAACCAGTTTTTGTCCGTTTTCATTTTCATGCTGTTCAAATTTGGGCTCGTTCTTTCATTTTCTGGATGTAATAGTGAGAAATGTTCAATGTTAAATAAATTTTAGTATACTTCTTTCTGAATTTTCTCTTTCTAAGGGGATATGTAATTCTTTTTCCAAATGTCTCCTTTTATCGGCTAAATTTTGTTCTGTGAATATGTGGCTCGGGTGACGTTCTGTGAAAACTTGAAAAAGTTTCGTCCTCCATAAAAGTCTTTCTAAGTCTTGACATTCATTTACTAGATAATAGAGACGTGTTATTTCTACATTTGCTTCTTTGACACGTCCTCCTGTTTTCTATTATGATGTTCCGAACCTTTGAGCGACCTCTTTTTGAGGAGCAGGCAAACTCTCCGGAGAAAGACTGAGATCTTGTGAGTCCATATGGTCACTTACAGCATCACTGCAAGAATCTCTTGTGCCACTAGATTCTTCACAGGGAGAAATGTTCTTCAGACATGCGGCTGTACCTATCAACTGTCCGCGGTCCTTGTTAAACCGGGTGTAGACCTATCCGGTTTTTGTTTGTCTTGCCTTGTTCGTCATTTTTCAGGTTTGTGTTACGAGAAGCAAGGGTAATAGAGACAAGTGCAGCAAAGCCCCGCGTTACTACACTGAGGCTTCATATGGCTGGAGGGCGTGAGGTATCCATAGGGCCTCGTTCAGAACTGATTTACCCACAGCCATCCATTCCCTGGGCAAGATAGCTTCCACCTCGTAATTGGGGATTTTTTCTCGAGGTTCACTCCTCTAGATCCGCCGTGTTCTGCGTAAACAGGGTCACCTCGTGTGGGATGTGGCTCTTCACCACGCGCGGAGGGTCTTGGATGCAGCGTCATTAGAGTAAAGATCTTGCATGACTCCTCAGCTGATCCCTGGGGTTGGTGAGGACCAGTGTCAGGTATACTCCTGTACAATATTGCTACCTCTCCCAACCTCCTTGACCCCTTATTATTATTATTATTATTATTATTATTATTAAAGAGAGAAAGAAATGTATGAGAATCAAACTGTAAATTTGACAAAACTATTTGTTGTCTCTCATGAAGTAATATTAAATAAGTGTTCTTGAATCTAAAATGATTTGGTTTGTATATTGTTACGTAACGTGTATAAATGGAGTAAATATAAAACATGAAATACATTAGAAGAGGAAAATTGTAAAACTAATGAGACGAATTGAATTTCGAACACACGCAGAAATAATATTTGGAATTGAAAGAATCACACGTTGCTAAAAATTCACTGATAACTCTAGATAGATAAATTAGGTAGACTGTGACTTTATTCCGAGGTATTAGCATTCTTCTAATCTCTCTCTTCGTGTTTAATCTACACGCAACGCTTTACATACTCTTCGTTTTACATACTCTTCGCGGCGAACTCTCTTGAAAATAATCATGGTGCCGGGAGGATGGGGGGATATGGTTACAATTTGATGTTATGTAATATATTTTCAGAATAAAATAAGATAATAGGATAAAATTAATGGACATCTCATCGTTTGCTAATAGCGAAAAGTATGTATATGATATCTAGGAGCTTCTTTTGATAGCCATCCGGAAAAGAATACAACAAATGAATGTCACTCCGGGAAATTAATAGTACTGAACTCCACAACAACCAATGCAAAAGATTGCATGAACATCAGGACTCTGCAAATTAAAGTGTAGGCTACTATGTCGCTAATTCCTACAAAATTGAAATTAAATAATTATAATTATCATTGCTCGAATAATCATACAATACATTTTCATTATTGTAATGTAGTAGTGTTAATTATAAATATTATTGAAATAATGCGTTTAATATTCTTCTTCTTCTTGTGTCGATTTCGGCCAGATTTAGACCACGTACAAATAATTAATTGTGTTTCTATATTTTCCAAAATTCTTAGTTTTTTTGTTCTTTTTCCTTTCTTCCCAGTACTTTTTCATTCTGGCACTTTGTTGTTGTCTCTGCTCCAGGGTAAAGATTCGTCCTCGTCTGTTGTCCTATCTTTCTTGAAAACCCTTCAAGTTCTTGATTTTATTTCTGAATTCTTCCCTGTTTTGGATATCTTGTTCAGATATGTTCATTTCTTTTGGGTCTGTTTGGGTGTCATTGATCCATTGACTCTTATTCTTTTTGTTATTGAAATATGTAAAAATTTGTTTAGGAAGCCTACTTTCTTAAATTCTTCTTACATGCCCAAAGAAACTGACTCGTCTTCTCCGAATTGCTTCGGATAGTCTTGGAATTTTTTGATAGACGTAATGGTATAAATCACAATTGAGCAGAAGAGTGAAAGAAATGAATTATTATGGTTTGACTGTCTGTTACCCATTAAGCCTCTCCCCCCCCCCAAAAAAAAAGAGTGAGTCGCAAGAGAGAGAC
>NNCF01126987.1:601593-661833 GCA_002313205.1 Laupala kohalensis | reverse complement strand
AAGCATTTTTTACGTCATTGCTCTCACGGGCCGACAATGTTCTGAATTGCATAAAAAATGATTCGTTGGTGTATTTTTACGACAAAATTATACGTGAGATGAAGTTTAAAAAAAGAAATTTAGTTGTGAATAATAAACGCAGATCTTGCATAGAACAGATATTCAATATGAAAACAATAGTTAGACATTACACAATCATGAAATACCATTATGCTACCACCTTTGTAGATTTCCAAAAAGCTTACGAATCCATTGACAGACAGATCGTATTCTCTACACTTTGAATGAATTTGGTGTTGATGATAAGCTGCTAAATTTGATTAAACAAACCCTTACTAACACTCAATCAAAAGTAAAGTTCCTAGGAGAAACGTCTGAGCCATTCGAAATTAGAACAGGAGTCCGTCAAGGAGATGGACTCTCACCCATACTTTTTAACTGTGTACTAGAAAAATCATTCGAGAATGGGAAAAGGCATTACCTTCCGCGTCACCGGCCATGCCATAGTCAACTCCTCTGTCCAATCCATCAGGTGTACGCCACTGTGTGAAGAGCGCCCTCGGAAGATAGACTCGCTCCGCTCAACAAAAGAGAAAGTTGAAGATATTTAAGAATTGAAGTGTCATATTACGACATATGCCGGCTCGTTGGTCTAGGGGTATGATTCTCGTTTTGGGTGCGAGAGGTCCCGGCTTCAAATCCCGGACGAGCCCTTCTTTTACCTTCTATATGAAATTGTCAGTTCAGTCATTATTGACCGTGAATGCAAATCAACACACTCTGAGGACGACATCTCTAATATGGAATTATGACACTATGATTCTATGTAGTAATTCAAATAGCTATCGTCTGAACACTCACTTTTTCACCAGAAAATGACTATTCTAGGTATCTCTCCCATGAAACATCTCAGCCTATGTGGTTGGTCTCTCCATCGTTTTGGCAAGACAGATCGTGTAATAGATTTGACTAGTAGCCAATTTATTACATACAAATATTACATTTATCTCTATCTACGTTTTCTCATGATTTACAAGTTATTCTCAAGCTAGATCATTTTAATAAAATATTTAAAAAAAGGTAAGTTAATAATTGCCGCAAAAAGTCCGAAGCATTTACATCATTTCACACACGAAAAACAAAGAGAATATATTATCTAGTTGTGGTTTCTATGATTGTCTATTTTATTATTAAAATTCACAATCAAACCCTGCCGAGTCTATGTGTAGCTATTTTAGACATTTTCATTTACTACTTTACATTATCACTCCACCTTCATTAGATTCTTAAAAAAGTAAGACATTCCTCTCTGTTTCTTTATTTATTCTGCCAATGTTTCGAGATTAGGGTTTTATCTCTTCAACAGGGCCAGACTATAATACATAACAACCACAGACAGAAATGGTGGTTTGCATAAAAAATATATTGTATATTGTTGATTAGTAGCCCCCGTTTACAATTAAATTATAGACAATTAATTTTTTTCAGAGGATAAAAGTAGGGCTCGTCCGGGATTTGAACCCGGGACCTCTCGCACCCAAAGCGAGAATCATACCCCTAGACCAACGAGCCGATATTTGGAGACAACGTATATCATAACAAAGGTGTCGTGAATGCGCTTTCACCTGGTTGCCTTTACAGTCGTGCACGAGACTGCTCCTTCAAGGTCAGAGTAGTCTTGATAACATAACAGAAAGTGGAGAAAAGTAAAACATGACAAACAATTTTTTTCTTTTTCATAACAGTTACATTGCAAATGAATGTGTGTCTCTATATGTAAGTGGTGTGGTCCTGAGTGACTCACTGTCTGGTACATCAACTCCCGGGACTCACTAAGAAAAGAATTTTGGGACATAGCGATTTTAAAGTAGCGAATTGAGGCCACTTTAATTACTCACTTCAATTAACCTGTGTTTCTAAATGTAAATGGTGTTTTGTGTAACCCAGAGTTTTTTACCAACGCTGAAACATTCTACTGGCTATTAAGCCAGTAATTATCAAACTCACCGATTCATTTTTAACAAAATAATTGTTTAAACCAAGAGTCCAAATATAAATCAAAATTGTTTAAACCTATTTGTACAAACCAAAAATCATTAAGGATATAATTCCGTCCTAACCGGCAAATAAAGTTACAAGATTCAAAGAAACCTTGAAGAAAAATGCGATCTCGCACGTTGGAACAGAAAAAGATTAAAAAAACTCCAAGAATATACCATGAATAAGATTCTTGAACATAATAAGCTGGAGTTTAAGGAGAAGAAAAACAGACAAAGAATTATAATTCATTGTTTTCGAAAGCGTGAAGATGAACAAACTTTTTGGAGGAACTCAATACGAACATCCCGCGATGTGATGTGAAGGATATTATGATTAAATTTCCACTGATGATAAATCTATGTCCGAAAACTGCACCGGATCCTGGAACTACCTGTTCGTTGTTGAAGTGTTGCTATTTCCAGGCCGTATTTCCGTGGGATGGAGCATATCCAAGGTTGACATTGATTCAACGTGCTACTAATGTCAGAATTTTGGGCATACAACCACTCAGTGTCGTCAAACCGAGAGTACTTGATACAAATGCCATGGTTCACTCTACTTGCGAATTTGTAATTTTGAAGAGAAACATTAATTCATACGTAAACTGTATTAGAAAAGGTCATTGGCGGATCTACCCCGTAATCAAGTGGGGCAAACCGGGGAACATTTTTGTTTAAGAATTATGGTTTTACATCACAAATTTTATAAATATTACCTTTAAATAAAATGCTTCAAATAAATAATTAACATTTAACAATCTGTTATTAATAATAACAATAACAATTGTTTATTTACGCTAGTAATATGGTACTATTAATTTTGTTAATTTGGTATTATAACAAGTATAACTAATAACAATTATAATTATTTATTTTGTAAACTTTTACAATGTTTGTCATTTATCAATTATAGCTCCCATAGATCCGTCACTGGAAAGACTGTTTTAAAAACATACATAAACTGTAAATTAAAATCATGACCATCATGTGAACAAAAAAAATGTCCTATACTCAACAAACCTTTCGAATAATATAATGAAAGAATAATATTGTGAATAGGATTTTAATATCTATTTAATGGCATTCAATAGATATTAAAATCCTATTCACAATGTCTAATAATGATTAAGTTGATAGGGAGGGTCAACTTAGGCCTGTTCTTCATTGTAATGATTTGTTCGCTTTAAAGAAATCATATAATCATTTTAAATTTCCAATGCAGTATTACAAATTAATAATACACATCAAATTACGTGACACGTAAAGAAGTCACTAACATAGTAAGAAAGAATTTATCAAGATTACCAGACATTAATCAGATTCTTGAAAGAACACTTGTTTGACTTACGAATTAATTCATTCTCGTATCAGTACCGAATGCTCCTCGACACTGATAAAGTAATGCCCAGGCACGTGAAAATAACTTTGAATAAGTTCCACATATCATCGGCTCGTTGGTCTAGGGGTATGATTCTCGCTTAGGGTGCGAGAGGTCCCGGGTTCAAATCCCGGACGAGCCCGCTTTTGATTCATCCGTGTAATATATTTAATCCCATAAAACTCTTGGCATTCTATTAGAAGGAAATAAATCTAACTTTTGCTTTAACTCTTTAGAATTTTTAATACAACAAAAACCTATCTTAGAGCTGTACCCATCAAGATTTTCTAGTGTTGCGATAACGCATTCTAAGCAATGTGTTATCGTAAATTAGATAAGAAGTCACAAGTTGACAAAGCTAAATTCGAGACAATTAAGTGTAAGAGTTATTGAGACTGTAATGTGACAGATATAAATGAATTTAACGAAACTAATATATTACCGCATCTATCGAGCCAAAACCCTGTACTAGTATGTGGAGATCTCAATGCAAAACATACCAGCTGGGGTTGTAAATCAACCAATAAAGCAGGCAAAAAACTGGAAGTACTAACAACGACACATAATATCTTAATACATTCTCCAAACTCACCATTTCATTACCCGTATAACAAGAAATTCAATCCTGATATATTGGACTTAGTGCTTTCAAAAAACTTTAATGAACAACTATTTCAACACACCCTACCATAATTAATTTCTGATCATACGCCAGTTATAATCACATTTAATGCTAATATTCTGCCCAAGCCAAATAGGTCTCAAATGATTAAGGGAACAGTAAATTGGGAAAAATTCCGTACACTAATAACAAACAAATTGAACATACCCACCCATCTAGATTCTAGTGAAAAAATTGACATGTCAATAACCATGCTGATATCAACAATTGAAGATTCTATAAGTAACTCGTACTTAACAACAAATCGCGACTTCAAAATGAAAAATAAACAAATACCAGGTTTTATACAAAACCTAATAAAAAGGAAAAGGCTCCTTAGACGACAATGGCAAAAATATCACTCAGAAGAAACTAAAAGAAGTATCAACAGACTAGGGAGGCTAATTCACGAACATCTAGAAACATTCCGGTATAAAAATTTTCAATCCTCTCTGGCCCAAATTCTTCCTGCCTCTCGAGAGCAATGGATAGCAGTGAAATGCTTATCTCGTGTAAAGCAAAACATACCGCCACTAACGGATCAAATAAGTATGGCAGTGTAAGTATTAATAAAGCAGAATTATTATCAACTCACTTCGCATATTCTTTTGCTAATAATCCCATTAAAATCATGAAATTTACCGACAACATTCTTGAAGAAATACGAAAAACCGAAATCACTGCCAATTTTCCAATAAAATTCATTTCTCCCAAAGAAATAGAGCAACAAATAAAAGCCCTCGACCCGAACAAATCTGCTGGCCATGATCAAATTACAAACAAAATATGAAAAGAAATGCCAAAGAAAGCAAGCACATATATTTGCGTATTATTCAATGCAGCACTAAGAATAGGTTACTTCCCCACAACCTCGAAACATGCAGATATAATACCAATACACAAACCAGGAAAAGATGAAAGTTCTCCAAAAAGTTACAGACCAATATCACTTCTTCCCTCGACCAGTGAAATATTTGGAAAAAATCTTTAAAAAAACTTAACAAATTCTTAACCGAAGCGTATGCTACCCCGTTCCAGCAATTTGGATTCCGAGAAGGGCATTCGATCACTCACCAAGTTCTCAGATTAACTGAATTCATTGCCAAATCTTTCGAGTCTAAGCAATACACCCTAACTGTTTTCTTAGACATATCACAAGCCTTCGATAGGATCTGGCATGAGGGCTTACTCTATAAAATGAGACTGCTAGGAGTACCCATGTACATACACAATATAGTTAAAAGTTTTTTAACAAATAGAACTTTCACATTATGTGTAAACGGCTCTCATTCCAAGCCACAAAATATCCTTCCCGAAGTGCCTCAAGGCGCCGCCCTCTCCCCTCTAGTTGTGGTTTCTATGATTGTCTATTTTATTATTAAAATTCACAATCAAACCCTGCCGAGTCTATGTGTAGCTATTAGACAATTTCATTTACTACTTTACATTATCACTCCACCTTCATTAGATTCTTAAAAAAGTAAGACATTCCTCTCTATTTCTTTATTTATTCTGCCAATGTTTCGAGATTAGGGTTTATCAGGGCCAGACTATAATACATAACAACCACAGACAGAAATGGTGGTTTGTATAAAAAAGGATATTGTATATTGTTGATTTGTAACCCCCGTTTACAATTAAATTATAGACAATTAATTTTCTTTAGAGGATAAAAGGAGGGCTCGTCCGGGATTTGAACCCGGGACCTCTCGCACCCAAAGCGAGAATCATACCCCTAGACCAACGAGCCGACATATGTCGTAATATGACACTTCAAGTCTTAAATATCTTCAACTTTCTCTTTTGTTGAGCGGAGCGAGTCTATCTTCCGAGGGCGCTCTTCAGACAGTGGCGTAAACCTCATGGATTGGACAGAGGAGTTGATTATGGCATGGCCGGTGAGGCGGAAGGTATTGAGAAGTGGAAGGAAGCTATATGACTTTATACACGAAGTTACATTTGTGGAGAAACAAAGAAAATCGTTTCGTCCTGGTGCAGTTGGGGCAGAGACGATCACAGGGCATGGGGATATGAAAACGTACCTGAAGAGATTTGCACTTGATGAGTGCGCGTGTGGGGAGGGGAGAAAACATATATTTTGAATTGTCCGCATTTGTTAGCAGAAAGACCTCAATACATAGTAAACATGAAGACAGGCGACTTAAAATAGGAAATAGTGCAATATACATAGAAACACGATATAGACATTTCAAGGAGTGGTTAACAGGAATATGGAAAATGAAGAACGTATTAATGTTAAATGACGTTAAATGATGAAGACAGCAAGGTAGCGACACCTCACACAGAAGATGAACAGGTTAAAAAAGAACTATGTATTGTAAAAAATGTCGTGAAATGTCGAAAGATATAAATAATAGTTTGTGTTTTCATATTCCCGAAAGAAAGCGTTTAAAAGATTGTTCTTTTATTTTTTATTTCTCCCCCGTTTATAATTCCCTTTAAATAAGCAACAAGAAATAAATAAATTTTTAAAAAATAGAAATAATAAATTATCAGAAGAAACGCTTTAAAACACACGGACATAACCCAAAATTAAATAGAAGTGTTTGTTTCAGTACCACAAATAACTTGTGTATCTCATTTAAATTATATGTTCCATACGAACACAAAAGAACTTTTCGCTGTAACTCTAAAACGTTGCAACGTGCAGGAATGCAACTTAGCAATCTGTACGCAGAATTAACCAATCAATAAAAATGCTTCTATGCATATATTCAAAATTTTGAATATTAAGAAACCAGATGTGGTGCGCGGTGTGTAAATAAATTCGGAATGAGAGATAATAGGTTTGTATTCCCAACGCATTCCAAGTCATACCTCAAGTTTGGTTTCGATACATCAATATGTTCGTAAGAACAAAATTCTCAACATACATACATAAATAAATATGTCATTTGCCATCATCGCCAAAATTTGCGAATTGGCTTCAGGAGAGTCTAATTTCAAAGATCGGAAGAGATCTCAAATCTTTTCTTTCGACCGATGTCAATTCTTTCCCTACACTCTCTGTGTAGTTAGAAAGTAATTAGAGAAGGTGAGTATTATCACTATGCGATTCCTTTCAGGAAATCGTGTATAGTTTGACGAAAGGCGATCTTTCAATTGAAACTACCAGACGATCTGAAATTGTATACTAATCCATTCTTTTATGATATATACCGTAGAACAAATTTTAGCTGGTGTATTTCTCATAGGATTGAAGATGAATCATAAATATTGAGGGTTATTTTGATGGAATATTTTAGATGTAAACGGAGTTCTAACACTATATAGCATCTTTTAGTTCGTGGCCTCACTGCTATTGCGACCCTTTTTGTCGGGGTGAATGTAGAGATAGTAAGGGCGCACTCAAGCAGAAATTATCTGCTCTTGGACGGCTTAGAGGGAAAAAGTAAACAAGATGTTTTTATAGGTTTATGTTTTGGTTTACGGACGACGTAATCATAATTTCGGGGAACATCCTCACATCGCCGGTTTTGCAGCTGCAATTCCTCCTTTTGCTTGCGTCGACCAAAATATTTTAGTTTCTTTTTAATTCCACATCTGCGAGAAGAATGTAGATGAGAGATTGTTCTTTTTTAAAGGGAATTTATAAGCGGTACAGAAATAAAAAATGCCAGAATAATCTTCATGAATATGAAAACACAAAATATTATTTATATCTTTCAACAAAATTATAATAATTAATGATGAAGATAATAATATAAATTGAAGATTGTACAGATTTTAGGGTTCAAATAACGAATGCAGGTTCCATATAAAAGACCTTTAACTAATAATGCTCTCCTAATAACTAGCATACGGGAAGTTTAATAATTAAAATATGCAAGAAGCGGATCAAAATTGACGGTAGTTTCGGGTGGTGTAGAAAATCACTGAAAGGGTAAGCGTTGAAGAAAGAATTCTACTGTCATTCAGTTCAGTACTTTCCCTCGCAAGTTAGAACTTATCATCGTCCGTTTTAATTCAAGGGTTTAAGAGATCTTGGAAACTTATTATTCGAACTTTATGAAACTTATTTTAGACTAGAATTAAATACATCATTTGGAGTGTCTAAGATGGTGTAATACCATTTACCAGTTTGTAAACTTCTAAACGGAAATCCTGAAAATAAAGCGACACAACTGTGTTCTCTACATTAAAACGTTTCAGAGATAATAGACAATGAACAAATAGAAATATAACGCATAAAAGTCAGTCACAGTTTTTTCAAAACTATAGAAATATGTTATATTAATATATTCTGTAATGTATTAAATCGTCTGACACAGATAACACAGTGTCAAAATAATGGATTCACTTTCCTCCAATGATTTATACCATTACAAAAAATGTTTGAATTATTAGTAATGGGGTAAATTCTCAAAACGAAAGATGATAATTTGTATGACAGGCGAATTGCTTAGAATTGACTTGTGAGAGCATATGTACCAGAGTGAGTCTACAATGAACGTGTCCAGGTTTCTGATTGGCTGCGCTATTTTTCTGTCTGAAGGGAGGAAATTTTGAAATTCCAAGGGACATTGCAATTAAATTCATGTAGATTTATAAGTATACTACAACACATTTTTGTCAAAATATTTTTGCACGTTTTTCCAATCAAACTTTATTTAACTGATTAACCGAGTTCGATTATAATCACCTCTACTGAGTTGCTTCCTCGGTGCACATGTAAAACCTAAAAAATTACATCTTTTTTTAATTAGGGTTTTGGGACTCGCCGACATCCGCGTTAATAGAACCCTTACGTCTCTGTTTTGATGGTATGCGGTTATAAAGAAATCAACATTTGTAAACGACATATATTTACAACATAGTGATATTTTGAATGTTCAATTAGTAAAAGGAGTTTGACACGAAGTATGCAGCGAGTGAAAAGAAATGCTCAACTTTTGTGCTGTAAAATGATGTTCTAATTCAAAACTACATGAAAAAAAGTCTATATATGCCAAAGATATAGCTCGTCGATCCATTTGGATTCAACGATTCGGAGTCGAAGTGTCTGAGTAAAACATCGATTGTACTTTCACACAAGAGAAATATTTATCGATGCATCTAAATCCCTCTGTGTTCCAGTCTATACTACCAATTCCATACTGGCAGTCAATAAAAACAGCTGTTACGGTACCATTTCAACGGGAAAACACGGGTATTTCCTTCGCTACGTNTATTATTATCATGTAACTAATGTTTTTTTTGGTGTTGTACTTGAGTTGAGGACTGATTTGTATGAAACAACTGAAAATGTAAGGTGTGCGAGTGTTTGACTTCAACGAGTCAACACGAGTATTTTCCGAACTTCGCGAGTGACATAGCTGGCGCTTTGAGGCCCTGAGGGACACGCCACCGAGAGCGTCACCGATAGACTCCAACCTGGACAGTAGTGAGAATTCCATTTTAAGCTTGAATGAAAAGTGCGGAAAGAAAAACCAACAGCGAATGTTGAGATGTAACAGTGCAACGCATTCCTAGAATGGAGCGTGGAAAAAACTCCAGTTATTGTCCGAAGGATAGAAAAAAGGGTAAATTGTTTATGTTTAGCATGTTGAGGAATAAAGAAAATTAATGGAAACAGTGTCAAATAAGTTGAGATATTTTTGCCATATGGGTGTCGGGTCCGTTCTGTGGATATTTTGAGTTATGTAAGTGGGAGGTAAATTGGAAAAAATTCGCTCAGGCGAATTTCAAAACGGCGGGTACGGAGAGATTAGCAGAAGTTGAGTTAATTTGCCGTACGCAAGTGGCGGAAAATGACACGCGCTCCGCGTACACTCCGCAAACGGACAAACAGCTGGTCGGGTCTCAGCGGACGATAATTGATGCCACTAAGTTAATGGAATTTAGTTGTGTTAGTTTTAGTATCCTGACAACCCCTAGTATTTTCAAAGAGTGGTAGATTCTTACTTGAAGAGATGTATTGGAAAAACGCTATTGCTTATTTGGATGATGTAGTTATTTTTACCGTACGTTTGAAAGAATAATTAAGGTATTTTTGAGAAATTCATGAAACGGATCTCACGTTAATATTTGGAGAAATGTGTCTTTGTGGTAGAGAGTCAGTGTTGCCATTACTATTATTGTTTATTTTTGGTGTCAGTCGTAGAAATCATTTTCGCATAGATTAGGGAGGTCATTGTTTGAATATTAAATCTATAGTTTCTGGAAGTTAAGTGTACTCAGAGTGAACAGAGTATTAACATTATGCACACTGTAACTTATTTGACAAGTATAAGTGTAACTGCAGCATTATAAGTATAGTGAGTAAACTTAAGATTTTGTTACTTGAAAGATGTCCCAATATCGAAACTGTTGTTTTAATTAATACCCTAGTTATCTGTAGAGGTAGGGATCTTGGAGATCATAATATGTGGATGTATAATTTGAGTGACTTCTGAGAAATAGGTTCACTGCAGAAAATTCTGGTTTCTGCGGAAATTGACGTGACACTCGTGGTCGCTCTGACGGTTGATGTAGGTCGTGTGGAGACCACCGCTTCTACTCTCTGCCGTCGTGGCGTCTGCTGGCGTACGGCGAGCGTGTTTCCTCCTCTTCCCCACTCGAGACGGAACCTTCTCGGGTACGTAACAAGGCCTTCAGCCAGCGCGACGCATCGCGTAGAGCAATTTTTGAAACTGAAAGTGTCAATTGTTGACTTCTTCTTTATGGATGGTGCAGTCTCAGTGAATTCCGATAGTTAAATATTCCTGTTTTTTGAGTTTCCTCGATTTCGTCGTTTCTTCTGGTCGATATTCTTTAGCGTAGGAGAGAGAATGAGATTATTATGTCCACTCTTGTCCGTGGGTATGTTGCCGACCATTCAATGTTGAAGCATTTATTGAAGATGAACTTGATCCTTAAAGTAAATAGATTAGCAATCTCAATGACACAGTTGAAGCAGTATTTTTGAAATCATAGTTTATTGTAACAGCCATAGGTGCCAAAAGAGCGTTGCCTTGGAAAGTATGAGTAGATTTTGTTTCAAGCGACAAATCGAAGTTTCTGGGTGCACCCATGTTTAAATTTAATGAAGAATATTTTCTGTGCTTTGTGTGAGAAATAGAAGTGGAAGTCATATTATGGATTCAAAAGCAAGGGAAGGAGATAAATAATTCAAATCGATCGAAGGTTAAGGTTAAATTTCTAAATGAAGGAAAACGGTATTTAAAAAAAGTAGTCCCAAAAAGTTAGTTCAGGGAAATAAAAAAGTATTAATGGGGTAAATGATTGTATGTCGTAGAGCAATGGAAATAAGTGAAGTGAAATCGAGTGACGAATTAATTAATGAGTGATAATGGTAATTAGTTGTAGTCAACGCCCGAGAGAGATGGAAGCAAAGTCGTCGAGAGAAGTGAAGTCGTTTTCGTTGTTGTTGTTGTTGTTGTTATTGAGATAGTTTGGTGCACCCACGTTCAGGAAGAAACGTCCGGATAGCGGCCCACTATATGTTTTAAGAGTTATTTTGCTGTAGTCTGAAAATACCCCACGTAAGAGACGTCTGGGTAATTTTCCACTAGAGCCAATTGGGGTTGACAATTACCAGTATCGTTAAAGTAGTTATTTTTATGTCACTCAGAAGGATAGATGTAAGGTAGTTAGATGGGAAGGCATAACGGATACAATTGTTAAGAGAAGTAGAAAAGTTGAATAAAGGATGATTAAAAGAAGGAGGTAATTATTATGAATCGAACATCGAAGTTAGGTGAAATACACCTGAGATACTTATCTATTTACGTTGGCAGGTCACAGTTGGGTGCTGTTTTGATAATGGTGATTTTATTTATTTATTTATTTATTTATTTATTTATTACCCAGGATGAGCAGGTTTTATTGAAATACATAATGTTCATATTTACACAACAAAACACATTTAAAAACATTTAAATTTCAATTTAAAATTACAATTTAAAGTATACACGAGACAGCGAGGAAATATAATGAAACACCTCCAGATAATCTTTATAATTAATTTAAACTATAATCTTTAATTTTTCAAAAGCTTAACTCATTGAGTGTAATGTATTTTTTTTTTAATTTAGGGTGGTTTGAAAGTGTCTTTTGGATATCGAGATTTGATCCTACTATTTATTCTCACGGACATTCCTAAATTTAATGTATAGGACGGAGGAGAGTTCGAAACACTGGAGTAGAATGTTGATGATAATTTACTAATGTGTTCTCTCAACGGGTTAATGTTTAATTCTCTATGGATTTGTTCATTCGTTACGAACCAAGGGGCCTTCAGTGCACATCTTAACGTTTTGTTTTGGATGACTTGTAGTTTCTTGAAAGATGTTTCTGCTGCCCCACTCCATATTGGACGGACATAGGTCATAGAAGGTCGTATGATGGCTTTGAGAATGGATGACGCCGTGTCTGTTCTCAGAGATGAGTTTCTATTTAATAATGGGTATAATTTAGATAGTTTTTTCTTAACCATTAATACAATAAAATTTATATGTGCTTTCCAGGTTAATTTTGTGTCTAAATGTATACTTAAGTATTTTATGTGAGTGTTTGAATCGACTCAGGGAATTTCCTCGTTATCAATTTTTAAGGACATAAACTTAGGAATTTTTTGCAGTAAAAATATTTTTGCTAGCGATTTCGTGTGCTAATCTCCATTTATCTGTCCATTCTACGAAGGTAAGTAGATCATCCTCGAGGCTGGTCTTCCCAGTGAATGTATTGCTAGTTGATAAAAATAGGGCTGTATCATTGGCAAAAAGGGCTATTTCAGAGTTTACTAATTTGAGAAAATCAGACGTATATATGGAAAAAAGGAGAGGGGAGAGGGCGGAACCTTAAGAGACTCCAGCAAGGATATTTTGTGGCTTGGAATGAGAGCCGTTTACACATAATGTGAAAGTTCTATTTGTTAAAAAACTTTTAACTATATTGTGTATGTACATGGGTACTCCTAGCAGTCTCATTTTATAGAGTAAGCCCTCATGCCAGATCCTATCGAAGGCTTGTGATATGTCTAAGAAAACAGTTAGGGTGTATTGCTTAGACTCGAAAGATTTGGCAATGAATTCAGTTAATCTGAGAACTTGGTGAGTGATCGAATGCCCTTCTCGGAATCCAAATTGCTGGAACGGGGTAGCATACGCTTCGGTTAAGAATTTGTTAAGTTTTTTTAAAGATTTTTTCCAAATATTTCACTGGTCGAGGGAAGAAGTGATATTGGTCTGTAACTTTTTGGAGAACTTTCATCTTTTCCTGGTTTGTGTATTGGTATTATATCTGCATGTTTCGAGGTTGTGGGGAAGTAACCTATTCTTAGTGCTGCATTGAATAATACGCAAATATATGTGCTTGCTTTCTTTGGCATTTCTTTTCATATTTTGTTTGTAATTTGATCATGGCCAGCAGATTTGTTCGGGTCGAGGGCTTTTATTTGTTGCTCTATTTCTTTGGGAGAAATGAATTTTATTGGAAAATTGGCAGTGATTTCGGTTTTTCGTATTTCTTCAAGAATGTTGTCGGTAAATTTCATGATTTTAATGGGATTATTAGCAAAAGAATATGCGAAGTGAGTTGATAATAATTCTGCTTTATTAATACTTACTCTGCCATACTTATTTGATCCGTTAGTGGCGGTATGTTTTGCTTTTCACGAGATAAGCATTTCACTGCTATCCATTGCTCTCGAGAGGCAGGAAGAATTTGGGCCAGAGAGGATTGAAAATTGTTATACCGGAATGTTTCTAGATGTTCGTGAATTAGCCTCCCTAGTCTGTTGATACTTCATTTAGTTTCTTCTGAGTGATATTTTTGCCATTGTCGTCTAAGGAGCCTTTTCCTTTTTATTAGGTTTTGTATAAAACCTGGTATTTGTTTATTTTTCATTTTGAAGTCGCGATTTGTTGTTAAGTTCGAGTTACTTATAGAATCTTCAATTGTTGATATCAGCATGGTTATTGACATGTCAATTTTTTCACTAGAGGCTAGATGGGTGGGTATGTTCAATTTGTTTGTTATTAATGTACGGAATTTTTCCCAATTTACTGTTCCCTTAATCATTTGAGACCTATTTGGCTTGGGTAGAATTTTAGCATTAAATGTGATTATAACTGGCGTATGATCAGAATTTAATTATGGTAGGGTGTGTTAAAATACTTGTCCATTAAAGTTTTTTGAAAGCACCAAGTCCAATATATCAGGATTGAATTTCTTGTTATACGGGTAATGAAATGGTGAGTTTGGAGAATGTATTAAGATATTATGTGTCGTTGTTAGTACTTCCAGTTTTTTGCCTGCTTTATTGGTTGATTTACAACCCCAGCTGGTATGTTTTGCATTGAGATCTCCACATACTAGTACAGGGTTTTGGCTCGATAGATGCGGTAATATATTAGTTTCGTTAAATTCATTTATATCTGTCACATTACAGTCTCAATAACTCTTACACTTAATTGTCTCGAATTTAGCTTTGTCAACTTGTGACTTCTTATCTAATTTACGATAACACATTGCTTAGAATGCGTTATCGCAACACTAGAAAATCTTGATGGGAACAGCTCTAAGATAGGTTTTTGTTGTATTAAAAAATCTAAAGAGTTAAAGCAAAAGTTAGATTTATTTCCTTCTAATAGAATGCCAAGAGTTTTATGGGATTAAATATATTACACGGATGAATCAAAAGCGGGCTCGTCCGGGATTTGAACCCGGGACCTCTCGCACCCTAAGCGAGAATCATACCCCTAGACCAACGAGCCGAAGATATATGGAACATATTACAAAGTTATTTTCTCATGCCTGCGCATTACATATTCAGTGATCGAGGAGCATTTGGTACTGATACGAGAATGAATTAATTCGTAAGTCAAACAAGTGTTCTTTCAAGAATCTGATTAATGTCTGGTAATCTTGATAAATTCTTTCTTACTATGTTAGTGACTTCTTTACGTGTCACGTAATTTGATGTGTATTATTAATTTGTAATACTGCATTGGAAATTTAAAATGATTATATGATTTCGTTAAAGCGAACAAATCATTACAATGAAGAACAGGCCTAAGTTGACCCTCCCTATCAACTTAATCATTATTAGACATTGTGAATAGGATTTTAATATCTATTGAATGCCATTAAGAAGACATTGTTCTTTCATTATATTATTCGAAAGGTTTGTTGAGTATAGGACATTTTTTTTCGTTCACATGATGGTCATGATTTTAATTTACAGTTTATGTATGTTTTTAAAACGGTCTTTCCACTGGCGGATCTATGGGAGCTATAACCTCCCCCCCCCATTGGTCCTGAACTCTTAACAGATAAAAATAAAGTTGATAAATGGCAAACTTTTTAAAAGTTTACAAAATAATTAATTATAATTGTTATTAGTTATACTTGTTATAATACCAAATTAACAAAATTAATAATACCATATTACTAGCGTAAATAAACAATTGTTATTGTTATTATTAATAAAGATTGCTAAATGTTAATTATTTATTTGAAGCATTTTATTTAAAGGTAATATTTATAAAATTTGTGATGTAAAACCATAATTCTTAAACAAAAATGTTCCCCGGTTTGCCCCACTTGATTACGGGGTAGATCCGCCAGTGACCTTTTCTAATACAGTTTACGTATGAATTAATGTTTCTCTTCAAAATTAAAAATTCGCAAGTAGAGTGTTCCATGGCATTTGTATCAAGTACTCTCGGTTTGACGACACTGAGTGGTTGTAAGCCCAAAATTCTGACATTAGTAGCACGTTGAATCAATGTAAACCTTGGATATGCTCCATCCCACGGAAATACGGCCTGGAAATAGCAACACTTCGACAATGAACAGGTAGTTCCAGGATCCGGTGCAGTTTTCGGACATAGATTTATCATCAGTGGAAATTTAATCATAATATCCTTCACATCACATCGCGGGATGTTCGTATTGAGTTCCTCCAAAAAGTTTGTTCATCTTCACGCTTTCGAAAACAATGAATTATAATTCTTTGTCTGTTTTTCTTCTCCTTAAACTCCAGCTTATTATGTTCAAGAATCTTATTCATGGTATATTCTTGGAGTTTTTTTAATCTTTTTCTGTTCCAACGTGCGAGATCGCATTTTTCTTCAAGGTTTCTTTGAATCTTGTAACTTTATTTGCCGGTTAGGACGGAATTATATCCTTAATGATTTTTGGTTTGTACAAATAGGTTTAAACAATTTTGATTTATATTTGGACTCTTGGTTTAAACAATTATTTTGTTAAAAATGAATCGGTGAGTTTGATAATTACTGGCTTAATAGCCAGTAGAATGTTTCAGCGTTGGTAAAAAACTCTGGGTTACACAAAACACCATTTACATATAGAAACACAGGTTAATTGAAGTGAGTAATTAAAGTGGCCTCAATTCGCTACTTTAAAATCGCTATGTCCCAAAATTCTTTTCTTAGTGAGTCCCGGGAGTTGATGTACCAGACAGTGAGTCACTCAGGACCACACCACTTACATATAGAGACACACATTCATTTGCAATGTAACTGTTATGAAAAAGAAAAAAATTGTTTGTCATGTTTTACTTTTCTCCACTTTCTGTTATGTTATCAAGACTACTCTGACCTTGAAGGAGCAGTCTCGTGCACGACTGTAAAGGCAACCAGGTGAAAGCGCATTCACGACACCTTTGTTATGATATACGTTGTCTCCAAATATCGGCTCGTTGGTCTAGGGGTATGATTCTCGCTTTGGGTGCGAGAGGTCCCGGGTTCAAATCCCGGACGAGCCCTACTTTTATCCTCTGAAGAAAATTAATTGTCTATAATTTAATTGTAAACGGGGGCTACTAATCAACAATATACAATATATTTTTTATGCAAACCACCATTTCTGTCTGTAGTTTTTATGTATTATAGTCTGGCCCTGTTGAAGAGATAAAACCCTAAGCTCGAAACATTGGCAGAATAAATAAAGAAACAGAGAGGAATATCTTACTTTTTTAAAAATCTAATGAATGTGGAGTGATAATGTAAAGTAGTAAATGAAATTGTCTAAAATAGCTACNGATAATATATTCTCTTTGTTTTTCGTGTGTGAAATGATGTAAATGCTTCGGACTTTTTGCGGCAATTATTAACTTACCTTTTTTTAAATATTTTATTAAAATGATCTAGCTTGAGAATAACTTGTAAATCATGAGAAAACGTAGATAGAGATAAATGTAATATTTGTATGTAATAAATTGGCTACTAGTCAAATCTATTACACGATCTGTCTTGCCAAAACGATGGAGAGACCAACCACATAGGCTGAGATGTTTCATGGGAGAGATACCTAGAATAGTCATTTTCTGGTGAAAAAGTGAGTGTTCAGACGATAGCTATTTGAATTACTACATAGAATCATAGTGTCATAATTCCATATTAGAGATGTCGTCCTCAGAGTGTGTTGATTTGCATTCACGGTCAATAATGACTGAACTGACAATTTCATATAGAAGGTAAAAGAAGGGCTCGTCCGGGATTTGAAGCCGGGACCTCTCGCACCCAAAACGAGAATCATACCCCTAGACCAACGAGCCGGCATATGTCGTAATATGACACTTCAATTCTTAAATATCTTCAACTTTCTCTTTTGTTGAGCGGAGCGAGTCTATCTTCCGAGGGCGCTCTTCACACAGTGGCGTACACCTGATGGATTGGACAGAGGAGTTGACTATGGCATGGCCGGTGACGCGGAAGGTAATGCCTTTTCCCATTCTCGAATGATTTTTCTAGTACACAGTTAAAAAGTATGGGTGAGAGTCCATCTCCTTGACGGACTCCTGTTCTAATTTCGAATGGCTCAGACGTTTCTCCTAGGAACTTTACTTTTGATTGAGTGTTAGTAAGGGATTGTTTAATCAAATTTAGCAGCTAATCATCAACACCAAATTCATTCAAAGTGTAGAGAATTCGGTCGGTCTGTCAATGGAATCATAAGCGTTTTGAAAATCTACAAAGGTGATAACATAATGGTATTTCATGATTGTGTAATGTCTAACTATTGTTTTCATATTGAATATCTGTTCTATGCACGATCTGCGTTTAATATTATTTATAACTAAAACTTTTTTTAAACTTCAGCTCACGTATAATTTTGTCGTAAAAATACACCAACGAATCATTTTTTATGCAATTCAGAACATTGTCGGCCCGTGAGAGCAATGACGTAAAAAATGCTTTTTGTTCAATTATGTGCTTCATTTGAAGATATTTTTATTTTATTTTTAATCTTCGGCACTCGGTACTTGATCACAAAGACATTACCTGGGGTGATGTCTCCGTCATAATGTCTCTCTCTTGCAACTCACTCTTTTTTTTTGGGGGGGGGGAGGCTTAATGGATAACAGATAGTCATACCATAATAATTAATTCTTTCACTCTTCTGCTCAATTGTTATAATTTTTCTGAAAACTTTAATGGGTAATGGTCTGATTTTAACTGATTTATTAAATAATTTGGTATCAAAAGATCTCTTTTAAATCGTTTAACAGTAGTTTGTAGTTTTCCACAGATAATGGTGAAATGAGGTCTAATCTGGTTTTGACGGACCGTTTCCTTCCCATTTGTTGACTATCGTTGAAAATTTCTTAGTTGGGAAATGACTTTTGCGACACGTTGACACGAGCGATGACGTAGAACCCGACAGGGGATAAATCTCTATTTGAAACTGTGATGTTGTTTAGCTTTTTGGGATACAGTATATCAATATTTTATACAAATGTGTGAATTTGTGTGAGGTATTAGAAATGGTGATGGTCAAGAGACGTTATTGAGTATCTTATTTCAAACGATGTTGGAATGCATGGTCAGTCTCTTATTTGGAAAAATTCACTGCTATATATCACTAGGATTGTGTGCTGAAGTCTCACTCTGTGAAGAGGACTCACTGCAACTGAATAATATAATTAACCAAACAACAAGTCAGTCTCTCAATTTCGTAGATAGTTGGACAACAAATGAGAGAACGTTATGTAAAATGAATAACGAAATTGTATCAGAAAATCTAATTAGGTAATGTAATTGATATTGGTCCTAATGGAATCGTTTCCCTATTTAATTGTTAACTTGAGTGCATTGTCGGATGTTGCGGCACAGTGTAGATAAATGTTTAATGCGACTCATATAGAGTTCATTGATGTTATGTTATAGATTGTGCATTTGGATCTTAATGCATATATGGGAGTCTCAGGAAGGTGCGAGGAAATGATGAATGAAATGTAAAATTGTGTTGTGGGTCCTTTGAAAAGTTATTTTCCCAAACTGTAACATTTACTAAAGTTTTCATTAAAACATACTAATGTCATTTATGATTTACGATGCACTTTCGTGTCTTGAAATGGGGCTTCATTTAAAATAATGGGATGCTAATCATGACAGATTTGGTAAACGGATTTGTATGAAATATTTTCTTTTTGTGGGGTATCTGATGTATTGTACTTATATTTTTATTTACTGTTCCGATCAATAAACTTGGCATGGGTAAATTGGGCTGATATATGGCGCAGGTGGGATACACAATGCCTATAAGTGTATACCGTTAAGTGCCTGCATGCTGTCCCGTTAAATAGGGCTCTGTCAGTTAAGTTTGATTCTCACCTCCCATTGGGGACCCCTGGGCAACACAGCGTGTGGCTCTCCGAACCTTAGCTCAAGATTCTGAGATGCTGGTGGCCATGGGTACCTTCTCGACTCTGCGCCATCTCATCGGAGATGGCAGCGGATGCGAGTCGGTTGCCTAAGCCAAATTGCGTTGTGGCTAACGAGAACAGGCGAAAGGCGAGTCTCCGGCGCCTTAAAACGGGAGCCATAGGCTAAGAGAAGGAAACCCTGACAGAAAACCAAGGGGGAGGGGGGCCTCTGTATGTGTNGGAGTAAACCTCGACCAAAAATCATTGGTCCTCCGGATCTCAGGGGGTTAGGTTTAGGTTGACACCCTATCTCTGTAAAAAATGTTAAGGTTAGGAAAACTCAGAAGCCTCGGAAATGGAATCCCAAGTATGACGGAAATAGGCAATTGAATAAGGTAATGAATATTGGAACCTGGAACGTTAAAACATTATACAGAAAGGGGGCGGTAAAGGAACTAGAAAAGCAAATGACAGAGTTTAAAATGGATATATGTGCACTGCAAGAGATTAGGTGGATCGGGAAGGGTGTGGAATCTAAAGGAAAATACACAATTGTATATAGTGGGAAAGAAGAAGGAAAACATGAATTTGGCACAGGGTTCTATTTAAGTGGTAGGGTACAACACAGTTTGATAGATTATAGGTTAATAAATGAAAGAATTTGTCTCATTAGACTTAGGATGAAATTTTATAATGTTACATTTGTATCTGTACATGCTCCTACAGAGGAGAAGGAGGATGATGTAAAGGAGATTTTCTACGCTGAATTAGAGAGAGTCATCGACACTATACCATCATATGACATGAGAGTCATATTGGGGGATTTCAATGCCCAAGTGGGCAAGGAAAGTTTTGAGCTACCAGCATGTGGACCATATACTATACACGATAATACTAACAATAACGGAAGAAGGTTAGTGGATCTAGCCAATGGTAAAAACCTTGCGGTCTCATACATGGTATCCACACAAAAGATGTCACAAGGGGACTTGGAGATCATCTGACAGCCGATATTTGAGTCAGATCATGTAGTGGTAGACAGGAGACACAGTAAGAATATAAATGATGTAAGAAGTATGAGGGGAGCAAAGATAGAAACGGACCATTTTCTAGTAAGGGCCAAAGTTAATTTGAAAGTTAGTAAGACACCAAAAATAAAGAAAAATGAAATGGGGAAATGGGATGTTAAAAAAATTAGAAAATAAGGAATACAAGGAGAAATATTGTAAAGAGCTAGAAAATGCACTCCTGAAAATCAATGATGAGAATGATTCAAATGTAGAAAAGATGTGGAGTAATGTCAGAGGAAGCATAGTAGAGATATCGGGGAAGGTGCTAGGGAAGAAGGGAAGACCAAAAAGAAATGAGTGGTTTGATGAAGAATGTGGAAAGGCTCCCCATGAAAGGAATATGGCGTGTGAAAAGTACAGAAGAAGACCGACAAGACAAAACGAACAAACATGTAAAGGAAAAAGAAACGAGTGTAAGAAGCTGTACAGGAAGAAAAAGAGACAAATGTGGGATAGTAAGATGGAAAATATTAAGGAAAAGTACAATTGCGGAGAAGCTAGATAATGGTACAAGGAAGTTAAATACATCAAGAATGGATTCAAACCCAGAGCAGTAATTAGAGTGCATAATGGAACAATTCTAACGGAGGGAAACAAAATTTCGAGTAGATGGGCAGAGTTCTACGCGAATCATTTTCAATACAAAGAGGATGGAAGTAAGAGTGGATATGAGAAACATGGGAAATACCAAACAGCGGAACCAGACGTACCATCGGTACAAGAAATTTTAAAAATCTGTAGCAAGCTTGAATAGTGGTAAAACGCCAGAATGCAATGGAATTAAGAGTGAATTATATAAATGTGGTGGGGATACGATGATGAAAATTATGCACCAACTGATTACGAAAGTTTGGGAAATGGAAGTAATACCGAGGGAATGGAAATGTGGAATTATTAATCCAATACACAAAAAAGGGGATGAAACGTTGTGTGACAATTATAGAGCCATCACCTTACTCTGCACAGGCTACAAAGTGTTGTCTAAAATAGTGTGTTATAGACTCAAACCATATGTAGATGAGTTGATTGGAGAGTATCAGTGTGGATTTCGGTCGGATAGATCAACGATAGACCAGATATGTATCATGAGACAGACATTGGATAAATGTTGGGAAAGAAATATTAGTACGCACCATCTATATCTCGATTTTACGTCCGCCTACAACTGTATTTGCAGAGAGGAAATGTGGGATCAGATACATGAGATGGGAATACCTAAAAAGTTGGTAGGGATGTGGATGCTAATGAATGAAGAGAACCAAGCTAAAGTTAAAACAGGTGCAAACCTATCGGAAGAAATAAGCATTGAAACAGGATTTAGACAAGGAGATAGTGTAGCCCCGATGTTGTTTAATGTAGCATTGGAAATAGCGTTTCGTAAGGCTGGAATAGACTACCATGGGAACATTCTGTATAGAACACACCAAATACTAGCGTTTGCGGATGATATAGTGATATCAGGGAGAGTGGAGGATGTGAAGGAAAAATTCATCCAGTTGGAAGAATATACCTCTAGGCTTGGTTTGAAGGTAAATGAAGCAAAAACAAAATTTATGACAGTCTCCAGAAGGAAAAATATCACAGATACCAAAATTATCATTGGTAAACAAATTTGATGTAGTACAAGAATTTATTTATCTGGGAACGTTGCTTTCAGCGAGAAATGAAATAAATATGGAGATAGATAGAAGAATAACAAATGCTAATAAAGCATATTTTGCTCTACTTCCATAAATTAAAAACCGTATCGTGCCGCGCCAAACCAAAATTACGATATAAAAAACACTAATTAGACCGGTGATTGTGTACGGTGCTGAGACATGGACATTAACAAAAGGGGTATGTGAAATATTGAAAATCTTTGAAAGGAAAATTCTCAGGAGAATCTATGGAGGGGTTAAGGAGAATGGTCAGTGGAGAGTACGGTATAATAACGAAATAGCGCAGTTGTACCAAGATACTGACGTTGTCACGTACATAAGAGTAAGTAGATTGAAATGGCTGGGTCATGTTAATAGGATGGATGAGAGCAGAACTGTAAAGAAGGTGGTAAATGGCCAACTGGATGGAGTGAGGACAAGAGGAAGACCAAGAAGTAGATGGTGGGATTGTGTGGAGCAAGATTTGAAGAAAGCCAGGATTATGAACTGGAAGTTGGCGTCAAAAGACAGGGAAAAATGGACGAGGCTTGTCGAGGAGGCGAAGGTCCATTTGGGACTGTAGAGCCAACTGAAGAAGAAGAGCATGTCCCAAATTAAATTTGAAAATGAAGAATAAGATTTATTTATTAAAAAATGAGTCACTTCTCTCATTTATTTAAACTAAAAGTGACTTGATCATTATTATTTGTGGCAATGGGTGTAAGTATAAATGTGTATCTTCATGTTGCTTCCTTGGCTTTTAAATTTAAAGCAGTGAAAGTAAGGATATCAAGTGCATTTATTTAATTTCAATGTTCATTATCCTGATATGCAATAGAAACATCAAAATTCCATGCATTCATCTCTGAAGATAATATATATTACATACTGTAGAAATATTTTGTGTCACGTCAGGAGGTGCAAATTTAGATAAAACTATTTGATTTGTTTTATGTTCCTCAAGTTTTTACTTTCTTTATGGCATACTCTGCATCAATTGATGGAAGGAAAATTCTGTATAACTGCATGCAAACAAAGTACGCTTGTGAGACATCCGCTCGTAAAACTCTTATTTTTGGGTCATTATTTTGGTATTCTGTTTTGTTTGTATTCAGTATCTTTTGGATAACCCAGAATGATTGTACTTTTAATTTAATTATGAATGGGAATTGTGTACAGCTGTACCAATATAATAAATAGTATTAGATTTGATCTTTTGTCTTCTTAAGTAATCCTGGCTCAAGCTTCACAACCTGACCGATTCACTAGTGGGAATGATACGCCACTCAGCGAAGCGAGTAGCCCCAGAGAGTTGATTAAGGAATATTTAAATAGATCGAACCGTTAAATTCGGTTAAACTTGTTGTCGATAACTTAGAGAAAGTAGAAACTAGGACCCCCAGGGGTGTAGCAGGTATCACAGCAAAGAATGAAGAAATTATCTAAATTAAAGCTAATTCACTTTATTTTCTTTAAAGAAGAAACTGAGCATTTATTAGTTAATTTTAATTACGTGCCACTTTGACGAAAAACGTGGTGAAATTCCAGGTTCTATTTCAGAAGAAAAATATTGCAACTATTCACTTCAATGTCTCTGTNACTTTATTTTCTTTAAAGAAGAAACTGAGCATTTATTAGTTAATTTTAATTACGTGCCACTTTGACGGAAAACGTGGTGGAATTCCAGGTTCTATTTCAGAAGAAAAATATTGCAACTATTCACTTCAATGTCTCTGTGCACATAGCTCTGACATTTGAAAAGCGGACCCTCCTTACGTCATGAGACATAAATAGAGGAGCGAAAAAGAAGATTGTGCACTAAACCCAAGTAGTGGCCAGGAGGGAGAGGAATTGGGGAAGTTTAGAATGAAAAAGGAAAACAAATCTAGGTCCTCGTACTCCTAGTATCACTGACACTCTTACCAACATCTCCAGGTGGGCCAACATTCTAACGAAGCCCTACCATCCACCTCCCACCCAATATTGATAAGCTTCAATAGCACGCTACATTTCTCATTCACAAATACTACAATGAATGAACAGCGGCATTCAGTAGTGGGGATAGATAATTTACAATTTTTCTAGACTCTAATATGTACGAGTCAGCGCCCTCTATCAACAATTCGAAGACCCACCTGACAAACGACGAACTTGTTTCTCTTTTGCACAAATCCTTAAATTGTATATGCGGCTCGTTGGTCTAGGGGTATGATTCTCGCTTAGGGTGCGAGAGGTCCCGGGTTCAAATCCCGGACGAGCCCCATTTTATAACTGTTTCATTGTGTTCAGTTCAGTAAATGTCTGGTGACCTCAACGCGAAAAATCTCAACCTAATTGCTCTCAGTGTAACATACTGGGAGGTGTACCCAGGATCGTATGTAAGGGATGATTAACTTTTGCGACTCTCTACGTATTCGCGAATTTAATATCAGCGATGCAAAATTTTACTACTTTTGCTCACCATCTGCGAAGAGATTTAACTAATGAGAAAACTGATCCGAGACTCTGAAATTTCAGTCATTGGCTAGCAATGAACTAGCTTACCTGACGAAGTCCTGCGTTCGAGGCGAAACTGAGTGAAATGTGTTTATTATCCAGATTGTTTTAAAAAAATTGTAATATTATAATTATTTTACTAATTTGAATCAAAATTAAAGTGTCTGCCAAAAACCGACAGCAGCGGACTGGTGGTAGCGTCTCCGGCTCCACGATTCTGCTGAGCGGTAGTGCGTTAAATAGTAACATCTGTGAGATTCCTTTACCCAAGTTAGGTGGAAGAGAGGGCCTCACGACCTGAACCTCGCCAAAAGGCATAAAATACATTAATTAATTTAAAAAACTCAGATCGTTTTTCTTTGCTATTTATATTCAGAAGAGCATTATCGGTAACATGACCCTTGAAACTTGAGACAAATGGTGTCTGCATAAACAGAGCAGGCACCCTATAAAGATTTTTTTTTTTTTAATTTTACAGATGCGGATAATTTGGTCAAATTGCATTGGATTATGATCTAGATGTGAACAAATGTTCAGCTCTCAAGCACCTGTGGCATCAAATAAAGGTGTTGAGATTAGTAATCTCTTTCGAAAAATAAATATATTATTTCTTCCCATCACATAGGACTTCAATCATTGTTTATTTAAAAAAATACGATCNTATATATATATATATATATATATATATATATATAATTATATTATAATATTAATTACTGTACAGTATCTCTATATCTTTCTTTCAAATTTAGGGTTTTTCATAGCATTTTCATTTCCAACTAGTCCTTCGCGTATTAAGTTTGGAGACTTGGAGACGTCAATATATTACGTCACGAATCTTGAGAAGGGGAATTTAATATCGTTACTCTGCGTTATGGCGGCATAGGACATTTTAGCCAAAGTGTTACGTTACGTAAAATTTTAAAGGGTATGTTTTATAGTGTGTTTTTAACCTTAAGTTTGCCATCTTAATACATGTACTCAACCGCCCTGATGTTCAGAGGCACAGATCAATGAAGAACGAATAATTATAAGTCAAGGAGGCAAAGTTTGTCCTCGCATTTTGCGACAAGGAGCAAAATCTTTTCTTAACGGAGGGGGAACTAGGGTTCCATAAATTTTTGAAGTGCCGTTATAGGTCCCTCATGAAAGGAATATGGGCTCTAATGACCTCGATGTTGACGAGCCCTAAAGCCCTAACCAAAAAAAAACATGAAAGGAAAGGGGGTCTAACAAATTTCTGAAGGGTTCCTCTTTTGCCGATTAAATATACGAGCTTAATTTTACGAGTAAATTATTTGTTATAAAAATTACAGGGGAAGAGAACGTTTTCTTTCAGATAATACAAATTCTTTTGCAATTTTTCAAAATTTTAGGTTTTAAAAATTATGCCAAAGATTGTCTAAATTTTCTACGTTAAATATATTATTCAGAACAATGAAGAACTGTCTGTTATGTAACAATTTTCAACCAGCACTCCTTACGAACATCATCATTACAAGTATATAGCTTGTAGTTAAGCATAACATACGACCTTAATTGTACTATTCTCAATATTTATTGTAATATTTTCTTTTACTCAATGTTTCGATCCCTGGTTACACCTATTTGTTATATATGACGAAGGCTCCAACCAAGGATTGAAACATCGTGTAAGGGAAAATAGCGCAATGAATATTGTGAACAACCGAATTAAGGTCTTATAAACCTTTCTATATTTAAATCTGGATGTGTAGCTCATTTTTAACCTTAAACTCAATCATTACTAAAGAATGGCAGTAAATTTTATTTAATTTCCATAATTTTTTTAATCATAACCTTTTACTTAATAGAGACACACAAGTAAAATAGTATTAGTTATTAGGGAAATTAGCAATAAAAGATATTACATTTACTGAAATAAGAGACTACCTCATAAAGGTAACGTACATAATAGTTCAACAAATAAATGAAAAAATTAGATATTACTTTTAGTAACACGTAAGAAAAACAATCATATAAAGTTTACGTACAAACATACTAAATGCTAGAGAACAACAATACTGACTCCGGAATACTGTAAATTGTCAAGCAACAATTAAAAATCACTTTACCTTCTAACAATGCGCAATAATAAAAACCTTGACGGATGTTATCCTGAGATTGGAAACAAATAGAACAGCAAACTTACGTAATTAAACATTTAAAAAATTCAAATTGAATAGAATACTAATTCTATTCATTTTTGATCTTCAATCAATCATTAAAAGTGTTTTCAATTACAGGAGAAATCATGTTATCTTCGTGGCTACGTTTCCCGATCAGAAAAACACTCATTTTTGGAGGTCATGTATTTTAAGTATGAGATAACTCTTACAGATAAGACCAACTCTTAAAAATTTACTATATGACGGAATGTTGAAGTTCAATGATTAGATACAAACGTTTAAAGAAGAATTTAAGTACGACATAAAAGAAAAAAAAGTATGAAATTTGAGCATCTTTTCATGACACCAGTTCCAGAGTAAGACACTCCCGTACTCAGGCCGCGTGAAATGAATCGCTTTATGTCATAGAATCACACTACATAAAATTGGGCTCGTCCGGGATTTGAACCCGGGACCTCTCGCACCCTAAGCGAGAATCATACCCCTAGACCAACGAGCCACGTATACTTGGGAGAGTAAGTTATACTTATTTGATGTCCATAATCTTGAGCTTTCTCTCGCTGACCGGCTCACGAAATGTAATCAACTTTCGTGAGATGTGTGTGTGTGTCTCTGGGTAGCGCTGATAGAAGGCGCTGACTTCTCGTATATATCAGAGTGCGTTTACAAAGAATGTGTCCGATCTAATCCCACTACCGAGTCACCACGTTTCCGTCAAAGTGACAAGTTATTTAATTATTCTGCTGAAAACGCAGTTTGTGTTTGAAAGAAAACAAAGTGAATTAGCTTTCGTTCAGTTAATTTCACAGTTGTCAAACATTTCCGTCGAGTGTCAAATCACTACTTACAGTGCGTCAAATTTCCTTTACTAATTGAATAAGTTTCAAAATGTCACTATCTGTTATAAATATGAATTTATATTTTCCTTATGACAATACTGTAAAAATACTGATCCAATTTTTTGTTTTTTTCGCAAGCTTTACGCCAGCACAGAGGAAACAACACTCTAGAGGTGATTATTATTATTATTATCGAAAAGAGTTAATCAGTTAAATGAAATTTGATTATAAAAAGCTAGCAAAAGTATTTGTTGTTATATATTAATGAATCCATATATATTGAATTGCAATGTCTCTTGGAATTTGGAAAATTTGCTCTCTTTTGAAGGAAAAATGGCGCAGACAATCAGAAATCCGGTCACATTCTTTCTAGACTCACTCTGGTACGTACACATGCTCTCACAGGTAAGGAACAAAGCGGACCAATTCTAACCAACTCATCTATTGTGAAAGTTATTAAGGTTCGTTTGCATTACCATATATTTAATCATTGAAGCATTATTTTGAAGTAGTGGTAAATGATACGGATAAAGAAGTATTGTCTGTGAGAGGTCATTTAATATTTTCCAGAAAATATTAACTGCATTATCAATATTTTCTAAATTAACGGTTCTCTAGATGGTAGATGATTCACTGGCGCACTAGTGTACAGAAGATAGGGCATGCACAACCAAGGATAACCTAACGAAAATGAAATACAGTAGAATTCTAGGACATTATCTCTTTCTAGATCGATTCTTCATGAGCACTAGATCTTATGAAAACAACTCAGACAGTAACTAATTTAATATAATAATATTAAAACGATACATAAAATAGAAATTAAAATACCGGTCACATGGTTGGTCATCGTTCTCTCTCTCCCATATCTGTTCACCCTTCTCTCTTTCACATTCGTTTCTAATTCAGATTTACATACCCAACGCCCCCCAGCGGACTTACATCTAGAAAGTACGTGTTTGGCAAACACGGGGCCCCGAGTTGAGCCAGGCATTACTTCCACTTGTGCAATGCTCCTTCCTTTCTCTTTTCTGACCTCCCTTGGTCACCTGTTCTTTTCGATCCCGACGCTGTTATGGCTAGGGTATCTTTCATTTTCCTCATTTTTTGTCCTCAATGTTTTCATTATTGGTTTTGAGGTATGTTGTAATTCAGGACAGGTTTTTAGTGGCTATGGTTGAGTCATTCGGCAAGGCCCACACGCGGGGAGAGTATGTTGGCTCTCCCTAGTGCGTTAACTGCATTTTCCCTACATGTACAAGTTTTTAGGGCTCCAATGATCTCGTTGTCGACGAGACTTAAAGGCCCCCCCACCCACCAAAAAAACAACAACAAAAAATAACACCAACATACCCAACGTAATGCGATTTTGAAGGCATGTCCAGGGCCCGGTTTTTGAAGACATGTCATCCTATTTTTCTTATGCAGTATGCAAAGCTCTTAAGTATTAAAATCCTGAACACGAATCTCTGGTTATAAACATATTAATTTTATTGGGCATTTTTTCGTCATATTTTCTGCTTTTGAAGTTTTAGGTCATTTTTTCAATTATTACGTCATTTTTTACGTTTCACTCCCTTTTCTGGCCTCTCTATTTCTCTTTTACAAGAAACTAGATTAACTAAAATTATTAAATTATTAATATTTATTTTTAATTTATTGAGAGTCGGTTTCTTACCTATACCGCACATATTGTTGTCGCAGCAAGCAATTCTCCTATTTCCACTGTGCCTGAGGTAGCAAAAAAGGCCCCTCGAAAATGTGCGTGTTGAAACGCAAGCATTTGATCCGTTATTTTCAATGTCACAGATTTAGTTATGTCCAGATTTTCTGAGAGGAAAGTTTGGTGTTTAGTTCAGTGTTCGTAGTTTCATTCAGCCATGTCTAAAATAAAACCATCTAAATCTTGTCATTTAAGACAAATTGTATCTGAATTTGGAGATGATGTTTTCTCTACGGACGGTGAAGTGTTATTTTATAAGATGCGTGAAACAAAGGTATCAGCCGAAAGAAAATGCACTGTTCGGCAACATGTGGGCCGCGATAAGCATATACGGGCAGTGGAACTCGCAAGAAAGAAGTACACACATCTTTTGCTGCAACAAAGTGTATCCATGGAGGAGATATATCGTCAGGTTTTTACAGAGATTTTTGTGAAACTTTAGTTTCTGCAAACATCCCATTTTGGACATTGAACAATGCTAAATTGAAGAGTTTTCTGGAACTGCATTTCGGACATCCTATCCCAGACGAATCAACTCTTCGGAAGAACTACCTGTCACAATATTACGACAACACCATTAACAAGATACGGGGAAAAGTACATGGAAAGAAGATTTTCGTGTCCATTGACGAAACGACTGATGTAGAAAATCGTTACGTGGCTAACATGATCATTGGTATATTGGAGTACGATGGACCAGGTAAAGTGTTTCTGCTTGCAAGTGAGGTATTAGAAACTGTTAATCACTCCGCAATTTCTACATTCTTTGAAAAATGTATGTTTTTGTTGTGGCATGAGGATACCAGAAATGTCTTGCTTTTTGTCTCTGACGCAGCGCCATACATTGTGAAAGCAGTAAAGTCAATACAAGCTTTTTACCCGAAAATGGTGCACATTACTTGCTAAGCACTCGCTATGTATAGGGTGGCCGAGGAAGTTAGAGCACATTTATCTCAATTGGATTGCCTGGTGTCGAAGACGAAAACTTTATCAAGGCTCCCTCTCGTAAACTGATCTTCAAGTCCATGGCTCCCGGTATTCCACTCCCACCAGAACCTGTCATCACCCGGTGGGGCACCTGGATAGATTCAGCAATTGCGATCATTTCCAGATGGTGAAACGTGTTATCGAAAGACCTGACCTGCTACTGCAATTGATACGGTTAAAACGTTATTATCAAACAGTGAAATTGAAGGACAGCTAACCTTCATAAAGACAAATTTCAATTGCTTAACACAAGGAACTGAACACACGTGTACAGGAGCAAGGTGCAAGTCTGGAAAATTATTTAACTCTAGTTAACAAAATTGTATCTGATTTGAAAAGTGTTGGGGTAGAAGTTGGAAGAATGGTATCTAAGAAAGTGGAAAATGTTCTTGATAAAAACTATATACAAAACTTTGTGTCGCATTTCTCAAGCGCTAACTGGTGAAACATTTTATACTTCCTCCATTGAAGAAGATCTCACTACCACTGATTTAGCGTATTTCAAATATGCTCCAGTTGTATCATCGGATGTGTAAAGGAGTTTTTCACAGTACAAAAATGTGCTTTGCGACAACAGGCGTTTCCTAACTTTCGAGAACCTGCGCATGCTGCTGGTTATCTACTGCAATAATTATGAATATGGTAGATTTTTTATGCGTTCATCTTCCTAGACCATACAAATTTGCGAGTTTAAATTAATATTAATTTTTAATTTCAGTTCTAACGTTATAGAAGCAAGTATTGTGGTGTACTAACATACCCTGAAATAAAGAAAAAAATTAAAGTCATTTTTAGATCATTTTTTAGACATTTTAGGTCATCAAAATCCGAGCCCTGATTATCACTAATCACATCACTTCATTCAGTTCGCTACATGCTACTCTCGGTCTTTTCAATATTTTAACTCGCAAAATCAATATTGAGTTCTGATGAACTATATATTGTCTTAAATACACGTTTTCAAAAGGCATAAAGATTTAACGACTTCTATTGGGTTAATTAGAAATATAGAGAATTTATTAAAAAATTTAACGCTTCCTAAGCTTTATTCGATAGGATCGATGAATACCGGAAGTTCTCACAAGCGGGAATTTATTGCTATTAATTTATTTTACAACCTTTTCTTCGCAGACTTGCTGTTACAAATACTGAGTATTCATTCTTTAAACCATTTAATTTTCAATTCCTCCATTTTAATTTGTCACAGTATGTTTACAGAAAGTTTACAGAAAAGGTCGTGAGATAAATCAATATTCAATTCATTGGTGGACGTTAATAAGATAATTGATTGTTATTGATGAGTGGTTAAATAATCATCGCATGATATACCCCAAACTTCAATTCATTACAATTCCTCGAAAAAACCAGAGAAGGTGAGGACCGAAACAGGAGAATAGGATTCCTTTGGCCATTTCTCTTCCCAAAATTTGATACAAAAATCTTATATTTTGCATTTGTGAAACATACACGAATATGTTATTCATATTATCATTATAATATTTACCTCGTTTGATTTAAAATTAAATGCTTGTTTTTCTGTTCTTGATTTACTTTGGCAAACAAACAATTCTTCGCATTGCCGAAATCTTGTTGATTGATGACATGCGGCGTCATCAATCAAGACTACGTCAAAGCCGGTATGTGTTAGTTTTTTTCCTTCATTTTTTTCGACGTGATCTTATAACTCTCAATTTATTAAATTCAGAATGTTTAGCGTTGTTGGTCATTGACGTCCCATTTTAGATGCATCACTATGCTTGGCGCAAGGTGGAGATGATATGTGCAACATTATTATCCAGTTCTAAGATAGAACTAATAGCTGAATTATACATATGTTAAATGCCACCTCGTACAAAAGAATATTGTTTTAAATAAGTGAATGATCCGTATGAATTAATCACCTAAAGCCGCAATGGAAACCATAAGAAAGGAAAATAACAATTTATTGTTGTGACAGCCAGTTAATGAGAATGTGTACCAATTCACACTTGGAGTGCGTAGGTTTTTTTCTTAAGGGTATTCATCGCTTATCAGTCGGCACTTCGTAAATACAGAATAACAAGTGACAAGCTACAGTTTCTTGGACGCTCATTTTCGTTTCCAGCAATGCCAACCTTGTGAACAGAACTACTTTTATAAACAATTGCAACTTTCTTTGCAATAAAGTCGTTTTTGATTGGTTTTTTTACCTAAATATGTAATTTGAACATTTTGACCATATTATAGAAAAAATCATGTTTTGTAAAACTTGGTTTTGTTCGGGCACAACTTTTTGGCACATTGTACAGTTTTTATTTTTCGTAATTAACAAGAAATTTCTTCTTCTCCCTCACGCAGTCGCCCACCGTTATATTCTCTTCGTATACCCAAGAGAACAGCAAAGTTTTTACTTGGCCGCTAGCCGGCGTGTAAACGTCTGCATGTTGAATATAATTCTTTACATTTCCCCAGAAAATTAAACCATCTTCATGATCAAAATACACAAAGATTCATAAAGGTTTCTGAAATCAGTTTAATTTGTCACCTTCACACGCACAAATACGATCGTAACCTTCCGCTACTCTAAATTGTTCCACTGATAAACTCGCTTACCAAGCACTCTCCAGACACGTCTTACCACTTCGGAGTCTACAAAGCAACTTCCGGACCGCTCAGCCATCCTGACGTGTTAAATACTTCTAAGTGACTATGTAATACCGCACATAGCAATTCAAATGAGGACCACGGAGTGAAGAACTACGGTGTGACGGAAGCTCAATTTGGGAACTTCAAAGAGCGAGAACTGTCAGTTCGCTGATGCACATCACTTGGCGCAACAGTGCGAGTTATTTGTGTACGTTATTTGAAACTTTTTTGAAAAATACAAAATAATGTGTATGATGTCGCATTTACAGAACGAAGGAATACGTCAATTGTCTTTTAGCAGAAACTGTTCGCGGAGCATCAGTATGAACAACATTCTGATTGAAGGACGAAAACTTAATTCACTCATGTAGATACTTCCCTAGCTTTGTATTTCCTGAAGCAACACCAACAGTAACCTTAGGAGAACTTGCTGGTTCTGACTAATATTTGTAGGAATCGTTCATGAATTACGTCAAGCGATATTTGAGGAATATTTACTCCCACCTCGGCCTCCGTGTCACGTTATAGGAAACCCTTCCTTAACGTGACGTCACAAAACCACCTGCCCCAACCCATCTTTACACGAAAAAACAGTAATTAAAGGAGAAAATATAATCAATTGTATAATTTTAATTTTTTTCAATTAATGAGTCATAAAATATATTCTTCCTGAAGAAAAAGAAATACGTGGAATTGAACTCTCCGGGAGGTATTTATTCGCAATACCACATATTCCATAGGAACAATCACGCGTTCGACTTTTTCACACCCGATCTTTCTCAATTTTGTTTCTCAGTTCTCACTTGATTCCGTCTCATGAAGTAGGAGCTTTCTTACCGCTGAAGAGAAAGAAAAAAGTAGAATGATTTTAAAATTTATGGTGTGATACAGACTAGAGAAAATTCAAAGTTTACCGGTAACGACGGAAAATGAGCTCTGATAAGATCAAGCAGTTGTGAAGTAGACATTGCAGAAACAAGATATAACTAATTTATTCATGACTCAATTATCACCCAAGGTACGTGTTAATGGATAAATCAAATGCAACAGAAAACTGAAATTAACAATAAACGGCATTATTTCAACGAAACGATTCTCAGAAAATTTAAATGATAGTTTAAAAAAATAGAAAACCAATTGACAGAAAGACGTAATCCCGTTTTTTAATAAGAAATGGGTTTTAAATATAAGGATTTAAAAATAAACACCTTGGTATACCGGGTAGGTGACAATGTCTCGTGGCACTCCGTAGAGTGAGTCCACAGAATACGTCATTCGTCACCAGATTAAAACGTGCGAAAATCGCCACCAGTCCATTAGCTGGTTATAGTTACGTCCGTCTGTGGCTCAGGTGGTAGCGTTCTAGCTCATCAAGTCATACCGGATTCAATTCCCGGTGGAGCCAGAAAAATATTGTAGTATTTCACATGAATGTCCCAGTTCATATACCTGTGACTACTGAGAAGCGAACCCTCCTTCCTCTATTCACCTCCTGCTAGTATCAATAACTCTTAACTACTAACCCCTCCGCGTGGGCCAAGTTGTTGGTAACAATGACCTACCACCCAACTCCTACCTCCTATCGCTCCTTGTAGAAAAGCTTTAATAGCACGCTACATTTCCCATTTTCAAATACTACTTGAGCTTGTGACTCATGGGAGCTAGCAAGTTGCACCCTGCGGTCTTCAGCGTCCTAGCTCGGTAGTGAACTAGTTCTTATGAGAGCTCTTAATTTAAGAGAGAATCATCACCCGTTTACACATCTTCAGATTGTTACTCGAAGCTATCCTCTTATTGGCGGAGTAGAGAGGAAGATAGGGAGACACCTCGGAATCGTCGAACTAACTACAGCTGAATTACCCCACGTACTATGCGTAGTGCGTTCCGGAAATACGAGAAATTCCATGTAATAAAAAGAGATTTATCAGTGGAAATATAAAGGTCTCTAGGTATAATTAGGGCTACTAAACTCTGCTTTGTGTATTGCAATAGTTCCAGGCATCTCTTGATTGAGAAAAGAGAAAAAGGGGAACAGAATTATTCACTTTTCATTAAAGCTTCATTTTTTATTTACATTCAATACTAATTATGTTGGAATTGCTATTTCACAACTCTTCTCACGTTATTATTTTACGCTATATTGATGTTTTAAAATATTTTTCTGTAATATTTATTTTAGTCATTCACAATTATGACACGTACACATACAGTCTATTTCACCCCATGAACATAAAGCTTCAATGGCGGATTGCATTACTGTCAGTGTTTTGTGTCGGTTCAGAAATGAAACCACAGCGAATGCTACATTTTAACTCCGTCAACCTTTCAATTAGCAATGTTATCTATCAGTTCTCCCGGAAACGTTTTCTTTGAAGGGTGTTAGTTGAAACTCCGGACTCTTCATATAGCTGCGGTGTCCGAGTGGTTAAGGAGTTGGACTTGAAATCCAATGGGCATTGCCCGCGCAGGTTCGAGTCCTGTCCGCAGCGATTAATTTTGTCTCAGTGCAAACATGTAAAACACAAAAAGAAAATATTTCAACCGTAATAAAAGTACGGCATCTTCAGATGATCTCACATGACTTATAAGCGAACCAATGTTCAAATATTCGAGAAATGGGACATATGTTCAAGTGATCTATTTTTATTGATAGTTTATTATCTATTTTCTCGTTCTATATGTCATTTATAAATGATAGACACATTACAAGATTACACCAAATGTCGCTACGAATAAGTCGCTTATTCTTTTACGGAATCATGTAGTCTAAATTTCACCGAACGCGTTTCATGCTGCTTTTAAATGAATTAGAAATCATATACATCTTTAAAAATAAATTCTGCTCCATTTAAACTCAAATAATTTCTGTATTTACAGAGCAACATTTTTAATGATCGTCTAACGCAATTGTATTTCATTTTTTGGAGAATTTTACTTAGGTATTTATAAAATAAAATGGAACCGTGTGATTTTTGTGTGATGAAATAACATCAAGATATAGATCCTTATATGGTGAGAAACTAATATTTGATGTTATATGTTTGAAAATACAGTACTCCCATTAATTCACACAACAAATATTTATTACATTAAGCAGTACAATCATTTGCTTACATTAAAATAAAAAGTCGTTTTAGTATTTTCTGCTTTATCTACATATTTTCCTCTTTTTATATCCTACTATTTTAATACTCTTTTTACATGAATAGAAGAAGTCCATCAACCTAGTTTGGTTCCCTTACCCCTTCCAAAGCATTGACCTGACTTTGTTCTGAAGCGACTAAAATACTATCGTTATCAAGAGAGAGCAATATCGGTATTTAGAAAGAAAAAACACATTACTGTTATGTCAAACCGAACAAATATAATTCATTTTATCGTTATATAGAGATTATCGACATAAGGAATCGTTATAAAGAGAGACTACTGTACTTCAAAAGATCTCAAAACACTCAGAATTAATGATGTGAACAAATGTGACAACATTCGGTCAGGTGAAAATGGCGACGAGCCGGGAATCGAACCACTACACACCCCTGTGATCAGAGCAGGAGACCCGGATTCGATTCCCGGCTCGTCGCCATTTTCACCNGAAGAAATGTGTACATGTGAACAAATGTTTCCTTGTCTGGAAGATGTTGGAATCGTATCCGGCACCCCGATGCCATAAGAATGTTACCATGGAAACTTCGTCTTGATACGATGACACGTGAAAAGTAGATTATTAAAAACGTTTATTTTATAACTCTTCCGACAATTTTCCAATAATGTATATACGATTGGGATGTTCTTTACATTACGTTGAAACGTAAAAATAAATTCTTGCGTTTGGTCAAGATGTTTATTAACTTAGCGTATGCTTTCGAAACATCGACCATCTTAGTTGATCCTCAATATCGAATGGTATTGGAATAGTATTGAGGATCAACTAAGATAGCGTACGCTTTCGAAACATCGACCAAGTTAATAATCATATTGCCCAAACGCAAGAATACTGTATTTAAAATGAATGTCAGAAGTGGGATTCGAACCCACGCCCACAGAGTGGACTGCGACCTGAACGCAGCGCCTTAGACCGCTCGGCCATCCTGACGTGTTTGATACTTAAAGTGACACTTTAAAACCGCACGTATCGAGAAACAAGGAGTGAAGAACTATGGTGTGACAGATATTTAATTCCAGTCAATAATTAGGAACTATGAAAAGTAAAGAGAACTGTCAGTTCGCGTATATACTCCTCTTCGCGGGAGGATCAGTGCGAACCATCTGTGTATGTTATTTGAAACTGTTTGAAAAATAATCAATGTCTATGATGATGCGTTATCGGTGTGAAGGAATGCGTCAATTATCTTTCGACGGAAACTGTTCGCGGAACATCAGCATGAACCACATTCTGATAGAACGCTAGAGAGTAATTAACATGAGCGAAGTTCGTTTTCGTCTTTCAATTTCAAGTAATTAAAACTTGCTGGTGCTTACTGATATTTCCATAAATATTTGTATACGTTAACTAATGATTGGTCCTAAATTCAAAAATTAATTTGCATGAAAAGTAAGTGTAAATAATTATAAATGTAATAATTATTAACTCTTTCTGGGAGGGGGCTGATTTCTCTTCAGGCATTAATTGATATCAAATTTAAGTTATTCAGGTTTATATTTTCAGTTGTATAATTCAAGTTGTGTGTTAGCAAAAAAGAGGTAAATTAACAATATTTCGTACAAATAAAATGTTTTAAATGTGAAAAATAAAAATACCAGAAATTTTGCAACCCAGCTCCCAGAGCATCTGGTGACGAAAGTGCTCTGTGACTATAATGATTTCCCAAAAAAAATAAGTAAATGCTTATGAACCACACGGAGGAAGTCAGTATGACTGTATTAAATAAGAGGCATATAACTACTAAAAAATATTTAATATGGTAATTGGGTGAAATGTTTTATGGGCAAATCTTTTTTCGCCTTAAGGTATTATATCCATAAGTGCCTCAAGGCTTAAGTTCCCTCAAAAAATGTGTTAAATGATGGTTCGCATCATTCTCCACCCAGAACCATTGAAATTTTATACCTTTACACCGCAAAGTATTGAATTATTTGACTTTAAATTTGTAAGGGTTACATAGGGAAACTTAAGTTTGTTTGTTTTTCCAGAACTGCAGAATCGGCTTCACATAGATAAAAAATAAAATAAAAACGTCACAAATGAAAATAGAAATGCAAAAACATTGTTCATACCTTACGCATTATTTAAAATAGTTCTTAAACAAAATCTGCGGAAAATACTGAAATACTGTTCTTCTAGGTCATTAGCCCCATCAAGTGACTGACAATTGTGTGATTTTCGTCAAAGAAAGAGTAGAGCGAAACTCTAAATTCACAAAATAGTTTTCCTCATCTAACTGTAAAAATACATTACTAATTAATTAGAACTCCTTCGGTGATTTAGTGATTAGTTAACTTGACTTCAGTCAACGCAGATGTAATACCTTAATTGGGCTTCACAGACTTGTAAAAACGTACAGCCCAAAAGTGCACGACCCGTATTTCGCTGGCTCTTTCTCAATTCTCCCCTGGTTCACGAACTCACCAACACGTACAAGCACATCGGTGACCTGTGCCCCTCGGGGCGACAGTCTACGCTCCCGGGCAGCTCCCGACAATTTATTCCTCACTCAACCGAAATTTAACTGCCTTTAATTCCATAAAAAGTGCGTCTGTCGGCAACGCTCCCCTCCGACCGCCCGACCCGACGGCGGCTCCCTTTTTACCTCGCGCCGCCTCCCCCTCCACTGGCTCCCCACCCGACCGCACCAGTTCGCAAATGAAAATGACTTGGAAAAACTCCAAACGCCGATGTTTTTTTCTCTCCTTCCGTCGCTAATTGAGAATGCTTTACTACGTGCAAACAATGACTTAATGCGATGGCGGAAGAGGCAGGCGGAACAGTGCAAATGGAAGAGGAAGAAAAGGAAGTTGATAGAAAAGAAAGAAATATAAGAGAATCAATATGAATTATACATTGGTATAGTTGATAATGTAATTAATTTTAATCGAATTATCAGTCACCTATGTTTAATTCATAAACATTTCTGTCCTCACCAATGCGAAAAATTCTTTGTTAAACTCTCACCTACACCTCATGAAGCCCAGGGCGAGATTTCCTTTTTCTGAGGCCCCCACACAGAAACGTGTTTGCGTGCCTACTAGTGCATATTCTATACGCTACAATGCAGTACAAAGAGTTCAAATTTGAGCAGTATTTATTAATACGCTTAACTATTTATCACAATGCTTTATGGGTTCAAAAATGTTTCAGATAGTATTTAAGTTCAAATTTAGCCCCCTCCGTGGCTCAGGCGGTAGCGTTCTAGCTCATCACGAACTCTTCCCTCGTTCGATCCCGGTGGGGCCATTTGTAACTTTTCACATTAATGTCCCGGTTCATATAGCTGTAACTACTGAAAAGCGAATCCTCCATCTATCCACCTCCTCCTAGAATCAATAACTATTATTAACTACATGTACTAACCCCTCCACGTGGGCCAAGTTGTTGGTGAACCCAGCTAAGTGAACCACCTATACTAATACCATTCTACCCTCCGACCTACTACCACCCACCTCCTACCTCCTATCACTCCATGTAGATAAGTTTCAATAGCACGCTACATTTCCCATTTACAAATACTAAATAAATATTTTCCATTTATAAATGCTACAATTAAAAAAAAAACATTCAAATTTACGCGTTGAAATTATTTTACTGATCCTTTTGAAGACCTCTCCAGGCTTACCCAGGGCGGACCACCCCCTCCACCTCCGCCTATGTCCATACTGATCGCTGCATTTGAACATTTTACATGTGTTTTTCAAGTTCCGTTCAAATTTTAACTTAAGTTATATGAGTACGTAAAATATCGTTGAAAAGGTATTGGAGTATTCGGTCAAAGAATGTTCACAGTGACCAGGAACAATTCTATTGAAATAGACATAATGGTTTATTGAAACGGCAGATATATAACATAAGTCACGGTAGTAGCATTGACTTAACTTGACAAGGGTGGAACAAGAAATACGTTCCAAAATTCTTCTCAACGTTCCGAACGAGCGCGGCTTCGTACGGCACGAGATCATTTAAATTTCATATTAACACATAAAACGTAGACAGTAAAATAAGGTTATGATATTTCGATATAGAGAGGGCTAAAGACTTTAAATTTCGGAAAATTAGATCATTCTCAATTATTTTTCGTAGATAAATTATTAAAATATTTTAGAATGGTAGGAAACAACAATAAAACATCCAAAAAGAAACTCACTTATGGAAAAAAATAACCGAATTTTTGTTCAAGGAAGTAAAATATTTCATATTTTGTAATACTATACCTGTTTAATTTTCGAGGAGTTAAATAACATCGGAAATAGATTTAACCCACATACACATCTAATGTTCATGATTAGTAATTATTCAATACGAATTCATCACGATGTCACGCGAGAATGTTGATTGACAGAAGTATACCATTCCTACACTTAATAGATGTAGTACAACTTCGCATCGAAACGGTTGACGCACTAACTACGTATTTGCCATTCCACGCATTACTACTGCCGATCATCATTAATCAAGAATCGGTGTTAATTATACGCTGAGAGAGAAATATGTTTCTCTAAACAAGAGTGGGAGTAAGGTTGGGACGCCGCTGCCGTTACAATTTAAACAAATCTGATACACTTAGTTCTAGGTTTATTTTTGCAGCACATTATCGGAAAATGTTTAATAAATATATTTTCTAAAATACGTTGACCTTATTGAGGAAATTTGTTTTAACGTTCATTTTCTTCTAATACATTGGTATTATCATAAACTTTGGACGCCGTTTCGGTCATTAGTTGTTAAATTACTTTATTATCATAGAAAACTGACTTACGAAAAAAAAAAATAGAAGTTTGTAATTTAAATTTTCATACATTCCATACGTGGTTCTGATTTCATTCACGAAACATTCTTCCACGATGTTTGGCTGGTAAAATATTCAGGGGAAAATATACTACGAGAAAATGCTCATAAACCATTTAAATGTGGAGGAAGATTTATCGATATACGAGTATACCACGTGATTTCAGCATGCGAACATCTGAGTAACTAAAATTCCGGATAAGTTTGTACTCAGTTCAGATAATATTCAATTTCAATTTTTTTAGCTTAAGTTCAAATGAAGTCTTATAATACTTAAATCGTTCACACTTGTGGAGTTTAATTAGAATTTATAGCCGAATGAAAATACGCCCAAGAAAGAATTCACGTTGTCGTACTGGGTTGCGTTCTGATGATGTATCCTTAAAAGAAATGGTTCGTGACTCACCACGGATGTTTTTTTGCGAGGATTCCCTTTTTTCAACATAGGGGTACGATTTTCCATGATGACACGTCAATATTTCCTCTGAGAACTCTCTATTTTCTTTAGCAATTTTTTGTTTCGTCCTAACTTTGCTGAGATTACGAAGTAAAATTTAGTTAATTTCTCTCAATGAGAGAAGAATCATTTAAATACACAATTCATCATCCATTAGAAACGTAATCGGCATATGTTCCAGGAAATAATGTTTAAACGTTTGATCATGAGAAGGATGCACAATATAATGTTTTTGGAATAGAGTTTTACATGTGAGTCATAGGATTCACTATTTGAGAGCAAAAGATATCCGAAGACTACGTATTAATTTCTCAAGAAAGGCATACCGTTATACTTCGAACGTTTTTTCCTATTTATCGAACTTAGAATGTCCGATGTTACATCTTATTTTTAAACTACGAATGATATAAATATAATTCCAATAATTATTTCAGTACTTTATAAATCATATTACTTCACTAATTTGTTTGTCGTACTGTTTGGTTATGTCTACTTCAATTAAAGAAGTTTTGCCATGTATTATTGCCATTGATCAGAAGACAATGTGATTCTGATCTTCCTAACGGTCAGCAAATAAAACCAACAAAAACGCTTGTTCGAAAGTAAATATACACATTTTGTATCTAAATAAATACTGCTTCGAAGCATACCAACTTTGTTTTTTTGTTTTTCATGGTTTCCTCAGAGTAAGTTATAGATATCGAGTTTTATTCCCTTGAATCCTCTCTAACGAAGAGGAAGTAATAGTAACTTCATGCAAAGTAAATAATAGCTCCAGTAATTTTACTAGGTGCATGGGATTGCTTGTTCATGGCTTTCGTTGATTCCGATTTGCATTTTTGAACGCACCCCCGGAGCGAACACGGCAACCATAAACATTCTCCAATATGGGGATAATCAGTTTCCAACCGAAAACATTAACGTAATTGTTTTGTATCGATAACCAAACACACATTTTCGAGAACGCTGCCGCGGTATCCGACCTGCATAACAAGTTGGACTAGGTCCCGAATAACAAGCAGGTAGTTAAAATACGCGAATAATTTACAGGTGTAACGACGTCTCGCAGAATGAGCGCATTAAAAAAACCCACGGACAGCGCGGCGTAATTGGAGAGAGTCTGATTGGCCGATGTTATTTCCATCAAGCGGCTAAGTGACCAATTAGCGCGCCCACATGACCGCAGAGGATCCTGTCGAGGGGACGGGAGAAAGTACCTCACATACGGTGTAACACCAAATCCTCCTCTACACGGACATACGTACCTCATTTTAACGAACGATAAAAAATGATACTTGCCACAATATCGATGAAATCCCTTATATTCCATGTAGACCAATGTTAGGAAGCTGGGCGCCCAACATGACAATTTCCGGGTCGTTTTTATTTCTGTACTTTTAGGGTTAGTCTAGTGATTAAACTATTATTAAATTTTTATTATGCACTGGCCATTATGTCAATTATGGTTGAGATTATCAGGTTAACTGCAGTTCAGGTCGTTAGTTCTGCTCTTCCGCCAATCCACCGAAATTCAAATACTTAATACAAAAACGAATAAATATATTACGACATGTAAAACACAATGCTACCTAACAGTATAAAACTAATACATATTTAAATATTCACAACAATTTGGTACTTTAATATTAAACTAAAATGTAAATAAAATACCACAATAACAAAGCCTTAAATACTTCAAATAAAATAAACCTATCTGGTTGATCACCAAATATTTGAGTAGCCACTTAAATATTATTCAAATTTTATGGAAGCGCATAGTCGACGTCTATCACGGGAAGACAATTCTTTCAAGAATACGTAATGTTGTATTCGTTTCGACAAAAAGATATTTTAATTTAGTTTTCAGTATATTCAGAGATGAGCGGCTCCCGAATTAAAATGGTAGGTTATTCCATTATTTTACGTTTTTTACTGTAAAACATGAATTAAATATGAGGGTAAATATTATGCTTGGGAATTACGAGCTGGCGTTTTCTTCGAAATCTCGATAAGGAAAAGTTATAGTACGAATCCAATCCTAAAAAACAATTCACAGTAAAATCTTATCAGAGGTACATGATTATTTTTAAATGTTATTGTGTTATTATTATAATCGGATAAATGTTGATATTAACATGCGAAGAAATACCTGGATTGAAGAGAGTACCAGCAAGCAGAAACATCATTCGATGAGACGGTCATCACAAAGTAGTAAATAATTGAAAACAGAGTTATTAAAAGTTTCGAGGAGGATGGTCTGTTCAGATCTTTCCTATAGCCAGTTACGTTTCTCATTAAAATTAAGATTGGTAATGATGCCTGAATAAGGGTTGAGGAACAAGAAATAATCTAGATCTGGTCAACACGTAAACAATTCTAGAACTAAACAAATCTAGGTATAGCCAAAACGCTAATGAATTGAAAACATAATTTCCCATGACCAAAACGCAAAAACGGGCACTATTCTAAACACGAGTAGTTTCCATAGATCACAAGAATGCATTATGGTTCATGTTGTATTTATTGCTTTTGCCATTTCCATTATTTACAAACCAAACTTACAATGAAAGCTAATTTTCTGTAATTTTACGAATATTTCCATCATATCTCCTTCGTGAAAGTCTCTACAAAATTAAGGGAAAGTAAAGGTAGTACTAGAAATTTCGATCACTGGCAGATGTGATACAGCTAGAATGTTTGGTCACTGGCGGTGTATCGAGAAGCCGAAATATGAATGAAATTGACAAATCCATTCAATTAAAATTTCGCACAGATGGGAAGAATTCTAAAAACTACATTTCAGTATAAGTGTAAAACGTTCCATTTTCGTTATCGGAGGCAAAACAGATAGTTCCGTTAAAATATTGTGGTTGAAAATTAGCATGACAATAGTTTCTGTAGTCTTCGTACATGAGAAAGTATAATTACTTCACAATACAAATCGAGAGATGCACTCAGAACATCATCTTCTCAATCAGATATCTCGAAATGAGAGCCTCTGTGTTCTAGGTCACCGGGTTTTTCAGGGGCGTGGCGGGATTTTATTGTACTTCTAGAAGTATCCGTGTATAACCAGTAAAAAAATCAATAATCTATAATTCCAAACAAAATATTTCTCTGAAGATTTATTTACACATTTGTACACGCATTAATTTTTATCTTAGGGTAAGTATGACGATGTGGGTATGGTAAATCAGATAAATTACCTACTTATACATTTCAAGAGTTAAATACGTTATATATTATTTTCTCATTTGTTTTGACAAATGTAGTTGATTCTTCTTGATGAAAACATTATGTCTAAAAATATGTATGGAGTAGTCAAACAATAAACACATACTTAGGATGGTATCAGATGGCAAATTTTCCTTTAGTTCATATGGTTTTATAATTATTGCATATCCTTTATATTGCCATACTGCCATACCTGCTCTCAATCCCACTGGATGCTCTGAAGGTGCTTGTAGCATGCCCCTGTACGTGCATATGTTTGTAATAATTTTGTAAATTTCGTAAATTTTTTGTGCAAGCTTACTTTGAAATCAAGAATAATAAACGAATTTGAATTCAAATCAAAACTCTTTTGGGAGCAATCATAATACATTGAGCACTGTACACGTAAAGCTTTTTATTTCCACAAATCACAAGTTTATCGCTCTAATCTAAACCATGGAACATTTTGCTCAGAGCTTGCAAAGGATGTAATTGAATGTATGACTGTCAGCCAGTACTTGCAACTGGTAATTGAGGTTTAAAATATGTCATTCGGAAACCACAGGAAAATACGTTACTGAGAATTTTATGCACTTTTCAATTGATCAATGTCTTAAGCAGATGGCTTTCGTGGAAATATCGCAGAATAATTGTGCCATAATAATTCTTTTTCTTAAAAAGATTCCGACGGGTCCAGTTCTCAATGGGCGAATTAATGTATATAATGACCAGAGCTCAGATTTTGCATGTCATGCATGTTTTTTCCTGATATTTACATGACTTTAAAGAATCAAATTCTAGCATTTTAACATCGTGAGACCATTTGAATTTAATTTAATCGTGCATATAAATGCACATTTTTAAATATTTTTGTTCGAACTCTGTAATTTTTAGATTAAATTACTGTGATACAAATAACTTGACTGTATTAAAACTAGTTACCAGCGAGATTCCAGTCATACAATGTCCTCGTCCACGCCGCTAAAGATGCCTGCCGCAGTCGCAGGCGAAACGTTAGGGAGTAATCCCAACAGACTCCGGCACCTTGACCCGAAAAATAATATTATTACTCTATATATAATCACATGATAATTACTGAAACATGGCTTATACTGTACGAACGAGCTCAGTGGCATTATTCAAATAACCCAATTTACATTTGCACTTACACATTCTAAGTATTAAGTAAGATACATTCATTTTTTTAAGTATATATTTTGAATTTTTTAGTGTATTTAATTGGATTTTTAGTGCATAATTTGGACATTTTAACGCATATTATAAGTGTATATTTTGAACACTGTTACTGCATATTGTTCCGAGCTCTGACAGTTAAAGTGAATTAAATTTTCAGGGAAAATTGGCAGGCCAAACGCATTGCTTGTCGAGAAAGAACACTTTACTCAAAAGAAATGCAATGCTGCCACGTGGCGCTTCTCTTCTGACAAGACTGAACAGACAAATCCTGAAATGAGAAATTTTGTGAACCCCTGCCTTACATGGTAGTTAGTTCAACGCATCTGTCGGAGTTCAGCGTTGCCACAGAAACGACGCTAATTGTCATNCCCCCACCCACCCACACAATTGCTTTTTTTTTGCATCCGATATTATTTCTCTACTACGTCACGCCTCATGATCCACCACTCCATCAACCCCTCGTCCGGGTTAAAAAAAAAAAGCTATCCACACTTTTATCCTCTCTTTTAATGGGAAGGCCAGTGTCGCTCTTCTGCGGTGGCGTTGACACCCGGTACCAAAATGGGAAGAAGCTTTTTCAATGTTTTATGTGCTCTGAACACACTGAAAAATGTCCATTATTTCGTCTCCATTCCCTTGGTGAGGACGTAAACCGTAATAAATACAGGAGAGGAAAACGCGCGAGGAATAAAATGAAGCTAAAGAAATTGAAGCAGTGTGTGTTTTATTACAAGAGTACACCTCGTAGGTTTTATTACAAGGTCGGAAGTACACGGAGGCGCGGCTAAAGCCGAGCACGCACCTCGCAACGTGTCGGGTCCTCTTTCGACGAGTGTATTTGGATGTAACAACGGTCAGAGAGAAAACAATTCCGTAACAAACGCATCACACGTGATATTGATACATATCCCATCTCGATATCTTCTCGGGTGAAAATGACTCTTCAGAACTTCCAAGCGACGATTGGCGACTACAGAAATGGGAATGGTCACACACTGTCGTTTAGACATATCGCACAATTATTTTTGCAACGGTTGAAAATCACAGTGAACGTATCCACTTTGTGACGAGTGGAGATGAAAGACAAATAGTGGTGCAACGAGGTGTTACGAACTTCTTCGGAGTCTTCGTTGTTTGCTTAACCGCCGTGGAGAGTTGAGATGAACAAGATGGTATCCCGTTCCTTCAATTCGTAGTCGTTGCCACCCTAGAAAAAAAATTAAAGAAAACATGAAATTAGACAACGAACACTCGGAACTTACCAACATATTAATTCGCTCTCTCCATGATTTGGACGTTAAAAATTAAGAAATAACATAATAAATAAAAATCTTTAATAAAAATAAGCTTGTATTTGGGCCACATACTAAAACGAATAAAATAAGTTCAGATTTTTATTTAGGTAATGCAATGACAAGTGCTAGTACCTCCGTACATATTTCACCTAATAAAAATACACGTACCGACTACCTTTATCGGTTATTGTGTACCAGTATTCAAAGACACCACCTTCCACAATTATCGTTTGATCGAATGAGAGCAGACAGAAACGACCTAAATTTCACCTCATAATTTTTTGTAAAGTCAAAATTTTGTAAGTTTTAGTCACGTAATTCAAAAATTTCAATGTAATATTATTTTTAATACTTTGTATTTTATGTAATTATTATGTTTGTTATAATATTTGTGTTAGGCCTTCAGACGTCACCCTAATAGAGTTTTTCTTCTTCTGATTTTTCCTCAATTGCATAGGGTTAATACCGGGATTGATACCCCAGAGTAGATTAATAGTGCCCCTACTACTGTGATATAATTTATGTATGTTTTTATGTACGAGAGTATTATTATGTATATGTTCATGAATGCATAAATTTATGTATATATGATTATTGCATATTTATTAACGGTGGTTATGCGGAAGAGAAGGCCTGATGGCTTGAACCTAACCACATAATAAGCAAGTTATTATTATTATTATTATAAAAAAACAAGGCATTGCTATAAATGATGTTTTAAAATCATAAGTTGTAATATTACAGACACAGAAATGTAATTGGTAAGGAAAAGTATCAGTGAAAGAAACATTTTTATAACAAATCCAACTCTAGACCATGTAAAAAAATGTGATTATGATCATCCTCCACTTAGGTGTACCGCGCTTTTCTCTCCTGTTCCTCAAGAAAATTACACAGGTCCTCGTCAGCAAAGTGTCGAATGCCTTCCTTCGCTCGGCAACAAAGGAGGAACAACCGAATCCAGCGAAGGAACCAGAGTAAACACGCCGAGGCTCTGTTCCGCCAAGATTCTGTCTGCCTTTCTCGAGAGCTGGCTTTCCTAAACGCAACTTCACGCCGACAGTGGCTGCTGCTGCTGCTGCTGCTGAAATGGCGGCGACGGCGGCGGTGGCGGGCGCCCACTTGGAGTGCTACCAACGGGAGGCCCCGCACAGTGCGACGGAATCACGGAACGGGGGAGCGAAATTGAGAAGTTGTATTTGGAGTACAGGCGTCGTCTCAAATCGCTGAAGGGGCAGGGGAGTGAAACGAGCAAAATTGTTTACTAGATTTTGTGATTGTTTGGTATTATCGAAAACCTTTTAACACACTACATCAGCGCCGTCCAACTTATCTAAGTCCACAGGTCATTTCCTATATACTTTCGATCGATCGAGCCGAGTGGGGGTAGGGTTTGGCGAAATGTTGTCCGATGAATAAAATACTTATTTGTAACGGCATATTTTGATCCTCGTTAACACATTATTTAAAGCAGAGAAAATTAAATAGTACATTTCTTTATCTTCAAACATTTTTTAAAATATTTCCTATTATAAGAAAGTGTTTTCATATTCTAATGCATGACGGGGAAATTCCGAACACATTTTTCCTCGTATTTTCTCGCACCAGGCACATCACGTCCAATATTAAATCAGGCAGCCTAGACGCAAAAATGTTCTCTCCGACGTTTGATGTAAAATTCACGAGACGTAAAAGTAAAATTGGCGGGTCGCATATGGCACGCGGGTTGCCAGTTGGTCAGTGCTGCATCAGATAACAAATAATTTGGCCATCCTTCGTCAGTGCGCACCTGGTCTGTTTCATCCTTTTGGAATCCGCTGTCGAAAGGCAGCCTTACACGATCAATATGCTGATTCAATGTTGTATACCAAGCAACAAATTGACAGGATAAGTGCAATAGGGAAAAGAAAATATCGAAAGGAAAAAATATTGAAGAGAGCCAGTACCTCCGCAAAGTGCTCAGCTAGCGTTGATTAACGGGAAGCACTGAGATCTGTTTTTGCTCCTTTTATTTATTCATTAATGATCTAATATCCGCTCTAACCTGCAACGTAAACAGAGAGATTTATGTTAAACAGGAGTAAAAGCACTTCCTGTGCAAATACTAGCGGCGAGATTAGTGCCAAATTTTGCGTACGTTCTCCTGAATACACTGTTTTTATGTCTGATGAAAAAAGAAATTAGTTCATATACTGGCTGGTAGGGGATAACCATAGGGGGAAATGGCGCTGCTGTGTTTCTCTTATTTTTCCTTAGTTATACAGCAATTTCTAATATCTCCCAAGCGAACAAAGATATCGAAATGTGAGTTTTCGCTCGATAAGCAGTAAGAAAGATTAATTATTTGACTTACAAAAGCTACTAGTATTATTGAATTATTAAATATAGTTTTTTTTTACAAAAATATTATTGAAGTTGCATAAATAAACAATTTGTAAATATTCTTCTTCATTCGCACGTTGACTGTCCGCCCCAAACATCAACTTAGTAATAATATAAACAAACGAGCTGAATTTTCAGTTAACAATTTAATTTCGAATAAAAATTAAGATAAATTCACTACAAATCACAATTTAGAAAACAATTTCAAATCAGATCATCAAATGTTCTAATTTCAATTAGTCACTCGCTAGCAATGAACCAGCACACCTGATGATGTCTCGCATTAGAGAATAAACGTACTTCTATTCACATTTTAAATGGTTTTTCTATAAATCGTTGTCTAAATTGTGACAGGCAGTGAATTCATCTCAATTTTTACTCAGACGATTGCAGACGTCAAACAATATTATTTCGAAACCCACGTTACGTGTTCGGTCCCACTGTGCAAGGCGGCGAGCGCAAGAGAACGACGGCATATGAGAGCGAAGTGGCGGAAGTAGGACGAGGCGCGGGGGAGTGATGAAGGAAGGTGAGAGTGGGTGCAAGTGAAAGCAAGGACAAAGAGAAAGAAGGTGGATAGTGAGAGGAGGAGGAGAGAAGAGGAGGCACGAATAAACCCGGGCGGATTGGTTGGTAGTGAGCACGTGCGGGCACAGCGCGCGCCTCACACGCACCCGCGCGGAGGATCAGCAGCATCACGTCCTTAGGCATTTCGTCCATAAAGAACACAGCAAACGCGTTTCGTGTCTTCTTTCATATCCGGCAGTCGACAAAAAATGCCCTTCCACATATCGGAAAATATATACGAAATAAGTTTATTTCGTTTTTTTTACGTTTTGCGGCAAAAATAAGAAAACTTCCACATAACGATATTTATTTTCTTGTGGTATTTTGGAGAAAGAACCATTTTAAAAAATTTACGACCAAAAACAATACTTTAAAAAGTGAGACTAGTGTGATAATTTTTATTTATTAACTTTTTCACACGTTGCTTTACCTAAATTTTAAGCGTCTTTTTTTTCCTGTTCAAATTTAACAGTATTAAAGAGAGTAGACACTAAGTTTACAATAAAATATTATTTGTTCAGTTAATTTATAGGCATTCAAAATTTTCGAAAAAAATAAATCGTAAATGATTCTCTACGGGTGTATCACCCAGAGATTTAAGTGTCAAAAAAGTAAGATATTTAGCTACTCGAGATTAAGTCAACACTAACATACATTATAAGAAAGAAAAGAAATATGACACGAGTAGATAAGAAACAACACTACAACCAGAAACATATTCTATGAATATTACTCCAATACTGTACAAAACACAAATGTTTAGACAAGTACAGAGATTTTTGGCGCTTATACCATGTTGCACTCCCATGCCACAATTATTTTATTTATTACATGTTTTAACTTCCGTTCTGTCGAGTACACGTGAGTGCACGCTCACGAGGAAAATGAGTGGCACAGGGCATCAAACAGGAAAACCCCGATTCATGACGTGTTTATGGGATGTGCTTAAAACAACGAGAGCCGACGCGTGATTGTGCTTGACGAAGTTTCCTTTTATGCTGCTCTATAAACGGCCTGAGGTTTACTAGCTGCTAGAGAACACCTCAGCTTTACACGGCTCCCTCATCGAAGCGAAAAGAAGAGACCAACGTCCCGCCACTAAGGAACGATACAAGAGCTGGGTGCGACAAAAACACGGCAGTTCACTCTACTAGAAATAGTTTAGGTTTTCGAAAGTCGCTGAAGGAAAGGAGCTTCACCGAACCAATAATTGGGACATCTATCCATACCCAAACATATTTTACAAACTACTAAAACTTCGAAGTGCACTCGCTGGGTTTCGATAATAAAAGAATAGACTGCTGAATGTACTATAAAAATATCTCCACAAAATATAGATAAAAGTATTACACCCGATCAAAGATAAGCGTTCGTGAACATCTTAAAACCCTGGGGGATCCTCAAGGATCATATCCTAAGGCCACGATGCTCTGGAACTCTTGAACAGTGGCGTGTGCTTTTCAGAATACAGATAATTTTCTCTCCTGAATACTCAAGTGCTATTTACCAAAAAGAAACAAGGCAGAGGATTAATACTATTTTCTTATCTGTAAAGTGCATTGAAATTTCGTATTCGGAGTGAATTGTGAGGAAACGTATACTTTCAACAGGTTGTTCAAATGTAATATGTCGTCCTAGTCTCCCTCTAACCACTCGTAGTCGCGTAGTTAACAGTGACTTCCATCCACCATGTCCCAACGTTTGTTCTCCGCGGATCTTCCACGGTCTCTCTTCTCCACGAACATCCCTCTTCTTTCCTTTCGTCTCCTCCCCATCCCGCTTTTCTACCATCATTCTCTTTCGTTCTTCTGTCAATCCGTAAACTCCCATTCCATTCTCCTTTCCTATTCTCTTTCCACTGTCCCCATCACCCACTCTCTCGTGCCTTTTGAACCCTCCTTTCTCAATCCCTCTGTTCCCTCCGTGCGCACTGCCCGCCTCACTCGCTGTCCGCCGCGCAGAAGCGAAATGGGCTGAGCAAACATTTACTTATTCAGATGAAATGTTGCTGGAAGACTTTATTAAAAATCGCCGAGGCTCACTCGCCGTTTTTCTGCACTGCGCTGTGCTGCGCGTGGGATGGAGCGGCGCGCAAGGGATGGGGTTGAAGTCAAGGAGTGAATCTATGCTCACGAAGAGGAGGAGCTACCAACGAGGATGGGGTGGAACACCCGCCTATATCAGCACTACCATCCTAAATATGAATGCGAAATCATTAGCGGTTGTGCGGGTTTATTTTTCGGGTAAACAGGATTCAGCCGTTTCATCTACTTATTCCATTCCTAGTTTACGACGGATAGACACTACATTATTCCGAAACTTTACTACTTTTATCATGTATAAATAAATTTATAGTCAAAAAAGCAGTTACAGGCTGCTTATGACCACATCGAGGACAATAAACTAATGTACTGTTCGAAAGCAAACAAGGGAGCATCCCATCAATTCCGATCAAGGACCCTAAGGCAAAGGCGGATTTAACATTTCAGCACTTTACTCCTAAGACAAGAATAGAAGTAGTTGGGTACGTGTTATAAAATTAACATAATACCAACAAATATGTATTGAATAAAACAAAAATGTTATTTCAGAAATACGTGTTATTATAAAGTTATAGATTATTCGGAAAGCATTGTTTATAAATCGTGACTGTTAATAACATCAAATGCGAGATTCATTATTTCAATCGAAGCCGCCGCCACGCAAGAGCCAAGCGAGTCTATATCCGCTTCTAACCAAAGGAAAACTGGAGGAAAAACTCGGGTTTCATTAAGAATGATTCATCCAACCCATTTCGGATAAAAATGAAACAAAAATTACTGTGGTGGTGTACAAAGGTCCACGTTGAAATGCAGTTGTCGACTCATGAGTATTGTAGAAATAGCAGGTAAAATTCGGGGGAGAGAAGAATTTGTAAAGCAGAGGTGCAAACAATGTCTACACAAATACTGTATTTTTAAATTGTTCTCTGTATTAACTTATCTTATTATTTATCTAAAATTTTGTGTGATTTTAATAGTAGTCAATAATTAGCTCTTTTGAGGTGGGGGGCGGTAATACATTCATAACTGCACGCATTTGCAAAGGAAACATACTATTATAACTATTAAAAAATAAATTTGTTCAATATTCCGTACATATAAGCAAACTATATTTGCACTTTTTGTATGGGGGTTTGTCATGATCTTCCTAGGGGAGTATAAATGTGGGCCCTCTAATCGGAATTGATGGAATGGTACCTTGCTTGCCGCCAGAGAGCAAATTAGTTAATTGTCCTCCACGTGGTCAGTGATTGTTGACAAATTATTAATACCAACTCTTAAACTGAAGTTTCAGTTTTCTCAGTATATTGTTTTTACAGACATTTAAAAATTTGAATTTTTTAAATACGGGAGAGGGGGGTCTAAGCGGAAAGATTCAAAATCAAATATTTCGGACACAAACAGAAAATAAAAATATAAAAAATAGCGAAAACAAACGTATATAGCGAAGAAACGTGTTCCATTGTTAGCTCTGTTCCATTCCGCGCCAATCCCAGATCTTTCTCCGTCCAGAATTGTTTGTTCGGCGGACCCTTAAACACGAGCGCGGGCGCGCGGGCAGACGGGCGGGCAGCGCCCCCTGGTGGAGGCGGGCGCATGAAATGGATCTCGTCCCTTGGGCGGGCGTAAAGATAAGTGCAGTGGCGCCATGGCCCCGAGCACACCAAGCGCTTCCGTCAGCCGTTACTCTCTGGGTCATAGAAGCTCCTGCCGCTACTGCTTCGCTACTCGTGTCCCTGGCGGAAGTAGGACGCCAACGCACTCCAGGATTCATCACTGTTAACATGTTACCTGCTCGTGTTTTGCAATCGTGCGACGTAACGAATTCTTTACGCATTATGCTCAGAAAAAATAAATAATAGATTTTTAAAATTTCTCGACATTAACTGTAATAATTGGATAATTAACATCAATGGATATTCTTAACCTCGTGTAATAATAAGGAAGGTATTTTGAATTTTTGTTATTAAATAAAACTTCCTCGCGAACGAACCAGTCAAGTTTATTTTGAAAAATTTCCAACGTTTCGGCTCCTGAAACGGGTAACCCTACTCAAGAAATTAAAACCAAGAGGTACATCATATCATTAACAGATTTGCGGGAACACACAAAACCTCAATGCGTGTGTCCAAAATCATTGTAGTTCAAAACACAATAAGGCACTGATTTCTTGAGAAGGGCTACCCATTTCAGGAGCCAAAACGTCGGGAAGAATTTTTAATAAACGTGACTGGTATGTTCGTGAGGGATTTGGATATTATATCAACCAGTGATACCTGTTATTTAGTTATTCAAAAAAAAATTTCAGACGGCCGACGTTTCGATTTTTATGGCGCCTTCCTCTGGGTTCTCTTCAGCGAGTCTTGATATTGCATCTAAGCAATTGACATAAAGGGGTGCTCGAGTGTCTTGTTGCAGTATTTTTCGTGGTATTTGCCTGACAATCTGACGAATGTTTCAAGGACCAAAACTCAAGATAATGTCTTCGCAATACGATACTTCTGAAGTCACTCTCATTGAAGTTTTAGTATACATCATCCATTTTGTAATCGAGTTTCAATAGAGATTTTTTACATTTCCTAAATGTATTAAATACTAGTTTTTTCGTGACCTTCAAACTAATAGTATCAGGAAAAGGTTCTTGAGCTGAGATCTGTTGAAATAATACTATTTATGTATAAAATTAATATAAAAAAATATGTACATTAACATTTGTTTTGATTATTCTTAATTTAACTACTTTAACATTGTGTTTTGGGTATTTACTTGATCTAGACTATAAAATAATTGTATCAAGCGTCACTTTCGTAAATTGGATTAGTAATTCCTCTAATCACAATGTAATACGCACAATATATTATTTATTTATATATCATAGTCGTAATGTTTTTCTCCAAACTGTACAATGGTATACATTATCTTCAGCTCTGATAAACTAATACAGTTCGAAACGTTGGCACATACATTACTAATATTTCAACAGACTTCATCTCAAGATCCTTTTCCTGTTGTTTTTAAATTTATGAAGTTTAATTTGTAGAGAGAAACTAAATCGACAACTAAGAACATGAACACCTCAAAAAGTTTGTTTCAATTCAATGCCCGTCGAAAAATAATGAAAACTAAAAATCATGTTTCGCAACGGAAAATACGAATTACTGTTGGCTGAAATAGAGTCAATTTCCGTCAGCTTATTGAGTCAATATGTACATCCGGTTCACAGTAAGGATGGATATAGGTCGATGAAAATATAGACTGGTAGCAATATAAACTTTCAACATATACTTTCATTCCAACTCTTCACTATTTACATCGCGAACACCAAACGTGCATCTCAGAAGCGTCGTATCAAATTTTCGTTGCACAACGAAACGTACAATAATATTTTCTAGATTACGTTATTGTTTGGTATTGTCAAAAAAACGTAAAGCTTTTTAACTCAGCAGATAAAAAATAAATTGTCGTACACCAATTTCATTACCATATATACATACATATGAAATAGTTTGTGAGTCTGTATGTTTGTGTCCGCCTCGTAGGACAAAGATGGAGAGGTCAAAATATTGAACTGGTTCTACTCAACTAAAACTATATCAAACTGAAAAAGTGACGTCTAAAATGCGTAAGAGAAATACACAAAAGCTGGCAGTTACGAAGAGTATCTCTTCATCCAATCCGCAGTCACCTCCGACCTTTGCATCCACCCTCCCCCACCAGCTTGGGCCACGTCTCTCTCCCTCTTCCCCCCTTCCAAGTCGTAGCTTCAACATTAAGTGGGCGCCCCGCTACGCCCCGCTACGCCCCGAGGGCCCGACGCAGCGACCGCCCTTTATCTGCGCGCGTAAAACCCATCGCGACTGCCCCGACAAATAACCCATCGCCCTGCTCTCTATCGGCGGGCAAAGGAAATAAAATAAGCGCCGCATCCGCTGCAGGCGGTGGCTTCTGGAGCATCCACGGGGAATCACAGACAATTACACATTGCGAATGCTCCCATATCTAAGAAAGATGTATCACCAGATTCTCGAGGTAACAACTGTGGTTCTCAAACATTATAGGTCATGGAGGAAATGTTGATGAGGAGTACTAAGTAGCACTCTTATATTCCAGCTATCCATCTGAAAAAACCACCGCGTCTATTAAGACTCACATTTTTTTAAACACCGCTTTTTATCACGGAAACGTTATCAAGAAGATATTAGCGACATAACTTCAGTAAAAATTTTAGTATTCCAAAAAGTATACTCAGCTAGTAGTTTTATATAGTAGTTATAATACTCATTATAAAAAGACTCAAATATAGTACAAAGGTTAAATGTGTTTGATTGAACTGAGTATATTTATTTTGAACTCTTTGTTTCATCATACTTCGAAACTCTCCGGTTTTGAATCACATAAAAGCAGGGATGCACCACGTATCTACGCACTTCACACACATTTCCTCAAAATTTTTCTAATTTGAACAATCGAATTTTAATACACATGAAATTGCTTAAGGGAAGAAAGCGGTGATATGAAAGAGTTGTCAGTAAATATATTTATAGGTACGAGTCTTCATTTCAGCCCTCGAAAAGGCTTCTCAGAAGTTTCGAACCATATAATTCATTCTTAATTTAAACAAAATGTCAAACATCCACATATGACACAACCAATAACTCTACTTTCCTGAATCTGACTGTAAAGATTTGGAGTTAACAGCAAACTTAATTCGCACTTATCTGGTACCTTAAAGGAAGCGGGTTATGCAATCCCCAGCGTTCGGACGGCTATTTTCCTCGGAGGTTGCCTAGGTACCACGGAGCAGGGACTTCCGGAGATCCAAAGGGATACGTTTTTGAGGGGATGGATTCTTTTCGATAACGATCCTATGTAGATGTAATTGTATGACAGGAAATGACACTTTCAGAAAGTCACAACGGACCAAAAATGACTTTGATGGCGCGTTATTTGAACGGATGTAGAGTAACAAAAAAATAATTAATTTATTTGCACGAAAAAGAAATGGAACCAAACTCAATTCAATTTATACGGAATTTTACGGAAGTGTTTGATAAATAAGAATATAATATTGTAATTAAAATAGTTTACTTAATACAAGTGGGAAGAAAAAAATAATTCTGCAGGACCGGATCTTACAACCAATATAATTGCTTTAAATGGTTGTTACATTTTCGTTATCTGTGACAGAGTCTGTTCATAAATAAACTGCTATAAAAAGATTTAAAAAACACGCTTCGTAATTTTCTCTCGTGTCTTTGGAATTTAAAGCGAGCACTGAGAGATTCAACAGCGGTGACTATTTCCATGAATAAATTAAAACATCAATATTTGTAAATTTTTCAATTATTTACAAAATTTAGATTGGATTTTCCCTGAAAACACTTTTATACTTAAACTGTTTTCAAACTTATTTTTCAGGTAACTTACAAAAAACGATCAACGCCACATGAAAATCTTATGTAAAAGCTAATTAGATCCTCCCAGAAAATGAAAAATTCATACATCAGAACCATCACTTTGTCTTTACATTTTTCAACGTTTCTCAATAAAGTATTTTTTAAGGAGAAACACATTAAACAAACTTTATAGCTTTATTCACTGCCATGTTTGCGATTCAGTTAAATTCAAAATTACATTTCCTAAATCAATAATTAAAAAACTTGAAAGCTGCGCATGTAGTAGAATCTCGTTAAGGCGAACTGATTGGGACCGGTAGTATAATTGAGATAAGCGAATATCCGAATACTCTGGATACGGGAAATAAATCATACGAAACACCGTACGGAGAATACTCGCATAGTATTCTGTATGAAAATGACCACTATTAACAAAATACTGAGTATTAAAAAGAAACACGAGTTTACGTTCTGGCCATAAAAAAGTCAATTTAGAGTAAACTTAATGCTTATCACCTAATGGAATATATAATTAAGGAAAAAGTAAATAACATTAATCGTAATATAGGCTTATCACAATAAAACTTTTCTAATCTGTAGAGCAAATTTATATAAATAAAAAAATTGATAAGAAAACCAACCCTGATAAACTGGAGATCCGGAGAAAAGAGGTTCTACTGTAGTACAATTTTTAACACACATTTTCATAACTTCAAATTCCTTACTTCATTTCAGACACAAGAGGGAAATGCATTAATAAGAACGAGACTCGCGTTACAAAACGCTTCGAAGCACTAATGACTCTTAATACCCTCTCTGCGATAATATACATCCATATGAAACACGCAGAAACCCTCCAGTGCCAAATCACACACGATGGTCCAGTGCTTCGGCGGGAAGATGACCGAAAGGGCAACTGGCAGATAATTGCACACGTCGAATGTCGCGGGAGCAGTGGCAGCGGCTGCCGACAGACCGACAGACTGAAACGACGACGGCGGCGGCGGCATATATAACACTCCCATTCTCCGCACGCGGCACCCACCATCTTATCTACCCGTCCTCACTCGTCCGCTGAAACTGCGCAACGTAACGAGACAAGGCACATTTTACGCACTCCAATTTGGAGCCTTTTGTTTCGAATGGTTTCATATTTCGCGCTGGAAATCTCGTCTCTCACAGACCTCAAACCGAGAATCAATACTTCAATTATTATCGTACATGGGACGCGATATAATGCCCTCTGTACCACACAAACAAATACCTAGACGCGGATTTAGGCGTAGGTGAAATAGGCAATTGAATAAGCATAAGCAAAATGGGCAATTGCCCTGTCCAAATTTCAAAATGGTTTTTTAAGAACCACCCTAGTATGATATTGTCGTACAATAAACGTCCTGCCATAAAATTCCCATCAGTCAATGTACACATAGAAGAATATCGGAACCGAACAATAATATTTATAACATTTCAACAAAGGCATCAACAGAGGATGCATTCAAATGAAAACTTTGGTTTGAAATCGTCTTCGTGTATTTTGAAACAAATGGAGAAGCGTTATTCCCATTAAGGAGTTAATAATTTAACAAGAAAAATATTGCCTTGTTTTACGCGGTATATTCATGGATACCCATCAGATCCACAAAAATATTTTAGAAAGCTACATTAAATACCGGTGAGTAATTTATTCATTGTGATAACTTTCAGTCAGGTGAAAATGGAGACCAGTCGGGACTCGAACCCGGGTCTCTTGCTTTGATCGCAAGGGTGTTAACCGCTACACCACCAGTTCGCCTTCCACAACTGTACACCATTTCCACCCAGACCTAAGACACATCCCCATACAGGAGATAAGTGAACCAGGTGGCACACTATGCTGTGTGCACTTTATTACCGGTTTCACACGTACCTGCGTGTGAAGGTTCGTTAAGTACATATTTCTTCCGTGTACCCTACACGTGGAGAATATATGTGTACAATTCTCCACGTGAAGGCGAACTGGTGGAGTAGCGGGTAACACCCTTGCGATCGAACCTTCCGGGATCGAGTCCCGGCTGTTCGCCATTTTCACCTGACCGAAGGTTATCACATATTCTACACGGAAGAAATATGTAAATTATTCATTGTCATCCACGTGGCCATATGCAGTTTGTCACTGTTTTTTATTTTGGAAGAAATTACTGATTTGCAGCTGTATAAAACTTTCAAACCCTTGGCTTGGTTGACGCTAGGCGTGTGAATCTCCTATAGTTCCAATAGCTAACACGCCCGTGCTTAAAACGTAGCTTGGAATTGTGTCTAAGTCACAAGTATTTATTTACCACGCGTTTCTTCTATCAGTTCTAACAACAAATCTAATAGCACTTTTATAATTCAGTTTCTAAGTGAGATTTGTATTCTTTGTATATCCAGATATTACGAGCGCATTTCAGTTTCAGATACACGCACGCAACTGACACGAAGGATTCTTTCCAGAGGTGGATCTATGGGGG
>NNCF01126987.1:548418-590751 GCA_002313205.1 Laupala kohalensis | reverse complement strand
CTAGAATACTCGCACTCCAATGACATTTTGACCCACTTATCTAATAGAAAATTACCTCTATAAAATTTACAATGGAAAGATAATCAAAATAAAGAAATACAATATAAAATAAATAATTTAGCAGTAGAATAAATTAATAATGGAAATATTTTATCGGTGTTCTCATAAAATGTGTAATAATAACATTGTTCTATTCATGAATGTTAGGAAATATTTTGATTATGGGTCCCTCCCAAAATCAAATCCTGGATCACTCCTGTCTACATGTACTACACGTTGCTGCAGTATTACAAATTACAGTAGTTTTTTATCTTTAATAAATTACATCTTTCTCTAATGCATAAATTGTCTCCCAAATAACCCAGGAAGCAATCACAAGAAACATTTTTTGAATTAAGTTTTACTGACACCATGATGCATTTAGAGTCATATGAGTCTCAACTTTCATTTATATATCTCATTCATCTGTTATCACTTCCACTTATATACCAAAGGTTTGCACAGATATATCTTTTATGCTGGACAGTAATTTGTTTCATTGAAACTCTTTCCATTTTTCATTCATTACCTGTTTTTGCACAGGTTTAGCTCTAGTATTAATAATTTTGTTTCAAGTTTAAAATAGTAGAAAGGACCTAGAAATGACTGCCAGAACACTGAGTATGAATGTCAAATCACATGACATTAAGTCTTCATTTCTTGTAAGTTTTGCATTTTTTTTTTGTTTTTTTTCTGACAGAAAACTAAGAAAATAGTACTTTTGGGCTAATAGAAAGAACAAAGTTTTCATGTCCACATTAAACATGCTCAACTTAATAATACCTGTTTAGTAAGTAATTATACACAGTATGACCAAAAATTTATGATATATAACCACCAAAATTGACAATATTAATTGTAGTTGATAATATTATGCATTTCTAAAAATGGTTCATGACTAGCTAGCTTCCAATGCTCAAATAACAATTTCATTTTCTCATTTCACATAGAATATAAGATATTGAATTTTGAGTTAAAATGAAAATTCCCTAAAGTAAGCTAGAAGATGAAGTAAAGAGAGGAAAAGAGCTCAGAAAATGGCACCAAAAGTGTTTCACAATTGAATACAGAAAACATTGCAACAGAAAGACAAATTTTTCAGAGCCAGAATTAAAATTAAGGTATTATATTTGCATTGACTGAAATCAAAATGCCAACTATTCATGAAACTCTGAAATATTCAACAAAGAAGTCTTAATTAACTAATAATTCTTCCTACTGATTAAAACTTGTTAATAAATTTAGATTGTTGTTTGACTTACTTTGACTGTCTTCAGTCATGAAATGCGGCTGCTATTTCCATTAGAACTGTGTTTTCCACAGTCTTTCGTGAATTATTCTTGTTAATGCCATGTAATATATGAAAATATAATGCCAAGTAACGTATGAAAATATTAATGTCATCGTGTTCCCATTTCTATTTGCTATGTTTCAATAGTTCTTTACACTACACTGAGCTGCTACACTATCCAGGATGTCAAAAACATCATAAGCCCACATAAGTTTCTCCATATAAGCTCATAGTAATTTCAAGTCAAATAATAATTCAAAATTTTACACTGAAGGGTATGAAAATTCATTGCCACAAGATAGTTTGAACCATTACCTATCATTTGAAATATTTTTGGGTGTACTCAAGCCTAGTCAGTCCGACAGAAATAATACCGCAAGATCTCATCCTGTGACACAAGACTTTAAACCAATCCCATTAAAAGTCATTAAGAAATAATGTAATACATTCACCTCTTATAAAAGCAGGGATAAAATCAAGTCACTTGTGAAACTTTTTGCATGTGCAAGGAGAGCAAGGACAATTCCTTTTGTTCTACGTAGGAAGTGCAAGAACATTTAAAGTCACAAAACTCTAAAATTGGTGTCTATATATTGTACTGGGTTTTTGTTTAGTGGTTACTGCAAAGTTCACAATCGGAGATTTAAAAAATCACCCTTCACTACTTCTGTATTAAGAGCAAATTATAAAACAAAACAATTAAGAACTGTGCAAACTAAAAATTAAATTGAACTCAAAAATTGAAGTAATGAGTTCGAATTATAAATGAAATTAATTTTTATTTATTGATTGATTTTATGCCTTTTGGTGAAGGGGATTAGGATGGATTAAACAGAAAGTTACCATTTATTTACCATTTATCCAGTCAACAAAATGAACTACATGCTAGTAGTTAAATTGTCTTTTGATGGTGCAAATCATATACTCAAAGATCTAAATGAAAAATGGACATAAATAATACAATCAACAGAATATTTGACACCAGAAGATTCATCTACAACAGACCCTAGCCATTTGTTAGAAACAAAGTTTGTGATGCCCAAAAATACTAGTCAATAAGCTTACAGAATTGGACACAAAAGATCAAAATTCTACAGCTCTTGCCATATTTTCCAGATTAACAAAAACTTAAAAACTGAACTTTTCCTTTATTGAAAATACAATTATACATATATGCTACCATTTATATCACCACTATATATTAATGAGATAGGTACCATGACAGAAGTTGTTACAAGTATTCAAGTATAAGAAGTTATTAAACCTTTTAAAAATACTATGTGATGGTAATGCCAACTTCTTTGAGAAAAAAATAATAGAAAATAGGTATTTTTACTAAATATTAGCTGTTTGGCATAGTTAAGGCAATTATTTTAAATATAAATAATAATTATTTGCTTGTAAAATCAAGCATAAATAACAGATACAAACTTACCATTAGTTCCCAGTCAGAATCATTAACTAGCACAAGAATTCCTGGTCTCCTGTATGAAATGCATAATTTTAATATTACAACTCAAATGTTATAAGGACACTCATGAAAAGGCAATAACCTCTTACTTACACTGAATCTCCCTGAACAAAAAGTTCTGGTCGCTCTTTCAGTATATTGTCTTTTATCCATACAAGTAGGTTGCGGATAGTCCCTATTAATAAAAAGTAAATGTTAATAGCACACGACAAACTCCAATACAAATTTGTGTATATTCTGTCTCTGTTATTCTTACATTTAGAGTCTGCTAAAGGAAGGTTGACGCTGTGTTTCTTTACGTTGTCAAAAAGCAATTCTGCTCCTCCTCTGAAATAATTAAATTGTTTCACTTTAAAAGGAAGTTTAAAGCACAAGTCTATAAAACAAAAAGGTACTAATCTCAAATATGAATAAGTTCACACAGTCATTACTGAAATTGAAACAAAGAACATAATAACCAAAGATAGAAGTGTACTTCAAGACTGTTTCATGAATGTAGAGATGAGTAAAGAGAATCAAATTCATAACAAACAAATAACTGTTAGAATGCTTGGATTAGATATTAATTGGATAAAATTTTATTGCGATAGTCAGGATAATATACTACTTATGACATGTTCCTTCAAAATGTAAACAGAGATGAAAACAACTATAGAGGTTATGTTATCACATACAATTCATACATCGCTCATAATCACGACACAGAAATACCAAACCTACTTAATTTTAATGTTAATGATTGATTGGAGTGGTATACTACACCTGAATTCCAAAGTTAATGGTAAAGTATTACTAGAAGATGTCATGACTGCGCCTCACGTTGGTATTCGTATTTCTTGATATTCGTAGTATGTTGCCTATACTGTAGGGCAAAAACAACACGAGCATCGGGAACAGGCGGGAATTTAATACAGCTTGAGATGTGTAATTGTTTTATTTATTTTTATTCTAATTGTTTTAAAACACAACAATATGAATAATAATGAAGAATAAACATTTTTAATTTTTATCTAGAAGTTAATAATATAGTACAAACAATATTCAGGAACTCGCTTGAAGTGCATAGGCGCTCCACACATTCGCTATTCCGCGAATGTTTGAAATGCATAGGCGGCTCCACACATTCGCTATTCGGCGAACCCCGAGCAACTGCTCGCCGAATAGCGACTAGTGTGGATGGGTTGCTCGCTATTCATCGCAACACGAATACTGGTGCTCGCCCTTTCCCGCAGCGTGTCGGTCTTTTGAGACACATCAAAGGAAGCCGGGCATAGGCGAATATTCGCGAATAATCTGTTCGTGTTGCTGTCCACATATTCGTGGTTTTAGGAACACAAAGGATTGCAAATATACGAGTATTACGATTTCAAGTTATTTCGAGTAAATAATCGCCGAAAAAACTAATTATTCGTAATTTTTCTCCTAATCGTACAAAGTAATAACTGTTTTTAGAAGTGATAGAATGTAGAAATTTGAAGTAATAAAGTAGTGAAGTAACCTTATTTATTATCCCCAAAGTGGTAATACGAAGTTTGCAACTGCTTTTTGGCAATTAAGTTTATTTGATGAGTGATTTAAACCAAAAATATTTTTATTCACTTTATTTTACTTTTTTATTAAGCGTCTTTTTTATTAAGCGTGGAGACACAAATTAAGATATTGATTCTTTTATTGCGGATAATATTGATTCTTTTAGAGTGATAAAAACTATAATGATTGTAAGGGTCTTAAAATTCGAGAAAACCAATTACTATAGCTATATCCATTTGGAATAAAAACTAGCTTATTAATTATTTAATTTCACTGATTTAATTAAGATTAGATAAGACCCATTTACTTAACAATATTTCACAAGACACAACTACACACGCAGCAGAATGTGCGATTACTTCAGATTCACTCTCCGTAACCTCTAATCACTAACACGAATATTCGTCGTTCCCAGAGCGAGCACGAGCTTGGTATATTGCTTATGGATAAGTGTGCTCACCAATAGACGAATACTCGGGAAATACCCCGAGCAAGTCGCTGTTGCTCGGGATTCGCTATTCGGTTGCTCGGGGTTCGCCGAATAACGAATGTGTGGAACCGCCTTAATAGCATGTAGATAAAAGTGATGTAAAAAATACTACGGAAAATTTACTACAAATCAAAGTAAACTTCCATCACTTTCGTGATTTAAAAGTTGGTCATTTTTTTAAAAATAAGTGCTTTCTCCATAAGACGAAATGTATTACACCATTTATAATTGCAATTATTTCATTTAAATGGTTGGTGAGGTATGTTTTCCACGTTGAAATCACAATAAATACATGTTACCATGTTTATGTATGCCGATTTCATATATTTTTGTGATTTAATTCTTCCTACACTAGTACTACCTTAAGAATTGATTATCTTTGGAATCTTTGTGGTTTAGCTCAAGTAAGTGTGAAAAAGTTATATTTGTTGAAAAGTAAAAGAAAATATAAATATATAAATTTATTGTCAAAAAACAGTACAGACTGCGTATTACCACGTGGAGGACAATAAACTAATTTACTCTCCGGAAGAAAGCAAGGGACCATCCCATCAATTCCGATCAAGGGCCCTTAGGCAGAGGCGGAATCAAAAATGTCAGCAAAAGTTCCTAGATAAGATAAAAAGTTAGCTGCGAGTTATAATACATATATAATGTCAATATAAATATATTATATCATATATTATATATATTATATAATATATATTATATCATATATTATATATATTATATAATATATATTATATCATATATTATATATATTATATAATATATATTATATCATATATTATATATATTATATCATATATTATATATATTATATCATATATTATATATATTATATTATATATTATATAATATATATTATATTATATATTATATTATATATATATAATGTCAATATTTTATATACACATATAAAAAATCTGATTTTATTTCTATTTTAAACAGTGACCTTTTTAAATGGTTATTTATTTATTTCTTGCATACGTAATGATGTTTTTAAAATTTATTTTGCCTTTTATAATGAAATCTTGTGTACTGCTGTATAGGCAAATAATTACCAAATAGGAGTCCGACCATGTACTCACCGCAAATTCAAAGGTGTTTCTTCTTTCTTATTGAGAGTAAAAATTAAATAACTAATCACCATTCATCTCCTTCGGCCAATTTCGTAAATTTAAACATGCGGAATATAATACTATCTCTAAGTATAACCAGCGTGTTCCCGCCTGATTTGGTTGGTTGACTGACTGACTGGTAAGAGGTGCCGTTTGTACCGTGACCACCTACTAAGAAAGCTTTTAGAAATTCTGATTTTAAAAGGGTAAATTGAGGTAAAATGATACCTTTCAAATTTTTGCTATTTTTACTATATCTCACCACTATTTTGTTTGCAATTTTTTGTAAATTCATGTATCAAGAAACAAGTGTTTGTGTTTTTCGATATTTCATATTTAACGTTGGCGTAGGGGCAAAAGTTATTCGATCGCTGGACACTCACTTAATTATGATGCTGGTAAGTTATGATAATCATAAGTCTGACCGAATTCAGGTTTCATAAAAAAATATATTTATTATCGAATCGTATGAATAAATTGAATTTAACTGTTAAAATGTTAGGAATTTGTCGAGGGGAGGGGGAATAAAACAACTATCAAAGCAATGATGGATCCAGTACAGGGGCGTACTCACCCCTCTCCTCGAGCTTGAAGAATATTTAATGTTTGTTTTCACAAATTTAATAGATTTTGTTTCTTCTTTAAATTGACTTACTTCAGAAAAACATTTTTTTCTTTAATTTCAATAAATGAATATACTTTACTCTCAAAAACCAGTTAGGAACTGCAATCACTTGGGGGCAATAAACTAATTTCCTCTCGGGAAGCTTGCAAGGGACTATCCCATCCATTCCGATCGAGGGCCCAAAGACAGTGGTGAATGAAATATTTCTAAAAGAACTTATTTAACAAAAACGTACAGTTACAAATTATAATTCCCGAAATAAATCGTAGCCATTAAAATCCATGAAAATTCGAGATTAATAATAACAATGGTATTAATGACACTCCCGTCTCGAGGTCCGAGCCTTGTGGGCATACATCCCGAAGGAAAACCAGAGAAAACCCCAGGAAAAAGATCTACAGAGACAATATACACAACTACAGAGTAAGTAAACACAACCGATCCGAGGTTGGGTAGAGATAGAAATAAACTATAATAAATAGTGAAAAAATAACAGTATACATGAAAATAATTTGCAATTCAATCAATATAAAGAGTATATTACAGAAATAATGCGATAAAGTGTAAGATAAAATAGCACAATAGGAAGCTTTCAACCGCGTACTTGAAGACAAATTTTATAATATATTTTACATTTAGGGAAGGAAATTATACAAAACAATTCCTTGATGATATGGCTCTTTCAGGCAAAGAGTGGTTGCACGCAAGGACGATGAATATTACCCTTATTACAAGTGAACAAGGTTGTTTTTTTTTTTAAAGCAAGGGTGGGATTGTAGTTTTTAAAACTTTCGTAAACAGTGTTTAAACAGTGTGCGAGAATTTTGTCAGTGGCGATCATCGCCCTTTTGTCAACTCGTGGGAGCACTTTCACTCCCTCCACCCACGAAAAAAAATGCTCGAATCACCCCTACTTGAAAGTTCCTAATTATATCAATATGAAAAATGACGTACTGCAATCTGAATCAAACATCAATATTTAATCATGTTTGTTTTTCAATTTGTGATAAGTAATGTGATAAAAACGTTTCTAAAATCTTGTGCATATGATTTCTTGAGAAAAAAAAAGTTGGAGTCAAGGCCATAGATTTTTCGGCAGGGGAAGTGGGGACAAGGTACATTCTGCAATAAATACGCTAAAACGTGTCCCCAACCCGTATCAAAGATTCTAGAGCTCGTGGATTTCGCTAGATATTCCTCAATCAGTGTGGATTGCCGAGAGTAATTTGCCAAAGTGCTGAAGTAGAGACTATGTATCCACGCATACTTCATTTTCAAATACAATATACGTTAGATTCGCAAGTGTATTTATTGACAAGATATGCTATTTACACTCGAAAAATTTGAATTGTATTCACGTCTGTTTCATACTCTTTACTCACACCCCTTGACTACACCCACTTGGCATACACCTCAACGGTACAGTCACACAGTCTGCGTGATCAGTGGCTTTCTCATTTACGGAGGTAGTGGCTGGTGAAACACATACGCACTACTTTTACCTTCAAGTCCTTTGTGGTGTAACACACTACTCCGTTTCAATATAGTGGCTCGTTGGTCTAGGGGTATGATTCTCGCTTAGGGTGCGAGAGGTCCCGGGTTCAAATCCCGGACGAGCCCGAAGTATTTTTTTTTTTTTGAGCGTTCACAAAATATGTCAACAAGGAAAAATATAAACAAACTCGCACTGATAATCCGGTGCTCGTAATGTATGGACGCGGAATTTTCTTAAGTTCTTTTCAAATAGGGTAACTTTATTTACGTAAGTTTTAAATAATATTGCGATAGAGATTAAAGGCATAATGTAAAAGTAATTTCCGGTTCATTTGTTATTTTTTATGGGTTTTAAATAAGATAATTTATAAAATTTCTTGAATATTTTCGATTACTGTTTCGTCAATATATACATTTTAGTTATCTGTGGAATACGTCTTTTTAAGAAGTCTTGGGGAATCTGCTGCGATACAAAGGATGAGTGTCAAGCTTAAGTGGTAAAAATAAAGGGGACAGGCTTTAAGGTCATGCTGCTGCACAATTGTTGCTCTCTCTTCTTTAATAATGAAGTTTAACAAATTGTTAACTTTATTTATATTTATAGTGCTTGTGTCCTTTTCTCAAATCTATTATGGTTAAATGTGTCATACGAATTTTGATGAACTGTACGCAACATTATTGTGTAAGTTTTTCAGATCACCATGTTTCATACCTTGTTTGGGGCCTTCGTCAGGTGTAACAAAATAGAGGGTAGAGACTGAAGTGCATCTATTACCGCCGCATCTACTCTGCGTGAAGTGCGACTCTTAACCAATACACTGAGGGACAAATCGAAACCTTTTCCCGGACTTATCATTATTACTTAATCTGGTGCTCGATTGCATGATAGGACAACCTAATATCTAATGGGAGGGAACGTTGCAACAACAACAACAACACCAAAAGATGCAATTGATAGGATATGCCGATCATATCAATATTGTTCGCAGAAGACTCAAGGATGCTGGCGTTTCCGGCCGGCACGCCCGGCAAAAATTTTTTACCCTATCCGAGTTTATTGATACATTTAAAGTCTCTTTTCATACGAAAACGATCAGTCATGGAATATCGTTATTTGGACAAATAAAGTAACCCGTTCACCTTAAAATATCTCTACACTCATCATGCATATTCTTTCACGTAAAATAAAATTTAGAGAGTAAAGATTATATTTTTCTGTATATTTTTTTTCAATTTATTCATTAAAATAACGTATACTCTTCCATATTAAAATAAAATCTGAGTCACTGCAATTAACATTGAACAGTTGTAAAGATACCATGAGAAATATCAGAATCAAGTAAAATGCACCTTACGTACAGTGTTATTATTATTGGTTGTAAATGATTAAATATTTTACCTTGTTTTTTTTTAGTTTCGGCAAGCAGTAATTTTTTTGATGTTGATTACTTTGTTCAAATCAAGTTTTCTAGTGCGTTCGTACTCACAAAGCTGCCATTAATCTCTCTTGGGCTATTGTTCTTCTTAAATAACTTTAATGAACCTCAACTTGGAAAATATCGACCCACCCTCGCCATAGTTACTAGTAAGATCCAGAGAAGTCAGTGCGCAAGTCAGAGAAGCTAGATATTATTCACTAGTTTTCCAAAAATGAGATCTGCTCTTAGTGATTTTCACCATGGAACATGTTTTCACCTAACATGCAAACTATCGTATTGATATCATTTTTCGTTGTATGTCTTCAGTGCCATCCTAAAATACTCCCAGTTGATATGAAAACGAGGGTCACCACTCAGATCCTTATCATATTCGTTGACGAGGACATTAACTTTCTTAGACAACTTAATATAAATTTCCTTCAATAAAAATTTGGGGGAAAGAAAAGAGAAAATACTATAGATTTCATAGCTTCGAAATTCGTTGTTATCTTGGAAATAACTGAGTCCGGATTTGAAGGAAAAGTAGATACTTTGAAATATTTTTCGCAGTCAACCTCTCACTTTGACCACGTTCACCAAAATTATTCTTTGCTTTTTTGCCTTGAAACTGGTTATTGACGTATGCAAGATTGGCTGCAGTGTTTTGTTATATTTTATTTCATACAATTAAGATTTAATGTAATGAAATTTTAGGTCTGCTAATAAAACAACCAAAAATACTATAGCTACCAAGTTTTCGGACCCCTCAGGTCTTCTCGACCCCTGCACCCTTTCTCCCCGGGTCGTGAGGTTTAAGAGGATGTACGTTACATATGTGATGCTGTGCATTTTCTAACAGAAATATATAAACAGGGAAAAGAAGCAGGACTTCAAATGAATGACGGGAAATCAATGTTCTAAGACTGACTAAGAACAGGCATCAAATTAACTACGGGGAGGGGGGAGGTAAAAATCTGATACCTGTGAGCAAAAGTCTCTGAAGATAACGAAAAGAAAGAAGAGGTAAATAATGGTGTCTTCTCTCCCTTGTCCTTTTCTAAAATACCGCGATATTGACAAGAAAACACGACATATCTTTTAAAACATCTTATTTGGTTATTACTGACTTTCAGATACGAGACGGAGAATGGTCAAATCTTTATCCAATGTCCTCGGAGCTATTTGAAAACCAAGCACTTCAGCGCGTTCTGCCACAATGCAGGTGAGTAACGGGTGGGGATGAGGTACACCAGGAAGATTGAACAACCGGAATTCCTCTTAAGAGGTACAACTGGAAAGTGATTTGGATAAAATAAATGAATATGTTTCACTTTCCCAATAAATATTGTTTTTATATGATTCCGGATGATGTAAAGTGATGTAAATCCCTTTTACACTTTTTAACTGTCACTCTTAATACTTATTAAATAACAATTACTTTTTGTGCATTCTCTTTTGTTCCTTTTTATTTACTTCTAACTGTACGCAACCTTGGCACGGTTGACAATGAAGTTTGTTTGTTTATTTATTAAGCATATTTATTTATTACTGAAGCTCGAAGGGGGGTATTGAATAGAAAGACCCTGGGGAAGATGGGATGGTACATGGCGAGAGAAGATGTTATATCCCTTTTTTGAGTACGATTATGGAGAAGAGTGGATGCTGACACAGGTCAATTGAGGAGGCAAAACTCGATTACGAGTTAGAGTGATAAGCTAATTAGTTTATTGTACTCCGCGTGGTCATACGCAGTTTGCAACTGCTGTTTGGCAATAAATTTATTAAAATTAGTATCTTACTAATTTTTTCAAAAAATTACGTCCATTGTGAAGTGAAGTACTGTAATTTTGTCTCTATAAGGTCGTAAAAGTTTATAATTAAAACACTAACGCTTAAACATTTTCTGAGAAAGGGCTCGCAGACCCGCAGTGCAGTCCAGCGAAGATTTTAAAAATATGTTCCAGTGTTCAGGTACAAACCGGCGCAAGAACAGTCAGTAGCGTACCTATATGCGGAGGCGGTCCGTCCCGGACTTCCACCTGTGAAAGTCTCCAAATTGCAGCAAAAATCATACAAACTCAAATATACTGTTAATTTTCTTAATATCTGTCAACTAAAGAATAATTAAAATTATTGTAAGTCTTCCATTTTAATTTTTTTTAAATACGCCGGTGCCATTGATATGCATCTGTTTCCAAACAAACACGTTTGTATGTGACTTGAATTAAATGTAGATATGCTACTGACAGTGCCGACGGTTAGTGTTTTAGCCTTTAGGCGATAGGGAAAGTACCTTTCTACAAATATTGACTTGCTATCGGATCAAAAATCTCAGATATTTTAGTTCGCACTAGTACAAAAGTGGTCCATATGAAAGCAATACGTACGAAACTAAGCTTCTGTTATCCTGCATTGACCGATAATTGGGAAGAAAAAAAAACACGATATTGTCTGTTGTCAGACTAGTAGCAGCCGGTTCGTGCGCGTAGATATCACACGCCGGCAGTGTACGGAGTCAAGTTACTTGACTCACTACTTGACCTGCGTAAACTGAAGTGCAGTTCCTCAAAACGTGTCTTTTTGAGAAACCTGGCACATTTCCTCAATTTTCCCGATTAGTGCTTCAGTGTAAATTAGCATTGAAATAGTCGAAACTCAAAATGTACCGAGTGTTGGCAGCAGGTTGGCAATGCTTCGGATGACTTCCGATTCACCGAGTCGCAGGAAACGGCGGTAAACTTGTCTGACATAAGTGCAGTGGAACGGAGACAGGTGATCTGAGAAGAGGAACACTGGTCAAAATTTCACGCCTTTAGATCCGAGTTTGACGGAAATTGATCTGAAAGCTCGCAATATGGGGTGCTAAGGGGGAAATCGGAAGTGACTTTATTCAGAAAAGAGAAACACTGTTTAGGAAAACGATTTGATACTTGTCAGGTGATTTTAGGCATTTTAAAATGTCCTTGTTTGATTTTAGAGTATTTTGTTGTTGTTTTAACTTACATGTTCTTTAAGTTACGTTTTGTTTAGTCACTAGAGATGCGTCGTTCTTCGGCTCCATCTCAAAAACCAGGATTGGAATTATCCTGTAGCTCTGTTCCCCATCAGACTACTACTATTGATCGAGGTATTTCCTATGTACAAAAATAAGAGAGTGTTAATGCAAGATTCTTTTAGTTTTCTTAGTATTTTTTTCTTCAAATTTTCAGTTATCTTTCCCAAAGCTGCGCGAAGTACTGCAAGCATTCTCAGCTTGTTGAATTCGGATGATGCAGGAAATACTGGTTATAATGACGATAATGTGTCAAATTTCCATTCTCCAGAAGTTCACGATACTTCAGTTGAGAAGGAAAAAGTTACAAATATTTCAGTGGAAAATACTAAAGATAGTGAACGTTTTTTGAGTTACCAAGAGAATGACAGCATCTCTGAAAATAAGGCTGATTTTCTCAAGTACTGTACAGTTTTTATTTTACATGAATTTTACAACATTGAATCTTACTATTCATCTGCTTTTTTTGTTTTCTTTTTTCAGAATATTCAATGTAGTATGGGGTAAACAATCAACCAAAAAACACAAGACTTGGGAAGGAGATGGTACCTTGCATGTTTCTGGAAAGAGTGTTGTATTAAAGGTACTTAATTTCTTTCTTAGTTGACATCCTATATTTTACTTTCAAATTGTGTAATTTTTACACTTCAGTTATTCATCAGTTTACAAACTTTTTTCTTTCATTGTTGATTGGTATGATAATATAGTAAAGTAAATTAATTCAAGAACAATTATTTTTTAATTTTATAGGATACTGAAGGTAAAGTTTTGGGAACATCATCACATATAAAATCGCCTTTGGAAGAAGGGTCTCGCTTATTTGTTGGTAGCAAGGAAGTTGAGGTAATTGTCTTGTTTGTATGTGCATTAAACTTACGTATTCATCCTGAAAAGAAATTCTTTCATGAACACATTTCATGTGAAGACTTGATTTACAACTACCCGATTCTGCTCGGTTTCGCAGGGGAGATTTTCTTGATGTGATTTTATTAACTCTTTGTTGTTATTATGTGTAAACAGAAGTAGCATGTTTACATACAAAAAATGTGATGATATCTAATTATTTAGTGAGATTTTATAAAATTACATTTTGCTGTTTTCAAATTGAATTTTGAAAAATCCTTTCTTTGTGAGCTTGTTGTATACTAATGCAACAACCTGAAAAAATTTCTAATTCCTGTCTTTTTTCTCTCTTTGCTACGATGAAAGAATCAGTTAGGAGAACATACCAAACATTTTCACTCGTTTTCATACATAAGTGAAATATAAAAATTCCTGGATTTTTTAAAAGATATTTACCTTAACAAAGTTGACATTCAAAAATATATTTCATTTAGATCCTGAGATATAGTGATGATAATTCACCATGCCATTAATGCCAACAACAGAAACTTGAAAGCATTTCTAATTCTTTGCACCCAATAAAAAATACCAGTTTAGGATTTTTAAATTAACTATGTTTACTTCGAAAAACAGAGATAATTCAATTAATTTACAAGAAAACAGCAGAGTTCTGAAAAATCTCATTTCACCCCTTCAAAACAAAAAATTTAATAACATCCATTCTTTAGGAGTCTATACAAACTACTTGCAACATTCTGTCAAAATTTCAAGACCATATTTTTCTGTCTGCGTTGATGAATGTTTTAGTAAGTTGGGACAACTTGCCCTACATCTTCACTTCTTTTCGTGTATTAAAAAGAAAAATATCAAAATTTATAGGATTTTTAAATATATATTTTAATGTTAACTACATTTACTAAAAAATGATCAAAAATATCACAATTGAGTCATAAGACATGGTGAAAAGAGTATAACTTTACTACTTCTATCTAAATAAATTTTATTGTCAAAACATAAGTAGCAAAAATGTATATGATCACATGTAGGACAATAAATAAAGTTTCTGGTTGGAAACAAGCAAGAGAATGTTTATAAATTCTAATCTAGGGTCCAAAGACAGTAGCGGATTTAATTTCTTAAAGACTGACTATTTTGAATAAAGATGAAATATTTTTAAAAAGTATTCTTTCATTGATAAGTTACATTTGAAATTGTTCCAAATTGTTTTGTGATTTTTATTTTTTTGCAGAATCTAAACTTTAAAATTTTGTCATGCTTCATTTGTACTAAAGTATTTAATGCAGAAAGAAATTGACATGATTAAATATCATTTTACTGGTTTTATGAATTGCATATATTAATTACTATTATTAAGATATAGATTTCTATAATTTGGTTTATTTATTGTCCTTGTGACAATTTATTTCTTATTAATAGTATGAGATCTTGCAAAATGAGTCTTTGTTAGTATTTATAATGTGTTTAATTTTTAAGTTAGTTTCTTATTGTTTAATAAAGAATTACAAAGCACTTATTGGATTGTCCTGTTCTTAAAATTAAAACTTACTGTTCTCCATGTGCTTGTACAGTTTTAAACTATATTAGGGAAATAAATTATTTATTTATGATTTCCACTCCTAGGTTTCTTAAAACCTTGAGATAACTGTTAACTTAGATTTTATCGTGTACAAAAACTTAAAAGAGAGTGACTATAAATTATTACTTAAGGACCATTTGATATTCAACTTTAAACATAAATACAAGCTTGTTATTTTAAGATTTTCTTTTTTGCTTAGCAGCTTCATAAAATTTATTTTCCAGATTATAGATGTGGTTACAACTTCCCAACCTCTACCTGTGAAATTAGAAAATGAGCAAAGGCCCGATGTCCAACAAACTTTTATTAAAACTGCACGTCCATCTAAACGAGGAATCTTGAGCCATTCATTTGTTCCGCCTATCAAAAGGAAAACAGGTCCTGGTATTTTGGAACATCAAGCACCATTACTAATGCCTAAACCACCAAATGAACATCAGGTCTAGTAATTATAGTTCTAGTATAGTCCTTTTATTGTGTTATTTGCTATGACAAAGAAACGTATTTGTGACTAAATGAACACCTTTATACTTTTTCTTTTTGTAATTTTTTCTAGAAATATATAATTAAATGATATTGATTTAAAGAGAGAATTTTATATTTCATCAGTCCATTTATTATGCACCTTTTTTTTGGTAATATTTTAAAGAAATACATTAGATAGTTTAAGTGAGAATTATATTTTTCATCAGTCCATATATTATGCAATAAATTTAAAAATATTTCCAATTTGTTGTATTTTATTTTAAATCCAGTTCCTTTGAAGCTAATTCTGTTTGAATAAACGAACTCCTATTAAGTTATTGCTTTCTAGTAGTGAGAAATACAATTTGGATAAAATTCTGTTCATCCTTAGTTCTTAGTATGGTTTCCAATTCTTCATTAGTCTTCTCCAATTCTATTGTCATGTGTTTTGAAATAGTGGGAATACAATGCCGCTTCTCTGCCAGTGACTGATGTAGTAGTGGATCCATTTCTAGTTCGCATTTTACGACCTCACCAAAGAGAAGGTGTAGTATTTCTTTATGAGTGCATCATGGGTATGCGCAAAATGGAATTTCAGGGTGCTATTCTCGCTGATGAAATGGGTCTTGGGAAGACTCTACAATGCATTACTTTAGTATGGTATGTTCTCTGTCTACATAGCCACTTTACTGTTCATCTTAAAGAAGTGTAATTTTGCTTTTCAATTCCATGTTTTTAAATAATAGGACTTTACTGAAGAAAGGGCCTTATGGTGGAATACCTGTACTCAAATATGTGATAATTGTTACACCGAGCAGTTTGGTGTCGAATTGGGAAAAAGAATTCTTGTCATGGTTAGGAAGAGAAAGAATAAAGATATTTGTTGTAGATCAGGTAATGAAATATCAAATTTTATGATTTGTTTGGTAATCACCAATATATATTGTACACATCAGTTTTCCTCCTTTTTTCCCTTCACAGAGAGATGAAAAGGAAGTAAGAAATAAATACCTTCACAAACAATTTCCATTAAAATGTTACTTTATGGAGTAGGTTATGAAGTATATTTTGTCTATCTTTAGCAGATTGGATCTGTCTTCTGGTCTGGAGATAAAAAGATATTAGATAAATCAACTTCATGATCATATTAAACTCCATTGAAATTTTACAATTTACCAACTGTAATTTCTTGCAAAAATTATGCTATTACTCCCCTTTTATTGTTTATGCTTCATATTAACTCATCTTTAAAACTTCCACTGCGGAAAGGAAATATGTTGGTAATGTAATATGAGTACTTAGCTGTGAACCCACAAGAATTACTAACCAATATTCAGACTCCCAATTATTTGTTACTGAGAGAAAGTGAAAAAATGCTGGCTCATGTCTAGTTTACAGCAAAATTATTGTGGTTCAAAGCTATCTAATAAATGACTAATTTAAAGAAAACTTGAGGCTTGAGCTATTTTAAAAAGCTAAAAATTTTCAGAAAAATAAACCTCGAGACTACGGGAAAACCAGAAGGGAGCCAGTTATGTTAATTTCGTATGAAATGTTCGTTCGCTACTATGAAGATATAATTGCCCTACGTTTTGATCTACTCATCTGTGATGAAGGCCACAGGCTTAAAAACAGTTCAGTAAAAATTTCTATGGTAAGTCTTCCGGAAAATCTCGTAATGCACAAGTACATCTTTTACATATGAATAAAATGTCTCGTAAGTTTTATATCTGAAAGTGTTATAATTTCAGCTGTTAACAAAACTAACATGCAAAAGAAAAATACTCTTGACTGGGACACCGATCCAAAATGACTTACAAGAATTTTTTGCCCTTATTGATTTTGTTAACCCTGGAGTGTTGAGTACTTTGCAAGGTATGCCTATGACAATAAATCTGTTGAAAGTTCAATTAGTTACTTTTAGTTAGCTTAGTTGACTTGGATTTTAGATGCCAATTTATCTTTATCAACATAATTATTGTTTCTTTATTTGGTATCGGAGATTTTCTTGCAATATGAAATCAAAAGCTCAAGATTTAAGAAGACATACCTCTGTAGTTTTCTGAAATTCAAATGATTAATGAATAAATAAAGTTAATGTTTTTTGGTCTTTTAAAGGATTTTGGTTCTCATGATTTTTTACAAATGCAGATTAGTTTTCTTGCTACATGACAAATAGTTCCATCTAGTTTCATATAGGAGTTTTTATTTCTTTTAAAAATGTGTCTATGATAAACAAGTACATATTAAATTGTCTTACCATATTTGATATTATTCTTCATACCTTTTGTCAGTATTTTCATGTGTACCTTCATGTCACTATTTTCTTTCTCTTTTTTTCTTTTGTTTTCTTTCATTGTATTTCAGATTTTCGTCATCATTTCGAGGAACCCATCGTAGCATCACGTCAACCTAACATTCAAGTGGACATAAGAGAATTTGGAGAAAATCGTGCAAAAGAGCTAAATAATGCTACTAAATGGTTTATTTTACGTCGTACACAAGAAGTGATCAATAAATTTTTGCCCCCAAAGCAAGAATCTGTCATATTCTGCATCATGTCAGATTTGCAGGTATCTTCTTTCATTTGTCTATATAACGTTTTTATACAGAAATCCTCTTGTATATTTTTCTTCTAAAAGAAATAAAAATTATTACTAATTTAAATAACTTCAAATCAACAGTTAAAACCTTCTAACTGCATAAATTTCAAGCAATTTATTAATTATAGTGAAAGAAGTTAATGTCTGTTTTAAATATTGTATTAAATACTTTTGTTTAGATTACTCAGTTGAATCTCTGAACTTCTATATTTTATGCTTTATGTCTCTAGTTTCATAGTACTTTTATTATAAATTGATTAAAATACATATTTTATTTTAATTCATGCTTATTGTATTTCTGTATTCATTTTTGGCATGGTTGCTTCATTATCTCTCTAGCCTAGGTTTTTCTCTGGTTTTCCTTAGGACACATTGCTCTTGCCAGCTTCCAGAGAGTAAAATTATTGTCTTGCATATGATCAAGCCCAGTTTTTAACTGCTCTTTGGGCATCTGTTATTTATTTATTTAATTTTGAAATTGTTTTTTTTCTTCTGTAGATTCAACTGTATAAAACGGCAGTGTCATTTTGGGTGAACAGGGATGAACTCCCTAATGCTGATAAAGCGGCTCATTTGAGTGTAATAACAGCTTTGAAAAAAATATGCAATCATCCTTCATTGGTCATGGATAAATCCGTAGGTTAATTTATTATTTTTATAACCACCTTTTTCATAAATATTTTTTATTAATAGGTATCTATTAAGTTGAACAGAAATGGATAATTTTTGCGTGAAGAACCTTGAAACTTCAAATATGCAGACATGTCATTTCCTTACTATTGGTACTTGCTGTCAGGGGTGTTGTTCACTTTGGCAGTGTGGGAGTGATGATGTCCATGTCTTAGAATGACCAACCTTTCCTATCATTATTGGCAGTCTGAATGACTTCCATTCATTTCCATACTATGAGGCTTAAGGCTGAATTAGCTCTAATTTTGGGTGGATTAGGTGTTGTGGATTAAAAAAATAATGTTTTCATAACATGTTTTTATTTTTTGCTCTTTTTAAACTTGTTCAATCTACTGTCATGAAAGTGCCTATTTTCAATGCAATGATGGACCTAATGTATGAAAAGGAGTCTGCTCTCACAGCAGCCTTGGAGTCTTTCTCTGCTGCTCCTAAGCACTCCCGCTCCACAACACTCTAGCTTGCTGTTACTGATACTAAAATTCGAACAATCCCCTTTAAAATTCAATGATATATTGTGTATTGTTTGATGATTGCAAATCTTGGTTAATTGTAAGAATCTATTTAGTGTTAAATTTTGCATGATTTTTGTTGTATTTCATGATGTAATTATGTTATTTCAGGAAAGTATTAGCAATTATTTAGAGCAAGTATGTGGGAATGAATACAGTTTTTCCTTTCAAGATTCTGGGAAGTTGTGTGTAGTTATGAATCTCTTGCAAGAACTGAGTTCAACTACAGAAAAAATAGTTATTATTTCTTATTACACTCAGGTATAACATTTTCAGTTATAATTAGTTTTATCTACCAAATGGTTAATGTTCTTTGCTATTCAGATAGAGAATGAAACAAACAACTAATTGTATGATATTATTATTGATACCATACTATTGTATTGTTATTGGTAATATTATTATATTGTTATTTTTTTAAATATTACATTTCAGACATTGGATATGTTTGCTGAAATATGTAATCAGCATGGATATAAGTTCAGTCGCTTGGATGGCTCTGTTGCCTCTAGTCAGAGGCAAAAAATTGTTGATCACTTCAACAATTCCTATAGAAGTAATTGTAAGTATTCTTTTCTTTCAAACATGAATTATTAATTAGTTTCATTATTTATTGATGATAGTTTTCAGAAATTTCTATTAAAAATCAAGTATGTAAAATAGTGGTAGATGCAATTTTTTGTATAGGAGCTGAAGTTATTAAATGTATTAACCACCTCTCCCAGTTTCGGATTAATGATGCAAGAGTAATTCATATCTTCGTTAACACCAAAAGCAATTTTTTATAAAAATACATATAAATATTCCGTTAATGGTGTATGACCGTGTAGATGAAGATGGATACTTTTGGGTTGTTGGCAAATTTCTTATTTCTAGCAAGTTATGGCACCTCTGCTATCAGCTCCTGCACTTTGGCTACGTTTAGAGATGACTAGATTTATTAGAACATGTTAAGGCATCATCAGATAATAACATTCGATCATTCTATCATTGTAGGAAGCTAAGTATCTAAGAAATTAATCAATTTTCTACTCTTTGTGGTTCACAAAATAGAAATGATGCTTTTTGCTGTACTCGGTCAAGAGTATTTCTAAGGGCTACAATGCACTCAAAGCTGCATGTCTGCATCCATGGCATCTGCTATATTATGGATATTTCTTTTTTATTTATACAATGTATAATTTCTTACAATCCCTGCATGCAAGTTTATAAATTTGATTGTATGTGAAGCAAGTTCCATATCTTTGTAATTAGCATTAATAAAAAACTTAAATTGGAAAGGATTATGTAGTACCATTTAAATATTGCATTCTCTTAGCTTGAAATTTGTTTTAAAATTTCTTGTGATAAAATGGAATTTCAAAAAAAAAATTAAAATTGGAACTGTTCCTACTCAACTTGTTAGTGGTTACATCCCATATAAATTTTTGTGTCCTGAATCTCTTGAATTTTCAGTTAATAAACTCTCTACAAAAACCATGTACTTAAACTGTTTTCTATATATTCACATTTAAATTCATATAAAATATGAAATTTGATTTGGAGCATGTGCATACACCATCTGGGGTGTCTGCAGATCAGAGGTTTCATAGGGTTACGTGGATCTCTGGAAACATGGTCTGGAAGATATAAACAATTTTAGTGAAGTAGCTTAAACATATTGTAATTCATTATGTTATCAAGACTTCAGTATTTATAATACCATAAGGATATCTATTTTATTTAGTTTATTTATTTATTTATATATTATGGTCTTCATTGTACCACTTTAGTCAGTTTATGTACAAAGGATTCTGTAGTTTCCTGTTAGCCCTGTAGTTCTTCATTCTCTCAGATCTTAGCTTTCTCTCTTGGTCTGAAATCATATCCATTTTAATGAAATTTATTTCCCATTTTGTTAAGTTTGTTTTTGGCAGGATAAGAATCCTAATATAAAATATTACCCTATCCTAGAAAAAGCAAATAAGTTAAATTTTTCCTTCCATTTGATCTGGAGCATAGCAAGGTAATTGCTTTCCTTATCAGGATCTGCCTGTGTTATTCCAAAGAATTGTATAAGTGAAAGAGCTTTAAATTTTCTGCTTTCAGTTGTTTTCCTACTCAGTGCTCGGGCAGGTGGAGTTGGGCTCAATTTGACTGGTGCATCTCGCCTTGTACTATACGACTGTGACTGGAACCCTGCAACAGACTTGCAAGCAATGTCCAGAATATGGAGGGATGGCCAGAAAAGAGCAGTTCATATTTACAGGTTTCGATGAAAATATACACATAGAAACCTATTCTTTCAGGAACTACTTGTATATTTTCTGTTTAAATTACTGTAATTTACTTCAAAAAATCTTGTTTGTCTTGTGTGTAAAATTAAAAAATTTCTTTCCCATCTTACCTTCATTGCTGAATCATTCTGTATTCAAAAACTTGTTAAAGTAAATACCTCTTTCTCTCACTTCTGTATTATCAAACTTGCAAACTATGAAATTACAGTATGTTTTGTATTTGTGTTAGGTTACTCACTGTGGGTAGCATTGAAGAAAAGATGTTTCAGCGCCAGCTCAGCAAGACAGGCTTGAGTGGAGTCATTGTTAACCCACAAAATAAAACCAGTATTAAACTTTCAAATGAAGAGTTAAAGGTAAATTAGAATTTGTTTTTGTTGCTGTAGCATTTTATTAGTTGTCTTGAAAAATTGTGAGGGATTTTATGAGACAGTGTGAATATGCTCAATGCACTTGAAGAAAACTAGTAAAGTTTTTAATTATTTCCTGAAGGAATTCATCTTGGTTTCACAATAATTGAATATTTGTTGTAGAATTTAGTCCGCGGTTAAATTTTGAAATTTTAATAAAGAATAATTTTATTGGAAAGTTCGTATATCCCCGAGCTTCTCATCTGGAGTAAAAATAAAAATGAGTCCAATCGATGGGGAACACGTTCTTGGAGCAAGTTATTATGTATGATTGAAATGCTTTCTTTGTAAACTATCATTTCATATTCAGATGTTGAACAATGATAATGATATTAACTTAATGTTGCAAAATTACTGACACTCAGAAATTATTGCCAAAATTTTTAAACTATTTTTAGTTAACATACTGTACTTGCTCAATATTATATGAAACAAAAAAACAAAACAAAGAAACTTAAAAGAAAAAAACTCATAAGATTGTGGCTCTATAATATATCATTTACAAAATGAGAACTTTACCGTATTTACCCGAATATAGTCGCCCCGTTTTTCCGAAAAATTCTCCTTAAAATCCTGGGGCGGGGGACCTGCTAATTCAAAGTTTCGTGGGTGATAACGAGTTAAGCGAACACAAGCCGTGCACTTAACGTAACACAAAGAAAAGCAATCGATGACGACGGGATTTGACGTTCATTCGAAATAGAAACCGAACTGGTCCACGTCGTCTAGGAATGACCGATTGTCGTCACGATTTTTTCGAGAGACGGGGATCTTCTTCGAAACAACGAAAGTTGGGCGACCAAAGATGCATCGACGCCAACATCAAACTGCGAGTTCTAAATAACGCTCAGACACACAGAAATAAAGCAGCGGCGCGAGAATTCGAAGTAGAGCCGAAGTCCGCGTTTATCTGGCGATGTCAAAAGAAGAAGTTGAACTGCATCAGTTAGCTTTTCAAATACTTTTGATTATATTTACCGGAGCCTACCATTGCACATGCAATTTTGAATGAGCATTTCCCTTCAGAAAGACTTTTTAGAAAATTGATTTTACTCTACTTCATTTTTTCTTCTTCTAAATTTTGCCGCGTAAAATAAGGGGGGGGGACTATATTCGGGTAAATATGGTAATATAAATCAAATTAAGTTTTAGTTTTTAGGTTATATTAGTATAACTTAATTTTATGTGAACGTTATGTGTTAATTTTTGTATTAAAATTGAACCCATGAACAGTATTACCTTCTGCGGGAATTTTGTACCTTTGTACCCAGTAATTAATAAATTTAAAAAATCTATATATATAGTACTGGCCGAATTTTTGAAAATTAATGAATAATCTACTCTTCTAAATGGAAGTAGTTTGAATCATAGTAAAAGGTAAACACAATATATTAATTTTGTGAGATGGAACCATGGAGGATTTTTGTTTGAGGATTGGAATCTGTTGTTTATTTCATCTTCATATCTTCCATCTTGGAATATGATGGAACCCAAGTACTCATAGCCAGATACTTGCTCCAATTGAAATAAACAACAAAGTTAAGAAAGCAAATTCGGTCTTCTATCCAATCAGTAAAAAATTCTTATGCATGAAAGTTAACACTAAAATTAAGCTAGAAATATACAACTCGATATATGTACCAACTTTTATATACAGAATGGAAATCATACCCAGTAACACCAAGATACAAAGCAGAATAACAGCAACATAAATGGAGTTTCTGCATAAAATAGTGGGCAAAACAAGATAGAATAAGAAATTCTATCATCAGAGATGAACTCAAAACTGCACCACTCATAAAAACCATAGAAAATAATGCACTGAAATGGTTGGGACATGCGTATAGAATGAAAGAAGATGGAAAGCCGAAACAAATTCTGGAAGCAAGACCGGAAGGGAAAAGAACTCTTGGACGACCCAGAGGAACCTGGGAAGGTTATATTACAGATATATGCCCTAAGAGTGGAACTACAATCCGAGAAGTACAGCGCAGGGCACAAAATAAGGAGGAGGAGTATGTCCAATGGCTAACCCGAAGCTGAAAGGCATAAAGGAAAGAAGAAGAAGATTGGAACCAGGGACCTTTAGCTTTGTGCGCTGATGCTCAACCAATGACAAAATCCCATTGGCCTCTAGGCCCAGTCTACCATTGTTATTTAACTTGACCCACAGACTCATTAGAGATACTGTCCTCATGAGGCGATTCCCTTGGGGAGTACTGTATTGTGGGTCATAATTTTCCAATTAGGATGTTCACAAGCCTACAGAAATCTCTTCAATTGCGGTGAACCACAACATGAGAGCTTTCTGTATAATATTTTAGGGTTAAAAAAAATATACCATTCACATAGTTGGAAGAGAAACTGCTTTAAATTAGCATTGAGAGATCTTGATGAATATATTGGTGTCTGACTTTATTCATTTTCCTGGTTTTCATATATAGTTCTACTAAGCACATAGTGCAATTTAGCGATAGATATACGAAAAGAAATATTAAATATGTTCCCATAATTAAATTCAAATTGATAAAAGGAATTTCAATAACTGAAGTTAACACAAGATGAAATTATTAAGACTGGTCCCAAATTGTATTGATTAGAATATTTATGAAAATCGGTGAAGAAGAATTTGGTTGAGAAGGTAATCACCTTTTTCCACTTTACTGTAGAAAAGAAATTCTATGTTAACTGAATAAAGATGAAGTAAATATTGTTCAAAACATGAAACCAAAATTTAATTAACTATTTGTGTGACACTCGTTTATGAAATTTTTGTGCTTTCAAAGTGTTCATTGTTGAGAATATACTTCTTACAAGTTACTTTTAAGTTTTGTGCATTGTGTTCAAATTATTAGAACTATGTAACATTTAATGGAATTCATTTTCCTTCTCTCTTTTTACTTTTCTTTCAGGATTTATTTTCCTTACAAGAAAATGTAACGTGTCTGACACATGATTTATTGAAATGTGAATGCTCCAACACTGGAGAAATACCAGAACCTCCTACCAACAGTGCTATTGAACAAACAGAAGAGGAGTCTCCTGAGGAATTCTGTCCATTAATTCGAGAAAGTAAACTTGAATCACAAAAACTTCACATGAATGAACTTTTTAAATGGGAGCATCATGGTCAACCTTTTAATTCTTCAATTTTAAAGGTCTATATTGAAATAATATTTTAAATCAAGTTTAGTAGATCTCTTATTCATGGCAGTATCTCCTGCGGATTGTTGCTAACTACTTTGTGAGCCTTGTCACCATTCATCAGAAAATTAAAAGAAGGAAAGCTCAATTACTTTTAATCCCCGATGACATTTATTTAAAATAATTGTCGAATAATTCTTGCACCATAATATAATTAATTGGGTACATATATCATGTTTTGCCACAAAACTTCACTCAATATCAAGGTAAATTGAGAGATTGTGAGTGGTAAAAACATGAATAATGTAATGAAATATTGAGTGATGTCTGCCTCATACTCCACTTACATAAATTCACAAGGACTAGATTCAGAAGTTGTGACTCCACTGTAAGTTTGTACTCGCCTGAAGTATTTTACATGGAAACATTTACTGGGTCAATTTCATTTAGATAATCATTTTAATTCTTGCTTCTTTACACAAATAGAATAATCTTTCCTAATGATTATTTTGAATATAGTGATGCAAAAAGAACAGACAGTACAGCAAGATCATACAGTAATCACTCATAAAAGTACCCAGAGTTGTGATTATCGATTAGTTTTCATACTTGTTACCACTTCTTCTACTGGTGCTTCAGTTTTGCTTCCCATTATAAACTATGAATATAGGGAGCCGTATGTGTTTATGATGTGGTGGCTGTTTTCTAATGCAATTTTTATGTTCTTTCTCTGCAGGTAATGGGCCTCACAAATTCTTCTGACTTCATAACTTACATGTTTAGAAATACATTAAGAGATTGATTAATTCTTTTAAAAAAGATTGATTATTTTAAAAAACCTTTACTATCTTAGGAACCATACATATAGGTGTAGTTCCTTTTTATATCCTAACAAGTATTAATTTGTCATTATCTTCATTGTTCATGTTGTTATGTTTTCAAACTTTTAAAATATAACAGTCCCTGATTACTGAAATTTTTTAAAATTACCAAATTAATTTTGAGGGAGAAGAATTCATGATTAGTTGTTTTATGTATATTTATTCAGCATATTTTAAAGAGTATAAATTGTATAAAAATTTATTACAGACAATACATATTAAAAAATAATGCTTCTGCAATAGGAATTAATATCTTACCATTTCCTTTCCATCCTATGCATTGTATTAATACACTCTCTCTGGTTTCCTTTTGTTTCTCATCTTATGATAAACAGTATCCAATTGATAAAATCAGTGTCATGCTGAAAGCAGCTGAGCACTTAAGAAATATTAAAATAAAATGAAATATTAACTGACACACACTCCACATTATTCACCCAGAACTAGTTTCAAGAGCCCTAGTTCCCGTCAGATCAAAATGATAAGTCAGGTCATATTGGGCAGTCAGGAGGAGGCTGAAGAGCAGTTTGAACAACACGATTTAATAGCACAGAATTATTAATTGGTAACTTGATAAATTCAAAATCAGAATAAGGTAAGTAAATTGTTTATATCATGCCATAGTAATCTTCAATGTTTTGTGATTAAATGTTTTAATTACATCAATCGTAATTTTAAAATATTTCTAAATGTATTAAATTGAATCTTTGTAAATTGTAACAGTATTAATGTGAATTTTTGTTATAATAGTAAATGTGAGGAGTTTAATACTTTGTAATTGTTTACCTTTTGGAATGCTCTTTAGATTTTGATTCCAAAATTCTCAACTGAGAACTTCAGTACATTGTCTATTCCAGTTTTTCTTCAGTCCTGAAGAAGAACTAATATAAAGCTAATATATTAGAAATAATATAAAGCTAAAGAAATAATATAGTTTAAATCATTGGCTTAAGCATAATTATTTTATTACTCAAGAACCTTTCCAATAATCATCAAAAAGTTTTAGTGACTTGAGTTTCAAAATAACTCATAAACAAAGCTGCCAAAAAAATTTCCGATTGCTGGATCAAATTCTTTCAAATTAAATTTGACACCATTGAAATTGAAAAAAAAAATTGATTGAAACATAATTTCGCTAACAACCATAATTCATTAACTACCTCCATTTGCATATCCAAAGAAAGTAACCACTGTTTCAAAACTTGCCTATTATTCTCTTTAGGTATACAGAGAAATAATGAGACCACATCAAATGAAACAAGCACATCTTCAACAAGTTCTTTATCTTCCATATTTCTCATCAAATTTAATGAATCTTTACCCTCAAACAATTTAAATTAAGGGAATTTTTTATCCAGCCATTTTGCCAAATTATAGTTTGGAGCCCCTACATTGCTTAAAACAGGCCTTGTGGACAATAAGGATTTGTGAATTTGTAGCATAAAGAACTATAAATCTGTGAAGCCAAAGGTTGTTCATTTTTAAATAAATAAACTTATTGTCAAAAAAGCAGTACAAACTGCATATGACCATATGGAGGACAACTAATTTACTCTTTTTTATTAATTTTTTTTTTTTTTTTCATTAGTGAGAATTTTCTTCATATAGTCCTAAATCTCATGAAACTAGTTGTGGGCAAATAATGTAAGTAAAGTGAGTGACCAAATTCACTCAATTAATATTTAATTTTGTACAGTAACTCCAGTTCTCACACAAGGCCAAAGTTGTGACTGCAATACCAATTGCGGGACCATTTACTTCATACTTGAGTAGCACTTCAGTGATCCCACAGGAATCTTTTCCTGGATGAGAATGTGTCTCAACAATGAGTATGGTGCCAAAATGGCATCTAGCACCAATTTTGCTTCAGTGATAGCGGCCTGAAAATCATAATTTGTTACGTTTCTGCATGAATTCTATTACTGCATTTAAGCAGTCCTCTGATTGCCATCGCTCTTCTAGTTGTTTGCATTCAGCAGCAACAGCTTTGTACATGGTTTCTCTTTCAATATTACGAACTAATGCCTTTGAGTACACCAATGACTGAAAGAAAAATGAAATATGGTTGATACATTCCAGCTGAAAATACCTTGCAGGGTAGAGTACGTACCTTGCAGGGTAGAGTACTAAATTCCTCAAGCCTTTTCAGTATATTATCCACCAATGTATTATGAGGATAAATTTCTGATACCAAATGGTAATCTTTTGCTTCGGCTGCTGTAATTTTTTTGTTAAAATATAGCATTTCACTGGCCTGTAATGAATCCACGTTATCATTGGTAAAAATAAAGCACAGGGAAAAGTAAGTAATTTCCAGTAACCAAAGAGTCAAAATGCATACCCTACTGTACCCCATAATCTTAGGAAAAGTGTAGGATGAACATCCTTCAACTGAGAGACCCAAGGATGAAAAAGGAGTATGAAATGTTGCCTGTTTGAAACACACTAACTTTTATCACATTACTAATACTTACAGAAATTGAAATAACAGTTTGAATTTTCTGAGCAAATACCTTATCTGACGCATAAATGATATCACACAAGGCCAAAGTTGTGACTGCAATACCAATTGCAGGGCCATTTACAACTGCAGCTAATATCTTTGGAAAATCAATGAAAGCTTCCACAAATTTCCTGTAAAATACAAGAGAGGAAAATGTTAATCTTAGGAATAAGGTGACTCATTTCCTTTCATTCTTCATCTTTCAAGCATGGTCCTTTAGATCTGCTCAAGAATGAAATAGATTTGTTCTTGTGAAATGACTTTTCTTTGTTTTATTAAATACAATATTTGTTGGTATTTGTTAATACTATAACACTCATCGAACAATTTTTGTTATCGTTAGGAGTATGTTGCTATGTTAAATCCGCCTCTGCCTTAAGGCCCTTGATCGGAATTGATGGGATGGTCCCTTGCTTGCTTCCGGAGGGTAAATTAGTTTCATGTCCACCACGTGGTCATAACTGCTTTTTTGACAATAAAGTTTGTTTATTTATTTATAATAAGGAAGAACCAAAAGCCAAAAGATCCCATTTCCAACATTTTAGTAATTTGACCAATGATGTTTGGTTATTAGGACTATATAATTTCATTATTTTGTGTAGGCTAAAAAGAATACTGAGGATATATGACACCAGCCATGGTATGAAGGTAGTAGTGTCCGTGTTCAGTCTAGTACAGGTCAAACAGACTTTAATTCCCTGTTCAGCTGAACTGGGTTTGGTTTTCAGTTAGGGTTTCCCTCACCTATTCTAGACCAAAGTCAATTTGGTGCCTTAGATTCCCCAGCAACCCAAAATTTCCTCTTCCCAAATCCTTTGTCAAAATTGTGTTAAGGTGAAAGCTAGATGGTCTAAACCTTGCAATATTGTAAAATATGACATGAAATAAATTAATTAATTAATATATTGTTCAGTCTTTGCTTCAATTCATGAATGTAGTTTCAGTGTGAAATGGCTTATCTTTCAGCCGTTTTATGAGATCCTCCTTGAGTTTTCTTCCTTTGGTAGGTAAGATTTTAATAAATGGTTCACTGTAGATAGCTAGAGGGTGGAAGTGAGGAGTTATTCACATTTCCATAATTAAGATCCAGGGTCATGATTGGTTACAATGAAATATGAAATTACAGCCAGCTAAGTAGCAGGTCCAGGCTCCTTTTGGAGGCAGACGGTAGATCTTAGAAGGTATGAGTATGGAAAGTTAGTGACAAGATGTTACAATTTTAACTCTGCTGATTGCTTATATCTCTTAAAATGAGTAGTTTGATCAATCTTTCTATGAGGGTAATCAAATAGACATAAATGTAAATATTTTGAAATAAAACTATCCTAAATTGAGAAAATATGCTTCATTGGCTTATTTAGGATGTCATCAAAAACCAGACATGCCACACACATTTGTTTAGGACTGTTAAAAATTATTATAGGCACACAGCAACAAATACAGTAATACAATCTAAAGGTAAAACCCCTTAGGCTGAAAAGGTTCATGCTGTTTTCTGAATGGATATAATGTGAGGTGTACACGTTAAAAAAATTCATGATTCACTTGAAGCTCAAGCGGGAAAAATAAGACAATTAAATTTTTAAAATGTCTGGTTTGAAGAAGATACCCTGAATCAATGGTGTTTTTCAAATACTAATATGTAAAAAAAAAAAATATTATAACTGTAAATTGGATGAGGCATTTCGTATTTCCTCTTCAATATTCCCAGAGATGGTATTGAAATTTCCAAGGTCATTGCCACTACTATAAAAGTCTCCTGTTCCAGTAAGAGCAGTAACAGTTACATTATCATCATTTGCTGCTTCTTTTAAAGCAGTTACTATTTCTTGATACATCTGGAAAAAAGAGCATGTTCCAATGCATTTTTCAACATTTTGGCAAAAACATAATCAACCATGCTAAAATTCTTACTTCTTTATCAATAGCATTCTTTCTATTTGGTCTATTGAACTGAATCACTCTTAAGTGAGATCGGGTTGATACCAGGAGATGTTTGTACTTTCCAACAACTGACATATTTTTTCCTGGAATAAAAAATAATATAATAGATTGTTTTATTATTTCTAGCCTATAACTAACTTCCACTTGAAAAGTCGTTAATATTAAGCTAAATTATCAGGAAAAAATTTCGTAAGAAACCTGATATTTAATTTCAAAAAATTATAAATATTCTGAATACCTAACTACTACTACAAATAACCGGATAAAAGTTAATACGTCACTACTGAGAAACGAAAATTTATTTGGATAATAGATTTATCACAAAGCGCAAGCCTAACGCAAAAGTAAGATCATAAGATAACGACAGTGCAGGCCATTAAGCGATATATCAAATGAACAGACTACACATTCTCATAAAGAATATATGGTAATTAGTATTGTTTCCTTGCACTGATTTTCTCGGTTCAAGGTCACCCTAGTAGTCTAAACACCATTTTACGTCAAACAATTAACATACCCAATACGACTCGTTGCCAGTGCCCTTATTGAACTTTGCGCCTACCCTTTCCTCTATTCCACCCGAGTACTACGTATATCAATGTAGAAATGTGATTTTATTACAATAATTACAATTTTGCAACGATGGTGGTCTGGTGATCGCCGGTACATCAAGCGGAGAGAAAGTCACAGTCGCGTTGACGACTCGTTACACTCGTTATCTGAACCGTTATGAGATTTTATTTTCTCGTAGATCGGAACATTGTACCATCATTCCTTTCAATATACGTTGTCATTTAAGTTCCCCATGGAGCCCATTTTTATATGGAATACCCTGTAATGCTCTTGGATACTTTTTTAACATAAAACGAACCGGAAATATGTAGATGCAACGTGAAGCTTTTACTAGACATTTACGGGTGACGCATGCGCAAGAACAAGACCGCCACAGTAGGGGAAAACAGGTTGGTGTTGATCTCAGAAATAATCGAACTAGACCAAATTCTCATATTGCTAGAAGCTTAATATGCGTGCCGTGTATGACTAATATTGTTTACTATTTGATAGTGGATCATTCGTCAGTTGGCGTCATGTTGAATGGATGTCTCCCATTTCATAAATTGTGCCATGTATGTAGCGGTCAGCGATAATACTAGCCGTGAAATGTGTTAATAATTTTGATAAACTACTTAAAAGCGAGTGTCTGGATCATTTCATGCTTGCTATATTTATTTTCTTGCAATGCAGGTACCTTTTAACCAATTATCTGGACTGTTAATTGATGCCATTACAACGTAGCGAGTATGTCAACATCCTCCTACCTCGTCTTACGGATACTCTTTTTTTGTAAACTAGGGAAGGAGACTTCCGAGTATAAATTTGTTATAGTTTTCCCCTCATAACTTATTATAGCACTGTTAAGTTAGAGATCATGGTGATAAGATCAAATTTTGCTAATGTTAATATATTGTACATTCAATTAGGTTAGTTATATTCTAATGTATTCTTTTGATTTTCAGATATGTCTGAAGCTTCCTTTTATGGACATTACTGTTATTTGATGTAGCATGATATGTTGTTGAGCGACCAGTGTTAGTGCCTTCAAATGATAGTGCCTTTTTGTTTGAGTGAATTTGTTATGTAAATATGACCAACAATACAACATGTTTTGACTTTTATTGTGTTTAAGTTCAAAGATGTTTGAGAAATTTTAATTTTCATCATATGTGTACCTGAAACAACTGTGAATTTGAAGGACATGGATGTTGGTGCTACTAGTCTAGGAAAAGGAACTGATAAAAGTACTGATTCCACTGCAACTCGCAGTGCAACAAATAGTGACATTAATGCACAGCTAATTGCAACAACTTTACAAGAATCTGCTACTAGTCGCCTTTCTTCACTGCTGTCAACCCTTGTTGCAGAACCTCTAGCAGCGGCTCCCAGAATGCCTCAGCAACATACACTGAAAAATACTAATGTTGGAGAGAAGGCAACTCTACCACAACCTGTAGCAACCCCTAATTTTCATATTCCTCCCCATATTATGGGAAGAAATCTTAACAATCCTTCTGAAGATCCAGTTTCCCATTCGAGAAGGATTCAAAAACCTCGTCTTGGTGTCAGAGTGCCTTATCGAAATTTGACCAGTCAGATAGTTACTCAGGATGAATTAGCTCAAGAATTATTGGAGCGCTCTTTGAAAAATCATCCAGTGCATGATATACCTGAAGGAGGTGATTTGTTTTTTGCTATTAAACTTACACAACGGCTTGCCAGTAAATTGTCACCTGCCAACTCTCAGGCAGCTTCAGGTGCATCACACACTGACCAGAGCCCAGGTAAATCATCGCAAACTGTTCTTAGATCAGATAGCAAACCTAATACAACTAAGAAAGAAACACACTTGCTTCCAGAAACAAGAGAACTTATAGCAATTTTGGAAGGTGATGGTGATGATGACTGGATACCTTCTGGACCTCAAACATTGCACAGCCCTGCCAAAGTTCCTTCCACTCCCACTCAACCTGCTGCCACCCAAATAAATGCCAAGTTAGATCCTGTACTAGAGAAAGAGTTAGCATTAAAGCAGTTAATGGAATTTCAGAATATGTCTCGAAGAAGGAAATCGGATAAGAAGCAAACTCCTGGAGATAAACCACGAAAACAAAGGGGGCAGGCTCGAAAGACTCCAGTAAATAAGGAGAATGGACAAAAAGCTAATGTTATCAAAAGGAATTCTGAGAGTGCTAGCAAACCTAATTTAAATTCTAGTGCATCTAAAAATACAACCAATCAGGCAAATGCTGTAAAAGCTACTCGGAAAAGAAAGTTAGAAGATAATACTTCAACAGCTGTTGCAAAGAAACCACGTGTGTCTGGGAAGAAAAGTGTAGGCCAAGCAAAGGATGAATCCAAGGGAAATGTCACAGACAAGACTGATGGAAAAATTCAGAGGAAAACAAAAGCTAAGACCTCTCCCAATAGCAGTTCACCTGTAGGGATGAAATTAAAGAGTATGAGTGCAGCAACGCCAAAAGAGAATGGATCAAAAGGTACAGTCAATAAACCAAAGAAATCAAACTCTCCTAGTTCACCTGGAAAAAGGAAGTCACCAAATACGTTGGATGTGGGAAATACTAACTCAGCTATTAACACAAGTGTAAACAACTCTGTATCTCCTGTTCAATTTAAAGTTGGCATGCCATCTATTCACAGTCCATTGCTTGCGGATGATTTACCTGAATTTTCTCGATCATTCAGTACACCAATAAGAACCTACAGTCCAAAGAAGAGGACCCCAAACTCAAATACTTCAGCAAATGTTCAATCTCCTGTCGCAGCTAAATCAAGAGAGGATGAGAATGTGACAAAAACTAAAGGATCTGATAAAGCCAAAACTGATCATCTCTCTCCCAAACAAATCGAAGACAAACAGTCACCTTCACAGAAGAAGAAGGATATCAAGGACAGTACAGCTGACAGCAAGAAGAAGAAAATGAGTGAGGTGGATCGGTTATTGATGGATGAAGGAGCTATTAATTTACTGTACGAAGCCGAACGTGGAGAGAGCAGAAGACGCAGTAATGCTCCTGATGAGACAGAAAATGTTCCCACTAATCAGAGGAAAATATTGAAATCAGTTAGAAGAAAGAAGAAAGATCTATTATTAAAAACACGCCTTGTTAAAAATGCAGTTCTTCGCTTGAGCAATAGCCCCTCATCTGTGGTATCCATTTCATCTCGCATAACAAGGAGAACTGAGCCGCCTTTATCACTAACAACTTTGAATCAAGTTATTGAACCTCAAAGAAAACTCTCGTTTGAATCAAGAGATTCTGTTGGTTCTCCTGCGTCTGCCACACCTCTTGATCCACCATCTCCACAAACATATGTGTATTCACCTCGGCTTCCTCTTCCGGCAGAAGCTTCTAGGATAATTCGCCGTCATTCCTCTAGTAGTAATTTCTCGAGTCGTAGCGCGAGCCCAAACAATATCCGTTTGGGCGATCCTTCACAAATAACTGAGAATAGTAACAAGCCTAATGAAGCAAAGATTCCTATCAGTTCAGGAAAAGCAAATGAGAATTCTGTGAAGACGACAGGTCAGGGAAGGAAGAAAGGTTTTCCTATATTTGTTAGAAGGCCACAGGTTATTCAAACATATCAAGGTAAAAAGAAGAAAATTACACCTGCAGAATCGAAGAATGCCAATTCTCTCCCTGGTGTTAAAACTTCTAACAAGGCACCTCAACAGAACAGAGAAGTCAAAGCTCCTGGTAAAACATTACAGAAAATAGCTGCTGACAAGAAACGAGCAGTAGTTGTGAAGAAAATTAGCATTTCTGATAAACTTAAATTAAAAGCCGAAATGTCCAAAAACTTTCAGAAAGGATTTCATTCAGGCAAGGTAAAAGTTCTGAAGAAAGCTTTGGAAAACTCAGCCAAAGCTAAGAAGGACCAAACAAAAGAGAAAGGAGGCACCATTGAAGAGGAGACACCAGATTTGTCATCCTGCCTTGCGGCAGCCGCATCAGCATTTGCAGCCGAAGCTATGGAGTCCAGGGAAGAGAAGTCTTCTAAGAAGTCTGGATCGAGTGGCGCATCCCACTCGTCATCTCCATGCCCTAGTAGAAGCTCAAAGAGTCCTACTCCCACTGGCAGAACAGGGCGTAAAGAACCACGTATTGCTCCACCTTTGAGTCCTAATGCTGCGAGTAAGTTCCCAGATTTTCCCTTTCTAAAAATTTTTCAATTAGTTTTATGTTCTCTAATGTATTTGGATGGTTCTACAAGTTTTTCACATTTTAGTCGTTAAATATCTGTTGAATAGTTTATGTCTGTGACTTCTTTCCCTCAAACCTTCTTTCATTTTCTGTATTGATGATTTGATAAAGTAATCTTTTCTCTCTAATGTTTTCAGTTATTTAAGACCAGTCTCTTGTTCTCTACAGATATTAACCACTGAACTGTGTGTAATACATTGCATAATTTCTAACCAACAAAATGGTGTACTTTCTCAATTTTAAAGGTTTTTAATAATTGATAGAGAAGATTAAAATTCAAATTAGTGTTGGAAAATATTTTGTTATTTGCTAGAAATAATGTACATAAAAATGTGCAACTATTATTTTACCAAAGAAATAGTTTTTTGTTTCCTTAAAGATTTGTTCACTTACAACCTTTAAAAATACATAATATATTTATCAAACATGCAAAGTGACTACATGAAACAAAAATATGTTTAAGAAAATTAGTATAAAAATATAGTTGCAATTCTTAAAGACTGTATGAGGAGGTCTGCATTTAGACTAAGATTTCCAATGATTTGTGTGTTTTGATTTATGCAACATCTTGTGCATTCTTGAGATACTAAGTCCATTTGTAGTGTGCAGTTTTTACTTGTTTTATGTAAAATATGAAGTAAAGACTAGAAAACTGCATTTACTATTGTTGGTGGGATTAATAGAAAATAAATTAAATTTTTTAATTTGGCCAATTAATATAGTTTTATTTTTAGACTTCATTAATATTTTCCAATCCACCATTGGAATCAAGACTCTGGGAAACTAATATGTTGAAGTTGAAAATATATAAAATACTTATTATCACAACATTTGAATGTTCTTAAGTGTTAAATACTATTTCAGATTGCTAACATTTTGACCATTTACTCGGTCATAGTGAGGACTCTCTTATAACAGAAACAAAAACAGAAAAATCGGAGCTTTCTGAGTACAATCATCTCTAGGATGATTTTCTAATGTTAAATAATTTCATATGTGTTTGTGTCAATTAAATTTTCAAAGGAGAGTACCAATTGCTCAGATTAAAATAATTTAACATTTTGATGTAGACATAAATGTAAATTTGTAGTAAAAATGTGGTGTCAGAGGAAAAGTACAAGAGAATGATGTAACTAGATTTTGTTAATGTGTTAGAGAAGTTAAACCTAAAGCTAGTTTTGCTAATTCCTCTGAACACTAGATTACCTTCTAACGAGAAGTCTTCTAATTTATTTCAATTAACTCATTTCCTTACGTTTTTGCTGAGCAGTTTATATCTAGTTGATTTTTCATTTAGTTTCTGCTTTTACAACCTTTTGAGTCTTGCTGTTTTATGAACTTCTTTTTTTAAATATTATCTTGATTTAATTTTTTTCATTTGCATCTGAGGTTTCACTGAAAGATCTATTCGTACTGCTTGACACTTGTAAATCTGTATCTTTTTCCTTGCTTCCATGAAATGTTCGCTGCTTGTTATTGGTGGAACACTACTTCTAATTTTACTCTCTTCTTTAAATTTTATCCATCCTTATGTCTTTGTGATGTGTGTTTTTGTGAGCGTTATGTATTATGATCATGTTCCAGCCTATTCAAATTTACTGAAGACTCTAGAAAATGAAAGTCAGAAACCGAGGAAGAAGGACGGGGAGGAAGTGACGAAGCAGAGATCTAGTGTTCGACAGAATGCTGGTACATACCATTATAAAGATATAAGTCTCCGAAGATATGATAACTTGGTGCAAGTCATATTAACTCCGCAATCTACGAAAATGAAGAATGCTTTAAACCTTCAGGTAATTTGTATTTACCAAAAAAATACAAATCTTCTTTATTGCTCATTTTGTTTCTTGGTCAATAATTAAATCTCACTGAATATTCCTTATCTTAATTAACTAAACTCAATTTTAAGATTTACCTGTTGTAAAAACAGGGTTTAAAAACTAATACAAACTCTTACTTAGTGGAAATCTAGATTAAATTGCTTTAAAATCTAGTATCAGTTGATTTAATAAAGCTAATTGAATTGTCTACATTCAAGTTGGTGAAAATTCTTTTAACACAGAATAATATGGACAGTGGTGTGTATTACTAGACCTAGCTCTGTTTCTAAAAAAAAATCATTATTTCAAATCAATACTAGTAATGGGAAATATTAAAGAAAAATTACCAAATATTTTCTAGCAACAGTTGCCATTTAAGACTTTTTAATTAACTATTATCTCGAAGTGAGTTTTCGGCACTTGGACTGCAGTGGCGGATCTATGGGGGAGGGGGCTAAGGGGGCTGACTGTCTGTTTGTTAGTTATTCATCTTCCAAATTAAAAAATTTGTGGAATTTCATCCACGTATTGAAATCTTTAAATGTTTCTACCTTCATAACTATTTGTCTCGGGGAGTTGCCATTCTCTTCAGCTTTAATATGGTGATGTGCAAGATGATTATGTTAAAATACATTAAAAAAATTTGTAACCTTGCAAAAATATATCTTTTAATAACTCAAATTTGGAATTTTTAATTTTTTTGAAAAAAATGTATTGTTTTCATGAATCTCTTGTAAGCATATTTACCAAAATTGAATTTGGGATGAGAACAGGTTCATAATGAAACAAATAGTATTTTACTGGAAACCGTTTATAGCTGTTTGTGTCGAATCACTAGGTACCATACATGTTACTGTAAGCTTGAATATAATCCAATAATAAATACACACAAAATCCATAATTTTTAAAATTTAATAATAAATTTCAGTAATTTTTTAAATAATAGTAGTTTTTGCATTTAGTAATTTCCATTTTAAATGCCCATTGTAGTCGACACTATGAACAGCATTCAAATGGACCGTACAGTGCTATAAATAATTATTTATTTCAATATAATCACATTCTCATACCTTAAAAATTATACTTGAAGATACTATTGTACATGGTAAGTGAGAAAACATGCGAAAACTAAAGAAACAGACTTTGGAAAGTGTAGAACCTACGCACATCTCTGTTTTAAAAACACATTATTACTTATTAAAATATAACTTCTGTATTTTTAAAATTCTAATTATTTAATTGATTTCCAGAGGAACAACTGTTTGTTCACAAACACACAGAAATCTCTTAAATTGCGGTGAACCTCATCACCAGGTAACAGATTAATTATGTTATGTTGAATGAAAATAGGAGATGGCACTGAGATTCGAACTCGGGATCTTGAGCTTAGCGTGCTCATGTGCTTTTCAATGGACAGGGCTGGGATGCGAACGGGATGGTGCAGTTGGAAAGCGCATGAGCGCGCTAAGCTCAAGATCCCGAGTTTGAATCTCGGTCCCGTCTCCCATTTTCATTCAACATAACATAATTAAACTGTTTGTTCATTTATGCAGGAATAAACAGTTAATTTTGATTGCCGTTACAAAACTGTTATTTTCAGTATTAATCCACCTTATTGCCATAATGCACAACCAGAAGAACATGCGACCCTATTTAAAGCTGGGCTTCTAAAACATTCCATGATTAGTAAAGAGTGGAGTATGGTTGACAAAACAGTTAACAATATTTGACTGTAATGACTTTTGGGAAAGTTCTTTAGTATGTTGTGTTTTTTAAATTTTGCTTGCGTTTTATTTTTTATTTAACTTGCATTTTTTTAAAATTTACTTTTAGGAACACTGAATAATCTTGTGTTGGTTTTCTCGACTAATTTAGCACTGTCCTTCATATTTTGTTTTCTTTCTTCCATGATGAAGAGAACTTGTTGGCAGTAAAAGTATATATTATGTTGTATTCTTTCAATTTTTATGAATATTTTGTTTTAATTGTTTCAGGTATTAAGAGAATTAAAAGATGCTCTTCATCAGTTAAAGAAAGATGAATCGTGTCGTGCAGTTTTACTTACTTCTACTGGCAGTTCATTCTGTCAGGGTGTTGATTTTCACAGTTTACTTCATACCAATGCTGAAAAAAGGAAGACTGCTGCTCAAGAACTTGCCCAAGCTTTGAAGTAGGTATTGTTAGTGCAAAAGAAGTACGCAATCACTTACTTTTTGTAAGAATTTGATTTCTTGTTGTATTTAGGACTAAATCTTTTATTGAAGAATTCCGAAACATTTAATCTGGGTGTATTAGAGGAATAATTTACTTTTCATTTAAACTTGAATTGTGCTTCAATAATGAGAAAAAAGTATTCCAAGTGAAAAGCGAACATCTTTCGGAAGTTTTGTGTAAGATAATATTAATGTATGTAATTTTTACATTATGACTCTTTTAGGTGCTATGTGAATTTATTATTCTGTTGTAACACTTTGGTGAATATCCCTTCTAGTTTTTAATATTAATTATCAGGGACATTGTCAAAAGGAGTTTGTAATTGAGAAGAATATGTGAAAAGACTGAAAATGTGTAACATGAATATATAGATTTCATATCTTGCTAAAATAGTGCCCAGATGAATTAGTATTGCCTTTTCAGATAATGAAAATGAGTAGAAAGTTTATGTTTAAAAAATCAATGACAATTTGGCAAGAAATAGAATTTGAAAAGTAATCATTAAGTAATATCCTGTGACAATTGAATTTGTAATGGAATGTGTAGGCTGAGCTAGAAACCCTGAGTAGTGGTTGAAAGGCGTGGTTGATACTCTAGGATGTAGAACTAGCTGGTATCTGTGTGGCCTCGCATGTTTTTTTCTAGAGGTATATCAGTACAAATTTTTTCTTCAGTGAGAATCTTAATTTCCCATTTAGAACACCTAGTTGAATTCATTAAGAAATGTCACAATTGTGAAAATAAATTGTTGTTGGATTATAAGGATCATAATAATAATAATAATAATAATCTTTATTTCAATGTAATAATATGTATACATATGTTTTACATATTATTTTATGAAATTGTCATATTTCAACATGTCAACATAATATAACAAATTAATGTGTGTAAGAACACGTACACAAAACAAACAAATATACAAACATACACACATTTAAAAACAGTTGGAGATTCTTAGGGTTAGGGATTCTTACACGTGTATACCAAATCTTAAACCCAAGAGAGGCAAGTAAACTGTGCAGACCATCCCCAAGAATAATTTTAAGTTCTAGTTTAATTCATCTTCAAAGTATTCTTTTATTGTATAGTAGGCTTTGGTGACAAAAAACTTTTTCTTTTTAAATAAATAAAGATTATCCACATTTTTTTATGTCATCAGGTAACCTATTTAAGAGTCTAATTCCTGAATAAGTGGGGCACTTTTAAAATATTTTTGTGTTGTGAGTAACTACTTGGAAATGTTTATTTCTTGTGTTGTAACTGTGTACTTCTTCATTTCTTACTATGATTGGATTATTTTGTTGTTTTAAAGTTAAAAGTATGGTTATTATTATATATAGGCTGGGGACGGTGAGAATTTCTAATTCTTTGAAATATTTCTTGCTGAGGTTTGTGGTCCTTTTTTAATATTTCTGTCTATGATAATATCTAAGAATTCTGTTGATTTATTTTCTTCAAGGTTTGTCCCATCACATTTACTTTTACATCGGATACTGCTTTGTTGCTGAATACCATTGATTTTGTTTTATCTTTGTTTCAGTCTATCAAAACTGAAGCACATAATTGATGATTATCTAAGGCTGTACTTATAAAATCTACCATGGAAGCTACTGCAGTTTCTGTATTTCTCCCTTTTCTAAACCCATGTTGATTATCATCAATAATTTTGTTTCTTTCTAAGAAGTTTTCAAGTCTTTGGGCAAATGCTTTTTCAAATATTTTGGAGAAACTTGACACTAACGATATTGGTCTGTAGTTTTCAAGGTGGTGTTTATTTCCTCTCTTATATATTGGCATTACCTTAACTATTTTCAGTTTTTCTGGGAAGGTGCCTGAGGAGAATGAGAGATTTATCATAAGTGTCAGTGGTTTGATGAGTTCTGCTTCACATTTCTTTATGATCCTGTTTGATATTTGATCTTCAGCTCTTGATTTTTTATTTTTAAGACATCTTATAATCTTACTTATCTCTAACTGGCGCTAAGTAAATTGAATTTGAGTCATACTTGTATGCTGATTTTTTATCTCCTATTGTTTGTGTCAAATTTGCTCTTTCATTATTTTTTTGAGAATGTACCATATTTAAGAAGTAGTCATTAAATTTTTCAGCCATCTCTCTAGGTTCTTTTATTATATCATTACTGATTTCTATAAATTCACAGCCTTCATAATTTATTGTTTTACCTACTTTACTTTCTCTCTAAATTTTGTCCCACATAGTTTTACTCTTATTATTGGATTCTTCTCGCAGCGAATTTGCATATTTTGATTTTTCTTCACTGATCATGTTCTTGAACCTTTTCTTGCATTTGTGGATTACAGATGTCTTTACTTTGCCTTCCTTTTTCTACTTCTCTAGAAGCATGATATGATTTTTGTATTGTAATATCTCCTTAGTTATCCACTGTGATCTTTTGTTCTTATTATGTGGGTTTGTTTTTTTCTTGCAAATGGGGAAGGCAATATTTATATAATGTGTCAGAATGTCTGAGAATTTTGTGTACATATTATCTATATTTTCTTCAGCTGTGATATTTTCCCATGATTCTTTAGCTAATAGTATTCTGAAATATTCTATGTTTAAGTCATGTAATTTCTGTATTCTCTAGTGGGAGTCTTGGTTTTTATCTTGTTTTTCTCACTTATTTCTTCTATGATGTCAACTCTGTGAGCATAGTGATCCCCTGTTCCAGTTATCATAACATTTACCTCATATTGCTCTTTACCCATATTGGTAACTACATAGTCTAGGCAATTTTGAGAGTTATTGGTCACTCTCGTTGGTAAATTTATTGCTGAATGGAGATTATGTGAAATTAGTAAGTCTCTAACTGTTCTAGCATACTTGTCATCTTCCTTCAATTGTATGTTTAAATCTCCCACAATAACAATTGTCTTCCCACTTTGGGTTATTTTTCCTAAACTTTTCTCTAATTTATTGACAAATACTTTCTTGCAACCAGATGGTGAGCGATATAGACAAACAATAATAATTTTCTGATTACCATGTACCCATTCTGCAATTGTTACTTCAAAGTCTTTTTCTTTATAAATTTGATTAGCGAATTTTTGAAACTGTTTTTCTATCTGTAAATTGTTTTTGACCAAGGTAGCGC
>NNCF01126987.1:531080-548325 GCA_002313205.1 Laupala kohalensis | reverse complement strand
CTAACTATCTTGTAGTTACCTAATCTTACAAGTTTGAGTTCATTAGCTTTTAACCCATGTTCTGTGAGGCAAATAATTTCTGGTTGCTCTTCAAAAAGTAAGATTTCTAATTGTTCTTGTTTATTTGATATGTATTGTACATTTTGATGAATTAATCTACTGAATTTGGGGATAGTCTGTGCAGCTTCACCTACTTCTTTACTCAGTTTCCCTTTGCTGGACTCAAGTGAATGTGAATGGCAGCGTTATTTTCATTTTCCACACTATTTTCAACTGCTTCACTCAAGACAGACATTATATAGTTTTTCCCTTTCCTATTTAAATGTTGGCCATGGCTGGTATGCAGACTTCTTTCTAGTGAGCTAACATCTAATAAAGTAACATTGGCGAAGGGGGCACAAATCAATTTTAACTTCTCAATGGTTTTCTTAATTTCTAAATTTACACAGGAGTTTTCAATTAAGACGTATCTATTTTGTAAGCTTAGCATTATTATTTTATTATCCATATTATCTTTTAACACTTTTTGGTGTTTGTTTACCACATTTGCAGATTCATTGCTTGCTACATCATTTGAACCTGCTATAATAATCTTTACATCTGCTTGCTCTTTGGAGATGTCTGCTGTTGCACTGATAAACTTTGCTCCAGTTTCACATTTCCAAGTACCTTTAATTTAGTTGATATGTTGCTTAATTTTACTGCTAGATTTTACTGCATAACTGTCTTTAAATAAATTGTAACTTTAATTTGTCTCCTATTTCTACTGTTGTTACCTCTTTTCAGTACACTGTTCCTAGTTTTGTGTTGAATAACCGCACTGACTTCACTATCTTCATCCGTTTCTGGTATTTCTCTTAATATATCAAAAGAATTAGAAACTGAAACCTGATATACCGAATCCTTTTCCACAGGAGCTGTTTTCTTTGGAAGATACCACTCCCTTTTCTCACTCACTTGTGTGTTTCTTGTTCCATGTTCCTTGTTTGCTAGCTTCACGTGCTCCAGAGCCCAGCTTTAAGTTTTCCTCTTTTACGGAATCTAGATCATTTTTGAGCAATGCTTTTACTTGGAAGCTTTCCATTGTCTCTTGTAGTTTTGAAATGTTACTTTTGCATTCTTCGCACTTATTTTCATCGCATTGAACACTTTTTATCATAGACGCATACGAACACGATCTTAGTACAGGCGCCATCTTTAGATTGGTGTCTATGAGTTAGGAGATTCCTTTTAAAGAGTCATCTGGATAAATGTTGGTAAACAAATTCGTTTATTATCTATCTGTCCACTGCCTTGTCCTTGTAATTACTGAGTAACCTACCTATTATATTAGTAAATTTGTGTTGGACCAGATTCCAGATACATTCATTTAATTGAGAAAAATGAATGAAGAACAATGTTTCATTTATGAGATATTTCTTCTTTTGATGTTTTTAGTAATCTCGTTTTATTCTTGAATTTATTTACGGAACTCTGGTTGGTTTGTTAGTAAAACCAAGTAAAAATATTTTAAGAAATAATAGTATATATTAATTTCTTTGTTAAGAAAGTATGTATGGAACGTTTGAGTTTGTAGCTAGTAATTAAGTACTGTAGAAAAGATTATTTAATTGATTATTGACATTCACATATTCCTTTCTTTTCTTTTCAGAGAATTTTTGAAAATTTTAGCCCTGTTCAACAAACCAATTGTTGCTGGAGTTCATGGTGCAGCAGTTGGGCTGGGAGTGACAATGTTACCTTTCTTTGACATGGTTTTTGCCAGTGACAAAGCAACATTTTACACTCCTTATGCGAAGCTTGGACAAGTACCCGAGGGTGCTGCTATTCTCACCTTACCTCACATGTTTGGAAATGCTGTGGTAAGTTACACATTGACTGTTGAGAGAGAGATCCCTCCTGTTTAATAATTGTGACACACAACCATTTCTTTCTTTATGTATCCTCTTTGTGTATACAAGAATTGTTAGTTCTTCAGATTTTTATATGATTTGCCCATAATTTGAACAAATTTGCTTATTATGCAGTTATGTAGAGCAGCACTGTCCAAGTTATCTTGACCAGTGGGCCATTTATTATACACTTTCAATCAATCGGGCTGGCACGGGATGGGGTTTGTCAAAATGTTGTCCAAGAAATAAAACTAATAGGTCTATTTATCTGTTTGTTTATTTATTTGTAATGTGACACTTTGATTCTCATCAACAAATTTATATTATTTCAAATGAGAAAAATGTAATAGTATATTTCTTTATTTTTAAAAAGTATTTTTTTGAATTAATTGTTATAGTAAAATGTATTCGTATTGTTATGTACGAGGGGGTAATTCCGAATGCAATTTTCTATGTTCTCTCACTGGATGTGCCCCATCAAACATTAATTCTGACAGCATAGATTTATAACTGAAAGTTTGCCCTCCAACGTTTGATGTAAAATGAACTATAACTCGCAGGCCATATGAAAAGATTTGCAGACCTGTAGTTGGACAGTGCTGACGTAGAGAACTACTTATTCAGGGTGTGCGACTAGTTTTTCAAACAGTTTCTTTGAATGTGGCTTCTAGTTTTTCTTGGCAACATGATTGGTTGATGAAGTGTAGCGAGATTTTATTATTTGGCGATTCTTTTTCTGTCATAGCAAATTTTGAATGAACTTAAATTAGTGTTGAGTTCTTCATTATTATGGTGTGATGATGTAGGATTTATGAGACATTAAATAGGGCTTACATCATTTATCAACTTTTCTTTTATTTATTATTAAATCAATGCTACATGATCAGTTCTTAAGATTGTTACATTTGAGCAATTAAAGAAACTTAAAATAATTACGACAACTAATTCTTTGTTATTTATAACAATCAGACATAACTGTTTAACATTAATAAATAGCTGTTGATTCATTAGTAATAATAGACTGGACACTAAATATTGTATTGATAAGGAAGTAAATGTAGATTAATGGTTTGAATACATCTCCATGACCTATATATACAATCTATTTTTTTTTTTTAAATTATTATAGACTAGTGAATTGTTGTTTGGCTGCCGAAAATTGACTGCAAGTGAAGCTTTACATTTTGGTTTGGTGACACGTATATTATGGCCTGATCGTTTCCAGGAGGAACTTATCCCAGTGATCCGAAGCATGGCTAATCAGTCATCTCAGGTAAGTCTCTAAATTGGAAAAATCAAATCGTAGATATTCTCTTCCTGTATGGGAGCATTGATCTCCCCCTTGATTTTTAACTCTTCCTTTAGCAGAACATGCTAAAATAAAACTTCAGTTACTGTTACCTAAGGTAATTAAAGTTTGTAGTGGAATCTTTTTATGAAATCAGATTCTCAGTAATTCTACTCTGCAGAACCTAGATGAAGGAAAAACTTGTCCAAACACCTAAGGGGCCATCTATGAATTCCATGACGCACCCTAGGGGTGAGGGGGTGTTTCTGAAACTGTTAGGCTGCATCATAGTAGGGTAGGAAGCTGTTTACCTTCTTACTACGTAGCGCTAAGATTTTTAAGGTATATTTTTAGGGGCATTTTTAAGCTTATAGTCACTGTAATCAGCAGCTCAGTGAGAACACAGAGAAATGAGGAACAAACATTTAAGTCAGTGTATCAAAATTTGTAACTGCATATACTGAAATGCAATAAAATTTTCTTAATGGAGGAGGGATAGTTATGGCTAGCATTAGGTAATTATTTGGGTGGGGTGTAAGAGGTATTGTTACAGGTGAATCATCGAGGGATAGGGGCGTTAGAAAACATTACTTTTTGTGTTACATAATTTATTGATGGTCTCTAATGTATCTTCTTTTACATGTCAAATCTGGAGTTCATGTTACAACAATCTGAACAATTTGGTCATGTCTTAAGCTAATTATAAATGTGTGTTGATAGAACTTGCATTTCGCAATTAAAAATTCATGAGATAATCAATATCATACTACNTATACAGTAGAACCTTCTAATAACGAAACTCAAGGGACTGAAATTTTTGACGTTCGCTCAACGGAGGTTCGTAAAGCGAAGGTGATTTGCGGGTAGCGTCAACCAGGGGCCAAATAAATAATTCCTATATGCTGATGCAAAAACAACCGAGTAAGGACATAATCGCAAATTAGTCTCAGATTCATAACTTAACTAATTTATCACCTAATCACTATGGTAATTTGGTGTAGAAGAAACGCTCTTCGCCAAATAACCATGTGCAGATAACACTGTACAGGGTGTACTCCTAAGAAGTGGCAAATATGTTGTGCACGTAAACACAGAAAGTCAAAAGAATAATCAATTAAAAATGCAGGGTCAAAATATAACAAGAAGTTAAAAATGTTCCGGAAGCTGAAAGAATAATCAATTAAAGGCAGGATCAAAATATAACAGGAGATTGAAAATGGTTCGAGAGCCGAAAGAATAAAACCATTAAAGAAAGTAAGGTCAAACAAAACAGGACAAGTGGCACAGTGGAGCAAGTTAACAGGGAGATGCCAAACAATCGAGTGAGAGTACCACTTGGATGTTACTCACTCGGGACTCTCCTGATTGGCTCTTTCATCCGATCTCTCCGACTGGGCTTCTGTAATTAAAAGATAATGTCGGCCTGCATGAAAACTAATATGTAGTGACTTTTCCCAGGGCATTTCGTTAACAAGAGGTAAATTTTATAGGTCGGGACCAAAATTTTATTTTGCTTATCAGGAGATTTCGCAGAGTGGGAGTTCATTGAAAAGAGGTATTTCCTGATGCTGTATAATAGGAGTTTGGTGGGATCAATGACATCATTTCATTAATCAGAGTTTTCGTTTAGCAGGAGTTCGTAAGAGGGAGGTTTTACTGTATTTAGTTAGTTGTAGGAGAGGGTGTCATTGTTTCTCTAGTCTAAGCACTTATGAAGCACAGTATTTGTGAGGTTTATCCACTCAATTGCTTCCTAAATTATTTTTTCCTTTTACAATTTTCTTTTTGTTTTTTATCATTGATGGCTTGCATATGCCTTCGTATGCCAAACCTTCGTACATAAGTTCTGTAACATTTCTGACTTTGTCTCGATCCTTAAAGAGACACATATGATTCATGGGACATGAGCATTGGTAGAAGGTAAAGAAATAGTCTGCTCGTATGTTCCCACAGAAGTCGTTTATGTTGCATTTTGTTAGCTGAAATTTGAGAAAGCACATTGATTTGTTATTTTCACAGTGAAACGTTTGTTTAATTTTGTACAAATAAAACTCAAAGACTAGTACTTATCAATCATTGTTTTTGGAATTGACGAATCATTCTGTACAAGAAGTAGTGAAGTTAATGAATATGGACACATTATTTTTAACAATTACCTATTTTGGGTACACTTAATTTAATTAAAAGATGTAGCATTTTATCCATTTTCTTTATTAAATTGTGCATGGTAAAAAAAGGACCACGAGGAGGACAATAGCTATTATACTCTCTGGAAGCAAGCAAGGAACCATCCTAAGACCCCAAAAGCATTGGGATTTTACCTCTCATGGAGATGAAATTGGAGTGAGAGTTCTTTCAACAAATAAATGACAATTAGACTAAAGTCCAAAGGATACAAAAGAATTAGAGATAAAATACAATAAATGTGACAAGATGTACAAAATAAGGCATCATAAAAAACTCACTATAAATAATTAGAAATGATAATATTATTAAACCAGAGCCCCCGAAGGGAAAGATATGAATTCATTCTATTTGCAGCCTCTGTCCAATTATTTTCAATGCTCAAAACAGCATAAGTAATGATCCAGAAACATATTTTAAAAATTTCCTTAAGATTATTTATAAATAAGAGTGACCCAAGAATTTATCCTTGGGGAACTCAGATGCTTACGTAATTTAGTAATTTCTTCAACAACAATCTTAATACAAATAAATTCATAATTTGAATGGACATTAACTACGCTTTTCCTAAATTTTTAACAGTCATTATATGGGAAATGTTTTTACTGATCTGTTTTCCTACCATAGCACAATACTCATTCGTATGTCTGCTGTTTGTTATATCCCGTTGGATCATTTTAATTGCAACTCATACCGTGCACATTCTATAGGCGACTTTGTGGAATATGTTATATCTTGTTCTTGTATATATCTTATCCAAGTCATCATCTACCTGTCTGACCCCTTCTTTCTGTAGCCTCAAAATTAATTCACGTCTTTCAATATTTTAGATGTCGCAGTCCCATAACATGTTATTCCTGTCTTCTTTTCCATTCCCGCAAATACATTCTTCCCTGCCAGTCTTCCGTATCTTTGTCAAGTATGTTGCAAAATTTCTGTGTCCAGTCAGCATCTCCATCATTTCCTGTTCTGGTCTGAACCATTTTCTGTTCTGAAAAACATGTCACATCTGGTATGTAAGAGAAAATTGGTCGTCCTGTCGTTTCATTACTCCATCGTATTTGCCACGCGTACATCAATTCTTTGGTTATTTTTTCTCTTCCTTTGGTTATTTTTTCTCATCAATTCTTTGGTTATTTTCTTATCGTTAATTTGTAAAAACATTATTACACCACTACAACCTTCAAGAAAGGATTATAAGAAACCTTAGTTTTCAATATAANACTTCATTGTATGCAAATGAATGTCTATTGGCATTACTCCTAGAAGCACCTCTATACTTGCTGTCGTGATTGTGTTATAGCACTGGCTTAACCGAACTTAACATCTCCATTGTGTGGAATGTAATAGTCTCTCTATGCATATTTACATACTTTATTTGCTAATGTCAAAAAAACCATTTGCATTAGTTTTGGTTGCTGTAGTGACAGTCTTCCAATTGCAGTTAATGTTAAGTTTCAAGGCCAGACAATTTGTAGAGCAGATTCACTGAAATATTTAAGTGTGACTTTTGTAACATGAGATGGCATNACAGTCTTGAAGAGAATGAGATATTATTTATTTTCGGTAATTGAAGCATAAACTCTGAATATATTGAATACAATATATTTTTCCTTACTTAGCATTTTAAATTGTGGTGTGATTGTATGGGGAGAAGGGGTGTTTGTAAAAACATTATTACACCACTACAACCTTCAAGAAAGGATTATTAGAAACCTTAGTTTTCAATATGAATTTGGTCCTCTGTACCTAAGGAAGTCCTATTTGGCTATCTCTTTGCGACACTATTACAATGATGTACAGTTATCTCTTTCGGTAATTTAAGTTAATGGTAGGAAAAAGAGTGTATTGCTTCTGATCATCTAGAGAACTATACTTAAAAGAAAGTTGGGAATACATGGCAATAATTCTTCCAATTTACCCGAGAATTGTAGAATATTAGCTGGTAAATTATTTATTAATAAAAATACTATTTCATGGGTTAAAGTGAAGATTTACTAATTTTGTAACTTCTTGTAACATTAAGTATCTATGAAAACCGGACGTTATTTGTTACTCATTGATTACCAGAGTTATGAAATGAATAATTTTAATTGTGAGATTGTATTTTGATATTATATGTACTTGAAAACATGTAACTTGACCAAAAATAATGCAGTATGGCTCCCTAACATGAATTGTCAACTTCTACTATTTTAGGTAATTTCTGAATAAATATTAATAGTTGTCACAGCTACTATTTATCTGTTAAGAAATAAAATTTGACAACGCAACAAACTAAGACACAAGGTAATATTTGTTCTATAGGCTTGATGCTGAAAGAACGGAACATCACCACAAGTGCAAGTGAATTGAAATGGTGGTCAATGTTGGCAATATGTTTAAGTTTAAAGAAATTTGATTGTCCTGCCAATATAACGCAAGGTACACTTATCTTTACGCATATGGACAGTGGGAAAGTAAAAGCGTTGGCTATACTGTGCACAAACTCTGTACCAACATCAAGCCTGTTAGACTTGCAATAAATAATGTATTGTTGAGAGAGTCGTTACAAAGTGCCTATGACTATGTTGAGGACAGTTAACTAATTTACTGCTTTTATTTTGCTATAAGTAAATAAACAAACAATGTGTTCCGTTCAAGATTTTTTTCTTGGGTTAAACTTTCTCTGAGTAGAGTAACATGATTTTGAGAATATTGTATTAACTACTGCTAACCACACAGTCATTTATCTCAGTGGAAACAATACTGTTTGTATTATTAGGGAAATAAAAAATACTAAAAAAACGTCCTTCTTCAGTTAGCAGCCCTTAAGCTGGTTTGCAGCAACTCAACATTCTTCTCTATTCTCCGCCTTCCTCAATTCGTAATATGATGTTGTGTTAGTGTCTGTCATTATCTGTGTGATATATGCGAGTGGTGGTCTACCTCTTGCGTTTATCCCTTCTATCATCCCTTCGATGACTCTTGCTAGTATTCCATTATGTCTAAGAGTAGGTCCTATCATATTTGCTCTTCTTGTTTTTAGGCTCCTCATAATGCTTCTACTTTCTCCTATTCTTCTGAATACCTATCCATTCATTATATGTTCTACCCAATTGATCTTAAGCATTCTTCTCCTGCACCAGGCTTCAAAAACCATCATCTTCTTCTCTTCTGGCTTTCCTATTGTCCATGTCTCGCCATATAAGGCCACACTCCACAAGCACGTCTTCAATAGTCTTTTCGTTATATTTAGGTCTATATTCTGGATGTAAATAGATTCTTCTTTCCGTTAAAGGCGCTTTTTGCTTGATTAATTCTACTTCGTATTCCTCCTTTACTAGTTCCATCACATGTTATCAGATTTCCCAGGTACTTATACTTCTTTACTTGTTGTATTCTTTCATTCTCAATACTTATTATTGGTACTCTTTTTTGATCTTCCTGCTTCCGAGTATTTTCATTTTCTTTCTATTCATCTTCATGTTAAATTCAGTTTTCATGACGTTATTCATTACGTGAAGTATATTTTGTAGATCATCTATATTTTCTGTTGTTATAGCAATGTCATCTGCGAATCTTAGCATGTCAATCTTTTCCCCCTGTATGTTTATTCTAACTTGAATCTTTTCTCTTATCCTATTTATTGCTTCTTGGACATACAATTTGAATAAGTAAGGAGATAGTGAGCATCCTTGTCTTGCTCCTTTCTTTATTTCAACCTCTTCCTGGTTATTACCAGATCTTATTATTCCCTTCTCATTGTTATATAAACTATGTATTATTCTTCTATCTCTGTAAGAGACTCCCACCTTCTTTAGCAATTTGAACATAATATTCCAATTCACGTTATCAAAGGCTTTCTCTAAATCTGCGAATGATGGATATTTTGTCTTTCTTTTTCTATTCCTTTTTTCAATTATTTGCCTTAAAGTTAATATAGCCTCTCTTGTTCCCATGCCTCTTCTGAATCCAAATTGGTCATCAGTTTGATAGTCCTCAAGATTTTTTTATATTCTTGTAAGGATAATACGAGTAAGAACTTTAGATGCATGTGTTGTCAAGCTTAATGTTCTAAATTGGTCACAAGTTTGTGCTCTTGCTTTCTTTGGGATTGGAATTATTATGCATTTTGTAAAATCAGTACTAAAATCAACACTAAAAAACTAAAAACTAATATTATACAAAAAGATACATTATAAATAAAATATTTTAAATTTAAATGAAATATTTTTAAACTAAATAATATTTAAATTTGTCAGTTGACTGACTGTTCTATCAATGGTGGAGTGGGGTTTTAAAAGAATGGGGTGATTTAAGTATTTGGTGAGATTTGGTGAGGAGTATTGAATTGTTTGTAGAAAATGTCAAACAAATTTAATTACTATTCTGCAAAACATGTAAGGTAATTTATGATGCCAAAATGGGGAGACATTTCTCTACACATCTGTAAGAACACACATTATTGAAAATAATCATCCAGTTGATCATTTGAAAGGATTAAAGGTATTAGAAATGAAAAACAATTACTCCCAAAGAATTGAACCGATGACAAAATCTTTTCTAAATAACTACTACAAGATCGAACAATGCTACTACGGACTTACCCCAGGTTTCTTGACATAACTTGCTTCCTGTACCCTAAACTACTTTCATTTACCAAATTCCTGTTATCAATTTTCCTTCTTAATGTAGCTGTAAAACAATGCCAGGACTCGTTGACCACGTGGAGGATAATAAACTAATTTACTGATTTACATCGTAAATCTCTTTACTAGCTAATTTCAATGGGCTTTATTATTTATTTTTACTAATTATTCATTTATATTTTATGTCATTGCTTGTGTGACTTCTGGTCTTTTCTACCTTTAAAATATTTCACTTAAAATGTATCTCTGTAATCTTCAAATAACATTCCTATTTCTGATTATTTATTGTATTAGTTATTTATTTTCTCTTCTTTTGCTTTTATTGTGTTTTATCTCTCTTTTGTGAACAATATCAAACAATTATTATTATTATTATTATTATTATGCTTTTATGGCCTCATTGGACCACTTTAGTCAATTTGACTTTCAACCTTGTAGACATTCTACCTTGTAGACCTAGAGGTAGAAGGCGAGTACGTTAGGCACTACACCACGGCTCGCCCATATCAAACAATATAAGATTTAATCTAACTGTCAATGATTGTAAAATGCCCTTTTGTGTTATTATATTGTATCTTTTACATCCTAAGTATTTCATATTTTATCTTGATGATGAAAGATATTCTGTAAAATGCTCCATGTGAAAAGTGAAAAGTGAAAACTGAAAAATGCAATGTCAAAAACTGAAATATTGTTCAGGAAGAGCCAAATTACATTTTATTAATTTATTTAAATGTTTAAATTTTCTAAGTAACCTTAGTTTATTATTTCATAAATTTTCACTTTTACTGAAAACTTTATTATATTACTTAAGATTGTAATTCTAAATAATTATAATATGAATTTTATGTAAATATAAAGGAGATACAATGGGAACAAAAATTTGTCTCTTATAAGCGGAAACTTATAAGTGGGAAATGGATTTTTTACAAGTTAAACCTAACTTGGTTCATTTACATCAAATTAGAATGGTCCCAAAATATCCTTGCATACATTTTCATTATCAAAATGTACCAGGGCCCTATTAGCCATATTTGCTGAGTTTTCATGAACACAGGAAAAAAAAACATTTCATCTGCATTTAAAATGTCTTGCAAACATTGTGATAATGATTCGAAAGCTGTAAAATCATAACAATTTTTTCGTATTTCCTTTTGTGAGTGCTGGTAACATCACCATTGCCTCCAACTTATATATTGAACAGATTTTAATTAAACAGAATCACCAGAACTTGTTAACTTATCATCTATGGGCAACTGTAAATCATCCTAGCACTGCTTTGAATTTTTTGTGAAATTATCCCAACCTTGACTAATATTACAACCTGCAATGGAGAGATGAAAATAGTGCAAAACAATTTTTGTGCATAATTACCATAAATGTCAAGAGCATTAACTTTCAAATTCTTTTATGTATTCCTTAACACGGCTTGCAAAAACATTGATGTGAGGATGGAATAGGGGAGACCCAGATTTCCGCCCCAGGCCTCATGAGTAGTAGGTACACTACTTCGCCTACATCCGGGAAATAAATGCATTGTTTCTATACATTCGTCCTTGGAACCTCTGATATTGTCCACTATGAGCGGGAATCTCTTATATGCGAGTCTCTTACAACCTGGTTCTACTGTATTTATTTAATATTATTACATGGACAGATCCAAGTTGTGTGAACTGATTTTAAATAATTTGCTTAAAAGTAAGAACTAAACAGAAATTTCAACCCCGCAATTTGAATGAATTTTTACAACTATAATTCTTTTTATGTGAAAAATTCTCAAGATTTCCATGATTGCCCCTCATACAAAAGTTTTACTTCTTAAGAATTCCAGATCTTATCAGACAATGTGCAGATAATCCAAATAAGCTTTTTTTAAATTAATTAATTTAAAAAAATATTTATTTTAATTAATTATTTAATTTTCTGCAGATAAAAAATTATGGGCAGATTCAGATTCTATGGAAAATTTATTTACTGTATTTCTGCTTTTATTTTACACACATATGGCATGTCTGACCAGCCTGTATAATCTCCCAAGTATTTATTTCTCTCCTAAATTTTTACTCTTACTAAAAAAATATTTCATATTACTGGCAGCGATAATTCTAAAGAATGTTCAGAAATAATAATATGAATGATATAATTTTTTACCTTTAATTTTAGAGAAACTGTCTATTGTTCAATTGTATTTTTGTAGAAGCTTTTTCATGGTGTATTTGTTTGTTTGTTTCTTTCTTTCTTTATTTTTTTTTTCCCCATGGTCTAAGCAAGCATTTGAGATGAGATATTTTATTTTCCTATTTCTCTCCTCACATGTATGTGAACACACTTATTTACTACTACTTACATCTGAGCAAGTGAAGTCACTAACAGAAACATTCTCATTGATTTGAGTTGTGTTTTCAAGTTTCCAGTAAGTGGGATTCTGGCAATTACATTGAATGTTAACATCTTGATGGGTTACCAAAGTAGTTAGATTTCTGTTGAAAACAACTGGAGAAGATGTGGTATTTGATGTTATACTCAATGCGACATCTGTTGTTGAACATTCAGGTAGTTCGGTGAGTGGTACACAAAACTGTTTAAAACAATATACAGTATTGTCAAAGAAACTATGTAATTATATATATTTTTTTAAATTTTGAATTTAAGAAATTATTGAAGAATTATTGAGTGAACTCTCATATTTTCTTACTACTAAGCACAGGGAAACTTGTTGACAATTTTACCTTCATTTGGGAACGATTGTTCAGTGTAGTGGTGTAATTATCAGGGGTTCTGCTCCAATCTCTAGGACACTCTTGAAATGCTGAACATTGGCAAATGCGTTGTACTCTTAATTTAAACCAAAAACGTCTATGTAAGATGCTACATGCTGAATTTTGCTTACACTCACGTAAACCTCTTTCATTGTAAACCTGCACAAAAAGTTCCACTTCTTCATTGACAGAATGTGATGCTGAATGTTTGTGGGCAAGAGATTAGAGGCTAATGAACATTGACATAGTTAATACTCACATTATTTGGATATGTGACATCAAAGTCTTCCTCTTGCTTCACTTTATCGAAAATTTTTGTGTGAACTTGTTGGAATGAGAAAATGAATGAGCACACTGTCAAAAACAACTGTGTGTTCATTTTGTTGAATGAGAGAATGCCGTGTGTTCACATATCATCCCAGTCTATTTTTATCTCACTCTCTCCTCAGTCTTGGACTGTTTCCAAATATATACTTTTTCTGGAACTTGGTGTCAAATGTGTACGAATGGAACTTCATTGACAAAGCTATGCCGGTTTGAGCTTTTTTAGTATTCTTTCTAAAAATAAACTTTCTCAGTGAAGCATTTACGAGCTTGAGGCTGCTGCAGAACCGTTGAATTAATTCGGTTCAAGAAGAAACTAACACGAAAATGGCAACATAGACGCTGTCCTCCTCTACGGATCCGGGACTTAGCGTTCGTTAGCACCGTCATTAAAATGCAGCCGCCTTCTCGTCCACCATAGCTTTCGCACAAACCTTGCTCTGGTTGGACTTGGAACCCGTGAGATGGCGGAAGTGGAGGGATGTCCGTGGAGGAGAAACAAGTGTTGTGGCACAAGCACAGAAACCTCTGTATGTGGTGAAACTAAGTCAAAACGTTGTTGGGAAATCGTGGCTGGTGGGTAGTTCTTCCCGTTACCCCTTCCTGCTTTACGGAGAGGTTTTTTCGTGTCATCCTTCTCATATTAAAACTGAATTAGCTATAGTGAGAAAGAAATATAAAACACTGTGCATCTTGCGCAGAAGGAGCTAATGCTGGAGGGGGCAATGACAAACGAGCAGACAGGATTTTGAGCCGGTGAGGGGGGGGGGGCAAAGTCTCGACTGATTAGGGACAGAAATAGATTCATTTCGTTTTTGCAATAAGCGCGCGGAAACGTCGCACAAATCTCTAACAGAAATTCCAGAGCTAGTGGATCTCGCCAGGTATTTTTTTACCGACGTGTATTGCAGACTGTGATTTGACAAAACCCTGGAGTAGGAGCGGTATTGTCACACGTTCTGTAATTTTCTATAAGCTATTAAGAATTAATGAAATTCACACGTGAATCATATTGACGCACGGAAAATTCTAATTGCATTCATGTCTTTATCTTTTATTCATTTAATGTGGGATTTTTGCGTGTTTCAAGCAAGGGGATTTACGGAGGCGTGGCTACGCCCTTAGGCGCCAAGTTGCCATAAATTTAAAAATGTTCCTTATGTATCTTCGCGATATATTATGAAAGTGCATAAGAAAAAAAGAAGATAAATAAAAAGTAATCTAGCTATTTATGATCGTTGCACATTTAAATAAAGTTTAAAACATTTTCACGATAAATTGCTTCATTTTCCTCGCACAATTTCTTTCTGGTTGCTCTTACATTTACATCTGCATCTACATCTGTTCAGTAATGAATTGGAAGAATAATTCAAAATTTATTCGGAAAGTGTTTGTATTTTTTAATCTATGATTTCGACTGACAACAACAAAATTCAAAGTATGTGTCCCCGTGCCGTATTTTGTGGCTACTATACTTTAATGCCAGAGAAAGGGGGACACGTTAAATTATCTGACGAGTACGGCGAGTAAATTATCGCAAATGAATCCGACTCCGTCTAACCTCGTTATATACTGACCGAAACAATGTAAAATATTGTGAGTATAAAGATTTCCTCATTAGCAAGTCTCCTATTTCATCGACATTTAATGGCACTGTCGAAACGTCATCTCTGTACAAAGAGTTTAGTGTTGTTCCATTTTATTCCAAGGCTTACATCAATGGGATCGTAGGTTAGAATTTGTTTCGGCATTAGTTTTCAACGTGTGTGTGTGTGTGTGTGTGCGCGCGCGCGCGCGTGCGTGTGGGGGGAGGGGACGGGACCGATGGAAGTTACTTGTGCTCCTCTTCTTCAGAAACGCTAATTTCGTTATCTTCGTGCACTTTTTCTTCCTCTTCTTAGAGATTGCTGTTGGCAAGACAATATTATTTAGTATAGTAATTGTAATAAAATGTTATTGTTTTGTAATGTATGACGGGGTACTTCCAACACGATTTTGTATTTTCTCTTACCGGACATGTAGATGTAAATATTAATTCTGACAGCATAGATTTAAAACGCCAAGGAGCATCCCCCCCCCNTGACGTAAAATGTACTAAAATTCGCGGACCCTAAAAAAGGTTTGGCGGACTGCTGGTTGAACTGCGTGGGAAGGTCTATAGAGGAACTTGGTTTTTATGTGATTGATGTTGAAGTGGTAAAGACACTTTGCGGTATCGTGAAGAACCTTTTTACTTTCTCATATACGTAGTATATAGAAAGTTTTGCAATCGTGAAAAAATTCGAAAGCGAGATTTCGATGGAAATATCCGTTTTGGCGATCCCTAATTCTGAAAAAGTTGTTTTTGGCATAACGTCCGTCCGTCCGCTCTTTTGAATGTTTCTCAAAAACGGCTCCAACGATTTTGCTTAAATTTTCTGTACGTAAAGTACAATTAGTGTGCATTACATCTGCATTAGCTGTATTTTGCATGAAAGTTTGGTATAGACGTAGTAAAATAATTTCTGTCTGCTACATTTACACGTTAGATTACTGTTTCAAGAAGCTTAAAAAATATTTGGCAGTTTAAATGGACCAAGCAGACGTAGAATACACTTTTCGTTAACTGAAATGAAATATATGGTAATGATAAAATACATGGGAAGACAGTGAACTCACTGCAGATACGAAAATATATGAATTTCTGTCTACAATGAAATTACATTTACATAACACTTTTACGATATTTATGAGACTGATATGTCACTATATGTATTGAAATAATATTCTGAATATTTATTTTACTTTCAAATTTCAAATAAATGACAAATTTCAAAGTTCATCTAGTGACTTTGAGAATGAATAGAGCACTGGAAGTCAACTAAAATATAGAGGACCATGCCGAAAATGACCCTTTCACTATAGAATTTTTTTTCTCACTCTTTGCTGCTGACAGAGGAACATATATGAGAAAGTATGTGCAATGGTTTTGCACCACTAGTTTATTTGTAGCTTTATTTTCAATTGTAATTTGTTTATTGTTATTTTAATAGTAATTTATTGACAATTACTGTTGTGATTTTACTAAAAGTTTCTACTAAAAATACATTAATCTAATAATAGTTTTTTTTTCTGGAGATCAGGAGAGATTTGGGGAATCCTTTTCCTCTAATGGAACAATATTTTCTTTCTTGAAAGATGTCACAACTTCTTTTCAACATGAAAATAATTCTCTAGGAATTTTTATTGATCTTTCTAAAGCATTGAATGTTTTCAATTTCTAAATTCTCATTTGAACATTACATTTTTACAGCATTTGTGGTTTAGCACTTCAATGGATGATTTTCTACTTAAAAATGTGTATCAAGAAATCAGAATTAACTGTGCTAAAATCGAGCTCCATTACGTCTTTGAAGTAAAACCACTTTTGCTGTTCCTCGAGGTTCAATTTTATGTCATTTTATGTCATAACATTATAGCTAGCCTGCTCCTGGCGTTAGCTGCGGTTGTGAATAAGCTCTCTCTATTTTTCAGTATAATCTTTCTAATTATTTTATTTTTTCGAGTTTTTTGTGATCAGTAGTTGCATTCAGATCCCAACTTTCATTGTAGTGTAAAATTCTCTGCTCTGTGTGAGTGTTAAGTAAAAAACACTAAAAACATTTCCTAAGGTTTTCAAACTCAACGGAAAATACAATTTCATATTGTTTTCATTCAGTGCTTCATTCAAAGGTGTGATAAAGTTTACGTAAGTACAAACGGAATCATAAATTCAACTTCTTGGTGCATTAAAATTAATTATTTTGCTGTATTTAGATTTTCTGGTGCGTATACTATTACATCATTATTAACTTACAAATAACGTACTCTATTGTTGCACTGCTCAAGTTTCGTCGTCGTAAATAGAATTATTCCAATATTTTACCATTTGTTTTCGTGATCTTTTTGTAGTTATTCATTATAATTTAACATAATATTGCCTTAGTTATTGTGGAATTAATTTATCTGCTGTTGTCATCCTAAATTATTTCTGTGATTTTAGTTGTCGGTTTGTTTATTTACTTATTTCAACCCTGCCCCATTGTTGCACCCAAGTTATCGTCATAATTCATAGAATTATTACATTGTTTTACAATTCGTTGTTCTTGATTCTTTCGTATTTATTTACATTTTAACGCAATATACGGT
>NNCF01126987.1:512557-526605 GCA_002313205.1 Laupala kohalensis | reverse complement strand
TCTATAGTTCGATAATAACTTTTACATGTAAATTTACAAACATATTTGCATTAAATTACAAACATATTGACATTATATATGTATTATATCTCGCAGCTAACTTTTTATCTTGTCTAGGAACTTTTGCTGAAATTTTTGAATCCGCCTCTGCCTTAGGGCCCTTGATCGGAATTGAAGGGATGGTCCCTTGCTTGCTTCCGGAGAGTAAATTAGTTTATTGTCCTCCACGTGGTCATACGCAGTCTGTACTGTTTTTTGACAATAAATTTATTATCATGTCCTATCCTCTTTCTGTGGCATATGAATGATATGTTACCCTCCACATCAGAGCAGTGTGGTGCACTTTGCTGATGGCATGAATTTACAACATGAGAATGCCAAATCTCTCAAGGTTTTATACATCTTCTCTTTTTTTCATTGGATACACAGTATCTATGTCTTTTCACAATAGTGAAACCATAGGTAACATCTCTCTCATAGGTAACACTTTCAGTTAATGGCACTGAAAAAAGCTATTTAGAACACAAAATTGTGAGATCTTCGTGTGCAAGATAAAGGAATATTTACACTGATAATTAAATTCCAAACTAAGTAGGTAGTTCTATACATTGTAAATTCTTGTCAATGTTACAATAACACATTTCTCACTGTGTGTATTTAGCAAATGTTTATTCTGATTTACAGTACAGCATAAATATAGTGGTTAAATTTAGTACATTATCTGCATTATCTATTAACAATTCTGAAATTCTATAACATTATAAGAATAATAATAAGTGCAAATAGCTCTACTATCATATTCACACAGTATCCAAATTTTCAGGATAATAAAATAAAAAACTGGAATAATATATGAATCTTCTGAGATTCATGTGAACTTTTGTTTAGGGAATTATATATTATTTGTTCCATGTATTTTTGTTTTTGTAAAGACTGAGATACTTCAGTACCATCCTGTTTCATAAGAAAGTGGCTTGTTTATCTTCATAACACTCAAAACAATTCACCATCCTAGCATTTGAACCATTTTTTGCTGAAAAGGGCCATTTCACTCAGGAATCATTGTGTGGGATTCTCTTTCTAAAGATATCAGTAGATTTAATCACCTGGAAATCCTTGATTAAAAACCCTTTATTGCATGGTTGCTTTTGTTGTGTTAATAAAGAAGTATTAAAGTAAATTCTTGTGTAGTAATGTGAGTTTATCAACTGCTAAGTTCCTTTTACAATTGGCCACACCATTGTACTTTTAGTTAATTTATAAAAGTACAAAAATCACGTGAACACATTTTAATTATTTTTCTGATTATTTATAATAGTAATATTTTTGTCTGTTCAATGTCTCAGTGATGGTGTATATATCTCTTAGCCTCATCCCTGTCCAAGTTTTTCTTCTGTTTTTCTTCAGACATTTTGTCCAAATTGATGTAGTAAATTAGCTTCTCTTTGTCTTCTCAGTGATCATATGTAGTTTTTTAACTATTTACTTTGACCAGAAGTTATGTACTTACAGATATATTTTTTATTATGTTTAGAACTTAATTCTGATATGCTTGACTTTCTTTATCTGTGAAGTGTCTATTTGTTCTTAGTGTATATATTTTCATTCATTTCAGTCAATGGAGGCGACGAAAGCTCTGTTAAGGCACAGTTTGCGGACCAAGCTGGATGCTGCTCTTGAATCCGAAACTCACCTTCTCGTGCAGCATTGGATTAGTGCAGAGTGTCAATCAAATTTCAAGAAATTTTTGGATGAAGGAGATGTTGGACTGCAAAAGCAGAGATTGGAGGCGTAAATGTACTTCGTTTTAAACTGTTTATTCGACTGGTCTCATGTTTTATATTGTTGATAGGAAAATTGGTTACTCAGTTATAAATCTTAACTCGTTATCCAGTTTGCATCTTTCAGATGCCTCACTTTGTAAATAAGGGTGGGCACTTCATTGTCTGACTATTGTTTATCTTCATGTTGGCTTTATCTGCATCTTAATCCTATACTTTTTTTTTTGTGTGTGATAAAACTTCATGTTACCTGCAAGTTAATAAGTATTGTGAACATTGAGATGAACAAGTATTCTTAGTGTTTTACATTATTCTAAATTAATGTTTTATATTTGGTAAAGGCTCATTATTTTAGTAAGTATTGCATGTTTGCTGGATCAAAATTGTTGAGTATATTCAAGACAATCATATTACTGTGCTTTGTTTTTTAGTCTTTTCGTTTTAAACTTTTTAGGACCAGCCAATGGAAAAAATATCTTTTTGGCGATGTCATCTGTGATTGTATTTAATGACAGTATTTGTATATATTAATTTTTTATAACAGTTATTAAGAAGTTTCTCACTGTTCATATATCTTCATTTGTGTGAAAAGCAAGTTCATTTAATTTATCAGGAACCATTGCAACTTATTAAATGACTATCTTGTATCTGGGAAGTGCTAAATATGGCTTATATTTGGAAAATTTGTGTGTTATTTTTTTCTGTTGTGAAAACAATTAGTAATCCAGGTTCCAATAATTTGTTGTTATGAAGATTTAGCACATTTTGTATTCCTTTATGTGAACAGGTTGAAAAACACAAGAAAATTAAATTTTCAATGTGTGTTCTTTTCCATCTTTGATTGATGTTGGTTGTCTGTTTAATAGGTCTTGTTCAGATTCAGACCAATAGAAGAAACAATGTAATTTTATGATATATCATTTTTCTGTAGATGTTTGGTATTTTTTTTCTTCTTAAACCCTGGTTAGTAATATTTCCAGACATTTCTGTAATTTTTTAAAATTTTAAATTCTGGAATAATTTTTTGATTATATTTAATACTATCATTTAAATGTTTTCATTTTAATATACATTATGTATACGCAAGAAAGAATAATTATTTTAAATTCATTTCAATTTGCTTGAGGGCAAACATGCAAAGCCACTTACTGTTATCAATAACTATGCTCCCCAAATATTAGTTGGTTTGCCATTTTCTTTTCTTAGAAGAATATGTATATATAGCTGTTAAGTATTTATTCAACTAAGGTGTATCCATAAATATCCTATATTTTTAATGAAATGCAAAAGTTAATGTATTACTAGATTCAGAAAAGTTTAGGTAACTACTTTCACTGTTAATAATGCAAAAAGTTAAATTGCATTATGAATGAAACTTATATTAGTATGTTTCTATTTGGTATTTCACTACCAAAATTATGGTTCTCTGTTTGAATATGAAAACTGTAAATACATGTTCCAATGTTAGACCATCTTTAATTTTTATAGAGTCGAGTCATATTAACTTTTTTGGTTTTTATATTGAACAGTTACTGCTTTTGCAAGTTGTTAGTAATAATATACATAATTGTTTTGGTATCATTAGAAAATTGTTGCTTTGAGATAATAGAATTTCTTTGTTTCTGTTGAGATTGCATTGTTCTATTTGAAATCCTTTATCTCGTGTGGTGTCTTGTTGAAGCAGTAATTCGTTCAACGTATGGTTAATTTTTCTCCAATCCAATATGGTTGAATTTTTATTGTTTGTTATTAATATTGAGTATTCATACTAAGAACTTCGTGCCTGATGAGATGGAGAAAGTGTGTTTATCTTTGGAAACATTTTCTTGTATACATGATTGGTAAATTTACTGTGTGTGTCTGTATTTTAGTTTTATACTTAATTTTTAAGTTTGGCATTAGATTTGTTCCTCAATTTATGTTTACATATGCCTTGTAGTTATTCAATTTTTGTGACTTGTTTTAAGTAGGTATTTTTAATATACCATAATATTAATAATGGTTATTTTTCATTGATTTCATATAGTCGTACTAGATTTAGTAGATGTATTCCAACAGTAGAAATTGAAAGTTTGTTTTAAAAAAGATAAGAGCTTATGATGAAATTATAGTACAAATGTCTCAAGTGAATGATTTGGAAAATTTTAAGCTATATATACTCTGGTGCCAAAGTTGGAAGCATTTCTTTATCTTTTTGTTTGGTTTTAAATGGAAATGTTTGACCAGTTGAAAAATAATACTTAACGGTCTTATTATTCTTGTTATTTCTAGTTGACCAATGTAATCTACTGTAAATGTGAGGTAAGATTTTAATGAAATGACTTTCTCATGTACATTCTTAAACAATACTTCTGATGTAAAATTTGTAAAACATGGGAAGGATGTGTATGAATTGAAGCAATGTAGTGTATGAATTGTGCAACTGTGTACAAAACTTGTTGAAGTTAGTAAATATGACTTGAAAGCTGAGTGCTCTATCGATACAGTTTCTCGTGATATATTGTATAGAGAGATGAAAGACAGTGATGTGGTTAATGATATTCTGTTCACCATACTGTGTGGTGAAGTTGGGTGGTTGTACCACTGCTAGCATTGAATTGCTAATTGTTAATATTCCACTTTCACTTAGGGGAAAATAGTGTTGAACATCTCACTTAATGTTACAGAATGAAACAACTGGAATAGCAGGCTGTATCTTCATAGTATTACAGTAGTTATGCACTACAGAATTATATTTTTTAAGGAAATACTGTTAGAATGGTACACCTGTGTATTTACAAATTTTTACAATTGCATTGATACAATATTCATAATTTGTAGATAACTGATGAGGTAAAATAATCTATAACTTATTTTTGGCATAATGGTATTTATGTTAGTGCACAAATTAATATTGTTAAATGCCCTGTTCCATGTACATAGGAATTAAAATGTGCTTAAAATGAGAAAAAATATTTTTATTTTATGCTGGCCCTGGTGTTCAACTTGTAGACCTACAGAGCAAGACAAGCAGACTTATGATAGCTGGATGGAGCAACAAGGATTGATTCAATCTTGACAAGTAAATAAGTTTATTCTCTATTCATATTATCATCATCAATGAGGGTTTTCCCAAGGCGTCCTCATTGGCCGTTCGTTTCTTATTCCATGACTTCTCGCATGGACTTTTGCAATCTCTGAGCATTTTGAACTCAAATGCCAGCGCTGTTTCAGCACTTCGCTCGCATGCATGGGAGCTCCTGCCCACGTCCTGTTGTGGTGTGGAGGATACTTAAGTTCAGCCCGGTGTCTGAATTTGTACTTTGAGAACCTTGATCAGATCTGATAATATCGTATCGTTCTCAGTTACTCTATCTTATCGAAGGTATTATATCGATGTATTTCATATAAATAATTTGTACTTGTTGTGGCCTGTTCTTTAACGTGCAAAATGGCGAAGTTAGCATGACAACGGATTCAATGATAGTCTTAAATTTATTAAAGGTGCATGTAGCTTAAACAATTCTTAAAACAATTTCTGTACTTGTACTCGCTTTTGAGTGCCTTAGTTTGTATGTAACTGTTAGTGCTACAAGTATGATGGAATTGTTCCTGGCTGTTTTTTCCATAATATCATCGGTGTTGTTAGTCTTGGTTCTAGTGTTTTTAGGTGAGAATGAGCCATTGAAATCTTGACGAAATGCATTAAGACTACTTGTGTGTTTTTAATTGAAAATGTTCTAATTGTCTTATATTTTTGTTCCAGGGTGGTACCTTGTGTGGAAGCTATTCCTCTCTAGATTTAGGTTTGTGAGGGAACTACTTGGAGCTATGTCTGAATCTGCATCAGTGAATGATTTGAAAAATGGTCGTTCGCGGATGAAGAAAACTCGACGCGATTGAAGGAGATTGGTATTCAGAAGACATTCCTGTGGTTATTTACGTGGGTTATTTTTTCAACTGGTGTTAGAAGTCATTTTATTGTATTATAAAGTAAATATTTTACTGTTCACCTTACGTTCAATTGATAGTTTAAAATTTTTCCATCAACATGAATATCAGATGTGCTAAACCTGATGATCTCATGAACATGCAACATTGCAATTTGCTATGCCTACCGGAAAATTATCAAATGAAATATTATTTTTACCATGGGTTGTCCTGGCCTCAGCTCAGTTATGTTGCAGAAGATGAGAAAGGGCAGATAGTGGGGTATGTTTTAGCGAAAATGGAAGAAGATAGTGAAGATAATCCTCATGGACACATTACCTCGCTGGCAGTTAAACGATCTCATCGTAGATTAGGTTTGGCTCAGAAACTTATGGATCAAGCATCGCGTGCTATGGTTGAATGTTTTAATGCCAAGTATGTATCTCTCCATGTAAGAAAAAGTAATCGCGCTGCATTGAATTTGTACACAACTACTCTCAAATTTACCATATCTGAAATAGAGCCCAAATACTATGCTGATGGTGAAGATGCTTATGCGATGAAGAGAGATTTGTCATCATTTGCTGTGCAACTTAATCAGTCATCTGATTCAAATTCTGTGATAGATCACAAAAATTCTGATGATCACAAAAAAATAATTTCTGAAAGATTGTAAATATTGGATTGTATAAATCTTTCCTAGAATTATTAAATATTAAATGTACATTTGTGTTAATAAAGTACATGTATTATCATGTTTGTAGTTTGATAAATGTACCTTAAGCCATTTTTATACCAGCTGATTAATTTTGCTTTAAACAAGATCTATCTCTTCATTGAAGTGCTTTCAAATTAAATTCCTAGAATATTTACTGGAGATATTTCATTTTGTGAAACAATTGTGACGTTTATGTGCGTCTGAACAACTTGCTTGTTAAAGTAAATGGGGTTTAAGAGTCGATGAAAGAAATTGAGTTACTGAAGGATAATGGATTCATAACTGATTAGCAATCTGTTAGCAATATTGAATTGTCCGATTGTCAGCCGATGGTTTCCACTGCGAAGCATGACTTCTGGTGGGAAAACGTGAAACTGGAGTTAAGTTTGTACATTTTCCGATAGATGGCGCTCAAATCGAAAAATCTCCTGGGAGCTTTCTTTCCACCGAGTTTGAACCACTGTCGGCGAGGGAACAGGTGGGAAAGTTAAGCTTGGTTCAGTTCAGCCAGCGTTGTCCTGTCAGTCGAATGTTCTTCGCGGTCTCAGGTGCGTCACTCGTAAATTTGGCAGGTTGTCAGTTCTTATTTGACAGTGTCGTAGTTTTAAGAAACCTACTACGTTCGAGACAGTGTGTGTTGTTGTAGTGATGTGAAATATGTTCTAATGTTTTGTGACAGTTCTTTCAAACACATGTAGTGTGTGTGTCTCTAACACGTGCTTAATATTTGGGACTCCGTGATTGTCGTCTTCTGTACCGTTTCATTCGGATTTCAAAAAATACACCGTAAGTAAGAAGTCACTTCACTTTGAATTGTATACTCATGAAAACTAATATATTTTGTGTACCGTATGTTGACCCTTGACACTTAGTCGGACTGGATAAGGATTTGCTCTTTTTTTTTCGGAAGTATCTCCGGTTAGTAAAAGTGAGGGTCATTATTTCCTGTCAAAGAGGCGAGTAAAAACTTCATCTACAATTTCACAATTTTTTAAAACATTATATATATCGTTGGTATTCAATTGTTGATTATAGTGTGTCGTTCAACGAGTTCAGGGTTTGTCAAATTCATACTTGTTGGTTTCGGAAAAGAAAACTTTTCCCCCCGAATTGGCAGATGTATTAGTTAAAATTGTTATTATTATTATTTCCGTTTTAGAATTTTAGGATGATGTCGACTTGTATTTCAGTCCAACTATTCGTAAATGGTAATGAGTTCTTGTATTAACGTAACTAAATAAATTATTTATTTATTACCAATAATGTAATTTAAAGTTACCTATAATCTCGTGGAGGGCAGTAAGCTCTTACTCTCAGTATGCGAACAAGGGACCATCCCTTCAATACCGGGCAAACTTTATAAAGAAAAATCTTGGCCGGGGTGAATCAATCCTTAAGTCTGGTTGGCTTCATCGACAAGACGTACCAAAACTCAATATTACCGTTGATTTTATACATGTAAACTAATGATGTGACTGTCAAGTGGTTTAGAAATATAGTATAAGCCGAACATTGTGAAATAAATTCATTTAAAGTTAAGGGTAGTAAAAATGTAACTACTTCCACTAAATCATTTTTATATTTAATATGTATGTCTCGTTTTGTATGGCACACGCATTTTATCCTTCGTATTCTCACCTGGTTATGCAACTTAGCCCTTCAGTTCTTATTGCCTCTCGTTGTTCCCTCCCCCTTGAAAGTCATCTTCTAAAAGCGATAAAGTGCGTATTTTATTCTCAATTGACAATCGATTTGCTGATGTTAGCTAAATATACGAGGGAATTGTTTTTGTTTCTTTTCTAAAGGAGATCACGATAGGTTCATGTATCATTACACATCAATGCTTGCATTAATCTTCAGTCGAGTTTCTGCAGTCACTGAAAATTAAACTTCTATCTCCGATCGAATGAAAGAACGAGAAATTTGGGAAAAAATATTTTGAAATATGAAGGAACTTGATCTAATATTTAGGATATAATGTCGATGAAAATTTTCCCTCCTTTAAATCAAACTTTCCTAAGTATGTTATGGTGACACATTTTAGAGAGCTTTTGCCAATTTATTTTTCCGTGTAGTTCAAAGAAATGTGAAATTTGAGACGTCAATATATTAAATACTGCCCTAGATCCATTTATATACTTTCTGTAAGCGAGCTGCCCATCAATTCGACCAAAATACCCTCCGGAAACAGATGTAAAATATGATTCTGAATGAAAATACACGTATAAAATACCAACCTGTGAAATATTGGAATCTGTTTAAGTAATATTTGATCTATAATTAATCATAAGTCGAAAACAAAATTTAATATTCTTGTACTTAAAGCTGTATTTTCTTTGGAAACGAATGGTCAATTGACTTCTAATTATTTTATGAAATGTTTTCTAATTTGTCATTTTTATTCTTCCTAGAAATGACAGGTCACGACGAAAATGTGACCTTTTAAAGTTACGCTCAATCGGTTGATTCATACAATTGATTGAGATATCACTCAGCGTATCGATTTGTTGTTTTCTTCAGTACACTTCAATAAGATACCGTAATTATCTAAACACGACAGAAAATACAAGAGAAATGCAAATAAGACAGAAAATTTAGCTCATTTTGAGTTTTCAGTTATCGAAATCACTTAACGAAAATTTTATCGTGTATGACCTAAAAAGTCGTATCCTGAAAATAACGATTATGAAATCAGTGTAATCAGGAATATTTTTATTTACACTGACAAAACCCTAGTACTCAAGGATTGGATGTAAGATCCAATTTCCGAGGAAGGAAAAAATTTCTCCAAACCTTTGGATATGACATCCCTTCCTTATAATTCGGATACTGTTAGGTTGGGAAGTCACATCCAAAGATTGGGATGTAAGATCCAAAGATTTGAAAAAATCATTTCCATTCTCTGGCTGTGGGTCTCACATCCAAGCATATTGTGTCAATGTTAATATGATTTTTTTCTCAATAAAACACTGTAAACAAAATGTATTAATAATTTTAGACTTAGGACCTTTTGACGGACGAATACCTTTTATTTTGTGCTTTTTTAGAATACAATGTTTTGACTTTAGTTTTGAGTCGTCAGGTGTAACAAAATTATAACAAGAACATATAAGATCAATTGAACATGATGTGAAATGTAAATATAAACAAAAAAGCAGAAATGACACAAATATGTTATAATATTGTATTGTAAATACTCGTTACTTTTTCTGTGTCAGTGCGTAAATTCAAACACAAGTTTCGAACGCGTGTCATCCTACAGTATCTCTTTCAAATTTATTAATTTTTTAATTTTGCAGATATCGTTCTTTAAATGGCTGTCAGAAACGATGATTATCTCTTATGCAAACTTAAGTCTAAATTTACTATCGGAAGTTATTCGAAACTTCAGGTTGTGTTTTGGGATATCACAATACTTCATCTTTGATGTCAATATAAAAAATCATGAATACAGAGAAACATTTCACCGGCATACGAGTGTATCGAACTTCCACATTTCGAACTATTATCGGTTCCCACTTATATCTGGCTGTGAAGGGAAAAACCCCTAGTTGGAGAATTAGAATCCGAAATTAATACTTTCAAAGCTGGATTCATGTTACGCTAAACAAATTTGATGAGGATTATTATTACTAAGGTAAAGGACAAAAGGGAAAAAAAATACTTCTGACTCATTTATTTATTTATTTATTTATTCTTTCATGTTAATTTTCTGTGTGAACGTATTACAAAAAGTATACACATGTTGGGGAAAACATTATTAAAACTAACATAAAATGTTCAACTTGATACTTTTTTTTACAGAACTGTAATAAAGAGTAATGTAAATGAAACTTTAACACATACAGTAAGAAAACAATTGACAAGTGATGGAGGACATTCACTTATCATTAGTGAGGGTGAATCTCAAAGAGGCCAAATTATGAGAGAAAAATGGAGCTATGATTCAAATTTAATGGAGCTATGAAAATTCAATGATTTGAATCTCTGAAAATAAAATATTTCTAAAAAAAACTTATTAAACTACATATGACTACGCGGAGTGCAATTAACTAATATATTAAAAACCTATAATTAAATGTCAAATCTGTGAAAACAAACTCTTAATAACAATACATTGTGTGCTATACGCTAATTTCAGTGATGGAAACACCCCTCGCCGCCTCCATCTAAACCGTACCATTTAAGCTATATTAACCGGAAATTAATGTCCCGCGTTCATTGATTTTCAGGATATATCGAATTTTTGTGTTCATACCTTTTATCTCTAGCTATTTATATGTGGATTTCATTGTATACTCTTCTATCCTCTTGTTCGGAGACTAAAAAATTCTCATCCCAAATAATTATGGCACTGACTGCTTTCGCCCAATTACGTGTGAAGGATATTGGGGTAATCACTTGCGAATAAACCTGGACAGGAATGAGCTGTTTTGTATTTTCGAAATTGGATGGACGAAAAAATTAATGATGCGTGGCTTTGTCTTCCTGATTACTTGAGGTGAAAAGACGAAGTGGATTTGCTGATTCTCGTTTTCTGCCTCTTATTGAAATTTTAATGTACAGTTCTCTCTCTCACTTTCCTTCTCTTTTTCTCTTTCGTTCTCTCTCTGTAACGTATCCAAGAAATTGGGCATTTTCATCGTTGTAGAGAAATAGCGTTATATAGAGAACAACAGTAATTTAATGTAATACGTTTAAAAATAAAGTAATAACATAAATTCACACAACAAATACAAGTATGTTTTACTTAAAATATTACAATTATTTACTTCCATTAAATTAAGAAAAGCTATTTTTACATTTTTAAATTTCATTTAATCGATTTGCACACGGCACGGGGGTTCCCCCATCCCTAATTGAGACTTCTCGCGCAATAGTTCGATGGCGAGTTGCGCTCTTTGGGGTTTCGTCTCAGCCAGGTGTCACGCAGGCGTAGACAACGCTTTGTTCTTATTTGCAATTTAATGTTCTCTTATAGGGCGGACTTGGGGTGATTTTCTATTTTTGATATGAAACAGAGTGTCGGTTAGATATAACAATATGATTGTGCACATATTTGCGTCAAGAGCTACTTGGTGAAACAATTTTTATCATAATATTATCCTCATCTCAATAATCCTTCAATATTATGGATAACGGGGTCATTAACGATGTTTATGTGAACGATGTCATTAACTGAATTTTTATTGTACTTTTATTTATGAAATACTCTGAAATTGTATCACAAAGTGACTAGCTTGCTGTATTCTTATATTATGATATAATTCGTCACAATTTTCGGAACCACTCCTTCATCATAATTTCCTGACGTAATATGTAATGACCCCTAACCCTTTTTTCAATTGGCTCCCTCGCGGTTGATGGAGGGAGGGTTTTATTTTAAGCTATAAACCAGACGATACCACTGCCACATTGCGAACTTAAAACTGCTATATTTAATGGCACAGAGTAGAACGAGTTTGTGTCTGTGCGACCTCAAGAAAAGTAAGCGACATTATCAAATTGCGTTCTTCGACCCATTTATGGTTGTAGACAGAATAAAGTAACAACAAAATCTCTTTATTTAAGAATCGGTATCTTCGTGTTAGTATAATTTCGAACTATTTCCGTTATACAAAACCGCCTATATACAATCTAATTCTACAATCATCTATCATCAATCAATTATATAGCCCTGATGAAGACACGATAGGTGTCGAAACGTTGGCAAATAAGAATTGACTTTTAAGACCTATACGCAAAATTATAAAAGATATTTCTGTTTTGTTTCTAATCTGATTTCAAAATTTTGGTACCTTTGTAATCGAGACTTAGCATGGTTTTGATTCTCAGAAAATGTTGTTAATTTCAAAACTAACTTTCCCCGGACTATGGAGTATTCCAGACCCCTCTGTCCCGCCCAGTAAAAATTCCTTACATGAGAGAGGGTGACAGAGCGTTAGTACCGCGAAGCTGGAACTCACCGTTCGCCGCGAGGTGGCCTCGTAGAGTATTGTGGCGGGGCGGGCGCGAGCGGGCGCTACGCTGGCGAGGCAGCGTGGTCCCGATGCATTGACCTCGGCCGCGTCCTCGAGCTCTGCTCTGCGAGGGCGGCGGCGTTGGTGGAGGAGGAGGTGGAGGAGGGGTATGCGGCGACGGGGGCGGAGGCCCGCACAACCACAGTACAGTTACCTGCCGCTGCCGTCGCTACCGTCGCCGCCGTCGCCGCTCGCGTACTCTCTAACCCTACTTTGTTCAGTGTGGGGGCTTTCGGAATGGTTTATGAATTCAGGCTTTCTTCCAGAGGATGTTGCTTCGCATCCCGGTCCGGGTTTTTCTCCGGTTTTCCCTCGGGTAGAGGTGGATGTTTTGTACAGTCTCGCTAGACTCTTGCCTAGGGACGGCATCTATTGAAATAATAAATGTCGAATTTAATGTTTCGATTTATAAACAATACTTTCAGAATAATCTATAGTTTGAATAATTTGTACTTCTGAAATAACTTTTTTGAGTTTTATGAAATACAAATTTGTTGGTATTATGTTTATATTATAACACGTATCGAACCATTTTTTATTGTTAGGAATATGTTGAAGTGTTAAATCCGCCTCTGCCTTAGGAACCTTGATCGGAATTGATGGGATCCAGAGAGTATATGAACCTTTTAACTTGTCTATTGGGGTCGGAGATGCGGATAATTAAACCCTTTCTTATATGCGGGGGAATTACAAGGGATCTTCCTGATCCACTTCCCCGAGGCGGGTGATGAATGAATGACATGAGGGTGAATGATGATGAGTGAATGTTGTGGTGGATGGACAGGCACGGGAAACGGGGGTACCCCGAGAAAAACTGCCGCGAACCCCTCTTCGTCTACCTCCGCGAATTCTACTTGGATGAGACAGGGTTTGAACCAGCACCACCAGAGGTAGAAGGCTTTGAGGCCAGAGGAAGATGACTACGTAAATTCCTGAGAGACTAGTGATTCAAATGGACTTGGCTAATGATTGTGCTCCAAAAATATCCTGACATGATTACCCACTTGTAAATTATCATTTTAATTGTAGAAATGCTCTAATACAAAAATAAAAAAGTGCTAGAGAAAGAAACAAAATGTTCCAGGAGGTCAGTCCATGGTCATCGGATCTCTTTCCCAATCCGGAGCCTAATTATCTGTGCATTTATTTGTATGATGTTTTCGCTTTTTCTTTTGACACAATATATTTGCAATCGTATTTTCTGTTTAAAATTTTGTCTCAAGAGTTTCGCAGCAAGAGCTTTTGAACATAGTGTGGACAATAATAAATTAACAACTATGCGCCATAAATCACGCAACTACCTTTTTAGTTTAGTAACTAACGGTTGATTCAGTAACTAATGTGTGGCAGTCGTATCAGTCGTAGTCACTGGACGTGATCTGCGTGGAATTAGTCCGAGTGCCGTTCCCACCTTCATTGCTCAAGTAATTTCAATTACCTTTATTATTTTTTTTACTTGTACATTTCTATATCCTGTTACTTATCTGATTATTTTTAGTAAATAAGCAATTTTTATTAGATTTTTATACAAACACAACTTCAGTGCTGTGTAGATTCCATATCTTCAGATTTCTGAACGTGCAACAGTGGCGGATCTAGACCATTGGCGGGGGCGGGGGG
>NNCF01126987.1:473754-504469 GCA_002313205.1 Laupala kohalensis | reverse complement strand
TGCTACCTCCACCATCGCCTCCATCTTCACACTTACAACAGATTTTCTTAAAACGGAATCGCCGGGTCAAACAAACCTAACATCGCCGACTGTGACCGAACAATTGTTTATAATTGTTTATAATATTATAATTATCATACCCTAACATACTAACATAAACGGTGGCAGAGAGAAGAAAATAGTGCGGAACAATACTTCTTTATAACTATCGTAAATATGAAAAGCGAAGAATACGGCTTATATTTTCGGAACTGCAATAATATTTGTATTATTATGACATAAATTATTTTTTCGAACCCTTGTGGGACCATATTCTTAAGTTAGACCCGTGGAACCTCCCCCTCTCCGTTCGTGTTGGTGATTATGGAAGAGTTTGGCATCCCCCAATATTGGAATCCTCACCGCGACTGCACTGTGGATGGAATGGAAACTGCATCATATAATCAACCCCGCTTGTGTTTCGTCTTCGCCTGATTTCTCCGTGTATTTCTCCGCTGACCCGTCGACCCTCCTCCAGTGGCGCCTCGTTGCTCCCACGCCGTCCTGCGAACGAATACTCGCTCCCGCAGACACACGTCTGCCTTGTTCACACGTCGTACGCGCGCTTGCATTGTTTTGTTTCACTTATCGCCTTTCTTTTAGCTCGCTCCTCAGCTTCGTTTGTTTGTATTTCGCTCTCATTGTTGTGGTTTCGATATCCGTCGCTAGAGGACTCCGAAAGTAATAGGTTCTTGAAGAAAGTTGTTCAAATATTTGGTTTTCCCAGATGGAGATAAATGACTTCGCGTAAACCCGTTGCAGTGACCTGTTGTTTCCACGTACTGTAGACTCGATTAACCAGAAGGATTAGGAAAGAGATAACCCAGGATAACTCCGTGTTACACCGTTACGCAAAAGGAAATAATAGATAAATAAGTATTTTATTGTGAAAACAAAAGTAATAATTTTCGTTCGGGTGAAAATGGCGACGAGTCGGGAATCGAACCCGGACTCCTCCTTTGGTCACAGGGGTGTTAACCACTACGCCACCCGTTTGTCTTCCACAACTATACACCATTTCCACCCAGACCTAACGGGTGGTGTAGTGGTTAACACCCCTGTGACCAAAGCAGGAGTCCAGGTTCAATTCCCGACTCGTCGCCATATTCACCTGACCGAAAAGTTATCACATATCTTCTCCACGAGTAGGGTACGCGGAAGATATACGTACAAAACAAAAGGAGTTGCAAAGAGCTTATGACGTGTTTTTCCTTTCCGTTAATCACTTTGTGACTACCATCATTACATGGCTGATGTCTATATTGTCTCCTATGTTGCATGTCCTGTCTCGAGGTTGGCGTGTTTCTACAATGTATCAGAAAATTTCGTATTATGAAAAATGTTCTTACATTTAATATGTGCGAATGAGATCTTTAAATCTTCAATAATGTGACTCTCCTTCTTCCATGTTGAGAAATGCTCCGCTCCTCCCCATACAGATTCCCAAAGCATATGTTCCACATTTTTNTAAACTTTATTGTCAAAAAGCAGTTGCGAACTGCGTATGACCACGAGGACAACAATAAACTAATTTATTCTCAGGAAGCGAGCAAGAGACCATTCCATAATTCCCCTCAAGTGCCCAAAGGCAGTCGCTGACTTAACATTAATTAATTTAACAAATCATAATATTCGTTCCCCTGAAGTAAGAATAAAAATTGGTATCTTCTCATTACAATAGAGAATATGAACATAATTTATTTTCAATAGATTATAAAAGAATAAGTATTTAATGTTTCCGTGTGTCTTATCAATTCTTTAAATTGTTCCGAAAATATTGCTTATAAATTGTTACTATTGAAACGACAAAAAGTTCTAGTATTAATATCTCAATAGTAGTGACTCTGCCATCCCCTGGATTCGAACCTAGTGGACCTATATACAAGACCGCCAAGCTCGAAGAAAAACCGGATGAAATACAGATCCAGGAAGAAAGAATAGACCAAGTACAGCACAGGTTTTTTAAGTTGACGAGTAATTTATTATTTATTGTATGTTTTTTGGCGAGGACATGAGGCCCGCTCTTCTACCTAACCCTGACTTTGGTGAGGGAATTGGGAAGGAGAGATATTGCGTCACCGGGGAACTTTTTTGGTACCAAACCGACATTTGTCGGGAGTGGGTGAGGGAAACCCTAGCTGAAAACGTCACCTAGTTCGGCGGAGCAGGGTTTGACCCACGCTCCACCGCGAAAGCGCTACTACTAGACCACCGCCCAATTTATTACTGTTTGAAATAAGATAGCAATGACGCTTACCTCTTCTTTTTACTAGCTTTACGACGATAGTGCTTTGATTAGTTATTTTCCCCGCAGTTACGGCCTTCTTGGTCTCCCGGCCAATCCGCATCCCGATTAATCCACTCTCGCAGAGTCGAGGGTCTACTTTTAAAAAAATCACGAAAGGATCACGAAATGTGAGTCAAATATCTCCTGACGCAGAAAGGACGAAGTTGTAAGCAGCTTATATGCGCGGGATGAGATGATGATGGTTTGAAAAGGGATTAGCTGCCTCAAGCGATGTGAGTTAGATGGTCGGGTTTACCCATACCTTGGCCTACTCACTGTCTTACGTGAAACATCATAACCGGTGTTTTGAAGAAATTTCTCATTTAGACAGCGAGGATCTTGTTCCCAAAAGCGTTTGCTCCGCAGCATTAGGTTTTGAGAATTCATACATGTATTCTGTTTGGAAGAAGGACATGCGTTACATGTTGATAAAATATAAACTAACATTCATGAACAGGGAGATAAGTTATACGTGTTAAGAAATTCCATTGAATTTGGCATGTAAAGTTTATGAATCGTTATGTAATTATTGTTATATTAATTGTATCTTCCATTAAAGAAACTTAAGATTTCAGTTTTCTCTTCGATTGAGCTCAATATGCTGGCATTAATAATATTACAAACAGATCTTCCGTTTCTCTTGCCTTTCATTCCACCACTCCTTATTCACTCTTTACGTCACGCGGGGAGCACTTTTTTAAGGGAAGATAAAAATTTCATTTTAACCATCTAAAACTGGTAATTGTTAAAAAAATTACACCATCCTTGATGTTGTAATCGCTAATTGTCTTTCCTTTGATTTATTTCATTATCTAAACCAAACTTAGTAGAAATATACAGACAATGCCAAGTTAATGAAAATTGTCAATTTATTTGTCCCTCACCCACTTCTGATTCCCAATCGCCGCTACTGTACATGAGCCACATATAATAATATTTGAACAAACAAACAAAGAAAATGACATTTTCCTTTAATCAAGAGTTTTCCACACGATTATTTCATTTTTTTCTGATTTGAATGAAGTGAGGGATGACGAGAATCTAGTTTTGAAGCTCATGATAGGAGTAGGCGTATATTGATTTTACTTTTAGGATTAGAATGACCACCTATATCTGGTTAGTTTATGAGATCAGTTCTTATACTCTCATCGTTTCAACGTGTTATGTTTTATTTTTGAGAAACTGAAGTTAATCAAGTGTCACCATCTACATATAATTGTGGTAAGTTAAAAATGCATAGTTGTTTCGAGAAAAGCAATTAACGTGAAAACTACCTTCGCTTGAAAAGTTTAGTATTTCAGTGAAACTTCGTAATACGATACTTCATAGTGTAATACACGAGAAACACAAGACAAAACTATGAACCATATCTTCTCCTGATATTTGTTTGTGTCTCTTAGATGTTTGGGGCAAAAGGGACTTCGATGATCTGGTGGCAGCGTCTTCGCTTCCACGATCCCATTGGCTGAGCGGTAGAGCGTGGGTTCTAACCCTGCTCGGCCGATCTAAGTGAGGTTTTCTGCTGGGGTTTCCCTCACCTGCTACAGACTAGTGTCGGTTCGGTACCATAAGTTCCCNTAGTGTCGGTTCAGTACCATAAGTTCCCCGACAACCCAACATCTCTCCTTCCCAAATCCCCCTCCCAAGTCCAACGGTTAGGTGAAAGAGCAGGCCTCATGGCCTGAACCTCGACAAAAAGGCACTTAATAAATGAATAAATAGAAAATTGAAGATGAAAGTTTTAATCTGCAGATCAAATACTCGTGGTGGCATAAAACTGTTGTTTTGAACTTCTTCTCATCCTCATCGTTTTGATGCGATCGTTCCAACTACTTGGATCGAAACTTTGAACCCCTTCTTTAAGACATGAGAGGTTTCGTGCTTCATTCCACATATTTTGAAAATTCAACATCTTTACATCTGTAGTTTATATTGTATTTTATATAGTACTCAAACTTTATAAACACAATTGCCCATTTATGGATTCGAATTCAGTTTATTTTTTTCTAATATGTTCAATTATTGACGTGATTGTTCACCATGAAATTGCAATCCGACAACCAAAAGTATCACAATATTAAAAACAATCTTTTATATCCAAATAGTATTCAAAACTGCGTTATGGATGACAAGAAGCTACACTAGAATTTTTCGTTAAATGGTTCATGATCGTTTACCTAAAAAATTAGTTGAGTAATTTTTATGACATCTAGTTTTGCTTTTCGGATGTTTTGTTATATTATGATCGGTGTATATAATTGGCTTAAAACAATTTTGAATCAAAAAATTTTGACTTCTATGATGTATGTAAAAAGTTGAATCGTATTTTTGTGTCTGAATTACGCCATTTTGTTTATAATGAGTGACGTTTCTGTCCCAGATTCTTGAAATTTGGGCCAGATGTGATTAATGTGATTAGGTTTTTCGTGAAATGCTCAAGGGGTGAAAATTTGAACATGTTCTCTAACACTGATCACTATGAATGACTCTGTGGAAGATAATAGCAGTAGAAAGCAGATGATGTAGCAACATTTCGTATCAAGGTCAAAGTCGGAATCTTTAGAAAAATTCACGCTTTCTCTTTTTGTTGTTCGTGAATGAATATGTTATGTTATCTTTTTTCTTTCTCTCTTTCCTCCATTTTTATTTTCTTCCTTTGTGTATCTTCTTTCTCTTTTCTCGGTTTCAATAATCTTAGTCCTAAATAAATCCAGACCACATTTATTTCATTTTTTTTTTTTTTTTCATCCTTCCTCTGTCCTCCGTCCAGAACTCACATCGCTTCATCTTTTGGAGAGTTCTTGTAAATGACACTTCAATATCAAGGTCTCTGTTTGTCTAAATTGTTTACCATCCTTTCGTAACGTAATGAAAGCTTAGATTCTACTTTTCCTTTTCACATCCGCTATATTTCACAACTTCGTAAATCTTTTTGAACATTTGACTGGAGTTAATAGTTAATTTAGGAAATAATAACTACTGTTTTTTTAGAAATAATAATACCCTCTTCACTCATAACATAGCTTTCAAGACCTTTATAACATAATAAATAATGGATGTGTTCGCTATGAAAACATTTGATGTTTAAGTTCAAGTAATTTATTTTGTTTCCTGTGTTTACCATTCACCTTCGAGAATAGTACATTTTCCGCAATATTTAAGAAAACGTTTATTTCAACTCCGTTTCTCCTTTTCTTCGAGAGAAGATTCTGTCTTTTAATTTTTTAACAACTTTTAAAATAAAAGTACCGATTTAGATTTGTTTAACTTATTTCGAAGTCTTGTTTACAGCACCTTTGAATATATAATACTTTAACATTATTCTTGTTTATCATGATTATGTATTTTGCTCAACAACTCATTTTCCAGATTTTCATATTCTGTATTTTTCTTATCTGTTTAAGTTTATATTAAATAAATTAAAAATTATAATTAATTCTGAATGAGAACTCATTTCAATAAATGAAAAATTAAAGCGAGAAAGATTTTTGGTCGAATCATCCATAACAGTTGTCGACGTCATTGCTTCTTCATGGGTTAAAATATAAGAAAAGTAAATGTTTGAAGTTTAGAAGGAAAGTATTTTAAAAATAATTAATCGAGATTTAATATCCAATCAATAATGGAGTGTTAATGGCTAGAGTTCATGAATACATCCTGTTATTAAGCGAAAGGAAATCAGAAACAAAGTATCCAGGAATAATGTACGTTATTTCCACAAAATGGTGTCCAAAGCAAAGGTTTGGAGAAGTTCATTCTTTTTTCTGAATTTGAATCTCCTGGGATGACATCTACGGTGTTTCCTCAATGCAGACTATTATTTATTGAGTCGATCAAGATCCTAGAAAATGTCAAATTATTATATGTGAATTGTGCTTGCCTGTTGCAGGGGCAGATGACGGACTACGAACTCATTAAGCGCTCATGTTTGAAGCGCGGGGAATTGTGGGAAGATCCTGAGTTTCCGGCGACGCAAGCCTCAGTCTTCTACCACCAGACACCACCCTTCCAGTTCGTGTGGAAACGACCCAAGGTACAGTATTTCTATTCATATTTATTCACAGGAGCGGCGATTAGAAATCAAAAAAATTGACAATTTTTATTGGCATGACACTTTCTGCGTATTTCCTTTTAGTATGATTTCAATAATAAAATAAATCCAAGGAAAGACAGTTGGTGATTACCAATCAAGGATGGTGTAATTATTTTGTTATTCCCAGTTTTAGACGGTTAAAATGAAATATTTATATTTCCTTTAAAAAGTGGGGGGGGGCGATTGCGCTCCCATGCCCCCCCCCCCTAATCGCCGCCATGTTTATCCACACAATTTCTCGTAGCGTTTAACACCCTTCTATGAATAGTGCGTAGGACCTCCATCCTCTCTATAGGATTTGTGGCTGTCAGTTACCAATTGGACACTTAATACGGGCAGTGTCATTTTGTAAATTCGACTTTTGACTGCGGAAAACTAACGTGATTGCAGTCTACATAACGAGAAAAATAAGTCCAAACAATGTATAAGTAGAACGATTCTAACATACAATGAATCATTTCGTGCTTATTCATTTTGTAGTAACACCATATTGCGTTTGGATTTCAACGTATACCATTTCGACTCATTTTTCTTTTTAGTCGAACCTCGGAACCAATTTTAAAAACTATTTCAGTTAGAACATTTCCACTAGAATTAATTTAGTTTTCAAAATTCAACTAACAATAGCTGGAGTTGAGAACTTCTTCTTTACTTGTTGGCTTTTAGTTTCAACTATTTTTTGCCCTACACTGAAAGAGGTGGAAGAGAGTCTATTGACGACGATCCATGTAGAAAAACGGATCAAATGGACCCCCCGCAGGCGCTGCTTCCCGTTTCGATTTCACCGAACCGTTCTCTTCGTCAGAACGGGTCCATTCGAGTCACGTGGTTTCCTCTCCAATGCCTTGCGCAACCTCTCACTCATGGAATGGAGTTTTCTTTTCTTTTTTTTTTGCAAACAGTTTATCTATCTGCACAAAATTTACATCACGTCTACTATGTTTTGATTCCATTTAGGGGCCGTCCATAAAAAGCGTGACGTAAAGAAACGAAGAGGAAGGCGTGTTTGAGATGTTATGGTGGGTTGCGGTGTTAGTCTTTGTGTTTCATAACGCTAAGTTTTGTAGGATGCTTTTTAAACTTTTAAGTTTATCACGGTAATCATGAAGTCAACCGCTCATCGAGAGCTCTGAGCAATGAGAAAAAAATAATAATTCCGTGTAGAAGTGTATTGGATTGCAGTACAGTATTACTGAACCTGCGTCCGAGCCGGTCCGTGTGCGAATTTGCCTGGGAATCAAAAATAGTTCGCTCAACTTGTCACTATAATGACGCTCCGTAACGAGGTCCAACACCGAATTATATTTATTTGTTTTACACCTTTTGACCACGACGCCTGCTCTTCCGCCTAACTGTTGGACTTGGGTGAGGGAGTTGGAAAGGAGAGATGTTGGGTTGTCAGGGAACTTACTTATCTACCGAACCGACATTTGTCTGGAGCAGATGATAACCTCACCTAGTTCGGCCGAGCAGGGTTTGAACCCACGCTCTACCGCTCAGCCAATGAGATCGAGGAAGCGAAGACGCTACAATCAGGCCACAGCTGTCGATGCTTGATTGTAATGTTAATTGAAGAAAAGTTATTTTTTGAATTCCTGTTGCAATGAGTTCCACGGTATTTGTCGAGATATTAGGGAATTTTTGCATACCTGCGAGTTATCGCTTCGCTATCTAAATGTAAGTTACGCTATGCGCATGTTCAGAAGTTAGTGGTACGTTTCAACACCTCTGTTTGCGTACAATGTTAGTGGTACGCTTGTGAGAGAGGTCATGACTGATTCTGGTCTAGATTTGAGTTTATGTTGATATCTGAGAGGGTATGCCGGAGATTTGTTGGTTGTGTGTGTCGTTTGAGCAGATACTGGTGTACTCACAGTACAAGTTTACTTGTGTACGCTAGTATAGAAGTAGTTTGTTGGGGTTTACAATTTTTAGTACGATTTGAGTCGAAGGTACACTAAACAAAAGGCGTCGATTCTACAAGTTCTTTCCATATGGATTACGCGGTTAGTCATCGTCGTAACGTATACGCTTGGAACGTTATGCAAAAACTCTGTTTCGTAATCCTTTCTAATATTTGAGGATAAGTTACGACAAAGTTGCAGCGTGATTTATCGTTAGTGCTTGATTTACTTCATCAGCATGTGATGGGGGAAAAGTTATATTTATCTTTGTAATACGTTCTGGGGATGGTATTCCAAGGAAAATATTGCAGCACGCCATTGATGATTTACTACAATGTATTAGATGATATCAGGAGACATCGTATTGTAGTGGAAGTCGCGTTGCGCTCAAGTCGTGATATCGCTGCGGTATTGTTTTTCAGTAATTCTTAATTCGTAAATTTTCGCTCAAAATCACCAGCATGTATTTAGTACAGATTTTTCTAAGGGGAAAAGCACAATTAATACCTTACCATAGGTCTACAACATTTTGACCAGCGACCTCCACATAGGTCTACAATATTTTGACCAGAAAATACCTGTTTGTGGCGGGTGAAAAAATGTATTTAAAGCGAGCATTGGCGTTTTTGTGTGCAGGGCTGAAAATTAACTATCATGACCAATACATGTTACGTGTAAGCGATTTGAAAAATCTCTGTCTACCTTCCGCACCGAAATTATGTAGACTCCAATTTGAGAGTTCGCTTCTCGTGACGGATCTCGACTCCATGGTAACGATGAACATTTTTAGCGATATATTATTAAAAACAGTTTATAAGAAAGGTGAAAAAAATGTCCAATGTTTTTGAAGTTTTGACCTATTAGTGGGGCTTCAACAATTATATAGAATACTTATTGGAACAATTTCAAAAATTTATATATATATATATTCTTCTGCCTTCGAGTCTCAGATATGTTTTTCACTTAATTTATTGGTCCTTATGATAACGTAAGTCTTACCAATAAAGCATTCCTCAGATCGATCCATCTCCCTCGAGCTACCGCCCGGACAGAGAAGAAATATCGGTCTTTTAAACTTAAAACGCTTTGAACCTTTTATGAGATTTTGAATGATGATGATGGTGATAATAATAATAATATTTATAAATTTATTCTAAAAAATGCTGCTGGAACCGCGTATTATAACGTGGTGGACAATAAACAAATTTTATGTTCTGAAGGATGCAAGGCACTATTCCATGAATTCTGATCAAGGATCCGATTTAATGTTTCAAAAATAAATTATTGAACAAATACGTACAGGTATAAATTAACACTAACATTTCTTTTCATTTGATGCCCATTTTATTGAGCCCTCTGCAATCTGTGTGTACATGATTTCTGCGTGAATCACGGACCGCGTACGATTAATTAATTAATTTATTACATGCATTTTGGCGAGGCAATGACAGATGCCTGCCAATGCCAGAGTCAAGAAGCGTGCAATAGAGGACGCCATGGGATGGGAGGCAATGGCGTGGCGATGTCTCGTGACGGTGCGACACAGGTGAGGAGGAGATCGTGCGTCGACTCGTAAGCAGCGATTGAGTTGCTGAGGCTGCTGCCGAACCGGTTAAGGAATGGGGTCAGCGAAGGCAACGGCGACGACGGCAACAGGCTCTACTTTCCGATACTAGGCTTCTCTCCACCCCAGCTGACACGCCCCACCACGCCCCATCTGTTCCCGTCTCCAACACCGTATCCTCTACGACTCGTCTCGTAATCATCGGCTTTCGGTCCGCTCTTCCGGTTTCTTAGCTCTCTCTCTATCTTATCCCCCTTTCCTGAGTGTGACCTTGCTTCTTCTTATGTATTATCTCCCCGAAACATTTTTAGTTTAATTTTTCTACCATTATGAGGTATTAAGCGTTTATACTTTCTAAAACAATTATGAAATATTAGTGTGTGATTAGCGATGACTCTGTAAACAATCTCTGATTCATATTATATGTACTCTGGTTTGGTACGGTTGTGTACATTAATTCTGTAACTCCATCCTGGCCCGGGTTTTTCTCTGGTTTTCGTTCCGATAGAGGTGGATTTTGTTATACACACTCTAGACTCTTGCCTATTGAAATAATAAATCTCGAATTTATTTTAACAGTGACGATTTATGAGCAGTATATATTTTGATAATAACTCGTACTTGTGAACTAACTATGTGTCCTATTAAATACATATTTTTTGATATTCTGTTAATTTTATAACACGTAGCGAACTATTTTTATTATTATCTTCGGAGTAAAGTGATGAAATGTCCGCATTCTTTAGCTGCCACACATGTTGAGTTAGTTCACGGTGTACTTTCTTCAAACTGTACTTCTGTTGATCATAAAAGTAAGCTATCATATTTTATACAATGAGAAGTTTCAACTCTTAATTAAAATTTCTTTCTTAGTCCTTGAGGACCTTAATAACAAAATTGTTGCATTATATATTCCGGTTGAGTCTATCTATATCTATCTGAAGTTGAGTTGCTTTCAGTAAAATCTGTATTCTAACAGGTCCTTCTAAATGAGTGAGAGTCGTATTATTGAACTTCTGTATTTGATTTAGGTAATTTATGGCTAGAAAAGCGATCGAGTTTTAATGTGGATAAAAATAAGTTAATGAACTTCCCTGAAGTAAGTTAGGGATAATTTTATTAGATCCTCTCGTGTAATCAGGTTCGGCTTCAAAAGTTAAGCTTACTTCGGAGTCAATATGCCTGACTGCTCACACAATGTGTATTGAAAATACAGTGGAACTTCATTTATCCGGATCTCTTATCCGGGTGTTACACTATTAAATTTTAAATGTTTAATGATTCTGCCGTATAGTTACTTATTTTGTATATAAGATACTTGGCAAGTGTTCACTGCACAGGACGTAGTGTTATTAATTTTCCATATCCGGATTATTGTTGGCCTCAGTCCGAATAAACAAGGTTATGCTGCAATTGAAATTTCTTTGAAATGAATATTGTATTAGGTCTATTATAATTTAGAAAATTAATGTTCGTATTTCAGAGGGTGTACTCTATGAGGAAATAAAGACTTCTAAATATTTGGGTCCGGTAGAAGCCAAGATTTAGCTTAAATATACTTAGACGAGGGTAATATGCAATCGTAAAAAACCGAATGGTTGTCTTTTTCATCAAACTCTGGCTTATTAAGTCTTCCGTGCAATTTTTAAAATTTTGAAATGTAGACAATTATTTTTGTGCGAAAGAAATTACTTGTCGACGTAGGGAAAACCATGGGGTTTTACGCTCACCACGTACGTGCATGCAGCGTATACAGTGAAGAGATCTGATCGATTTTTGGCTATTCTGTCCACCGTCTCTCTAAGTTGGAGAACAAGTGCTACAGATGAAGGACTGACCGCCAGCGGAGATCTTCCTGATCCTCTTCTTCTCTTCCTCATTCCCAGACGCTGCTCTACGTCCTCCGGCGCGGCGCGGCGCTTCCGGTGCCCGTGGTCCTCTCTGCCCGTCCACATATTCTCGTCTCCGGAGTGCGTTTCTCTTCCAGGGGAAGCTTCGGGCGGTATACGTTGTCGCGGCTTGTAGACAAGCAGCGACAAAATATGAATTTGATTTTATATACTAGCTTCGTTCCCGCGAGTCATCTCGCGTCAGGGATTGATTTTTTTCGAAAATAATCGTTCTTTAATCTCCAGTGATACCTACTGAATTTTTTGTCGTATTCAGTTACTACGCATTATAAACAAAATGAACTGTTTATACCTAGATTGCAATGTGTGTTTCTGGAAAATGAATGTAGTTGGCAGAGCTGGGACTGCATATATTTTTATGGGGGTTGGGTCAGCTTAGCCATTGGCACCTCCCCTGTCAGTAAGTACCATGTGATAAGTTAAAAATTTAATACACGTGTAAATTCAATACCTGATAGTTGGAAAAATTCGCTGAGAATCTAGACAATGCTATAATATAACACTATTTTCATAGTTTTTGTAAATAATCTAGGGAATATTTCGGTACCAAAGTAAAAATTCTTCTTCGGTTTTCCTTCAACCATGTGTACTGTACCATTTTTTCCGAGTAATGATAATTTTACGTTTACTTCAATACAAATTTCTTCCTTCATGCGTTAGTATAATTAACTGAATCAGTATAATTAATATTAACAGAAAGACGTTAAGTATCGTAGCGTATTACATACCTGCGTATTCTTTGTCATGTAATGTGATCATGGAACACAGTAGCGCCATAATATGAATAGTTCCTGTGTCGAGATGAAATTAAAAATCTATCTGGTCTCTTGGATTGTTTCGAGTCCATTACACATCGCTCATTATTGCTTCCGATGGATCCTTTTTCGATAAGAGAGACTGGTACTCACGACTGGTTCCGTTTAAGGCAGACTAAACGTTTCAGGCACATAACTCTTTATGAAACTTTCAATACATTTTCTAAAAGTAATTCATGAATTATGGTGTATTAAAAACTGGCAATCATTTATTATACCGTTTAAATAGAAACAATTCTATAGTATGACTAACAAAGTCCCCAGATGACTATTGGTTACCGAATAGCATTGGCTTCCAAATTCCATTTTCATTTGTTTAAGGTTTTATTGAATAACTTTTTCAATTGCCCCGNAAAAAAAAAGAAAAGGAAATTAATTAAAAAACCGTCCCTTTAGAGGTCTTATCCATGAGAGCCCGTACAATTTCAAGATAGTTTTATTCATATATTAACGCCGCAAAGTCTAAATTTTATTAGTAGAGTTTATAGATAATAGTTTATTGTTACGTATTTTTTAAATTAATACATCCAAACAAAGTAGCTAGGTTGCCTTAAACAGGATGCGGTAAATCCTCCCGATGGCACTGGACCTAGCATGAGGCCATAAAACAAAGTAGCCAGGAACCGGGCGACATTTGGAGGCTTTTGTTCGATGTCTGCTGTATTTGTTCCGTGGCTCGAGGCTCCTTCACATATGCACATAAGCACCGTTCTTAGACTGACACGGGACCTTAGTTCCTAAGGATCCCCTAAGTAGTCTTCAAGAAATTTGGATTTTCGTAATTTTTTAATAAAAAATTTTCAACATTAACTATATACTCTTTTTTCACTGTAGTATTTGTGCACGGGAAATGTAGCGTGCTATTGAAGCTTATCTACATGGAGCGATAGGAGGTAGGAGGGTAGAATGGTATTAGTATAGGTGGGCCGCTTAGCTGGGTTTACCAACAACTTGACCCACGTGGAGGGGTTAGTAGAAGTAGTTAGTAATAGTTAGAATTATTGATACTAGGAGGAGGTTCCTATAGGAAGGAGGGTTCGCTTTTCAGTAGCCACAGCTATATGAATATTAATACGAACGCTACCACCTGCGCCACGGAGAGGCTTTATATACTATTACTAACAATTTAGAGTACACGACTAAAGAGATTTTTCTATATTGCTTCCGATAGATCCGGTTCTCCAAACACTTGGTTCCATTTCAATCCCCCGTGACACGGTGCCTAGCAGGATACCCGTCGTCCGTCACCGTAACACGCGTGTCCTTTTGGAAGGCCACTCCGACATCGCATCACGCGCACATCCCGTCGGCGGCGACGCGACGCGACGGTCGACCGCTGCACACGCGTGCGTGTCCACACGGAAGACGGACAACGGTATTGGCAAGACGACACGCTATGCTGCGATTAGCGTTATGTCTTGGATCACGTCTTACTACGACTTGTACAGAATGGAACATTGAAAACTGTTGACGAGGAAGCGTACCACTATTGGAGGGTTTTGTTTGATGACTGTTGCATTTGTTCTATAGCTCAAGGCGCCTTCACACATGCACACGAGCACCGTTTCAAGGCTTGGCCCGGGACCCTTCCTAGTTCCTGAGGACCCACAAAATTCTTAATTTTTTTAGATGTTATTAAAAAACTATTGTAAAAAATTGCAAACAGATGTATCCTGCAATAATATTATTTCTGAAAGACTCAAACATTTCCAATGCGTAAAAATTAATTTATATATTGCAAAATTTTAAATTATCTGACTTATAAAGAATATTTTGGTGCTTATATTTTTGAAGCTTTTATGTAAGTATTTGTTTGGTATGTAACTCTACACTACCGTTCGAAAGATATTTGCGAAACTGGGTGAAATTGTCTGAACTGATTTAGTCGAGACGGTACGCTATTTTCATTTTTTTTACCGGTTACTGGAGAACGAAAATTCACGCAGTATTCTTGAAAACATTATGCGAGTGTAGTAGTTCATTAAGCAAGGGTGTAATCAAGGAGTAGGATAGGGCGTCCTGTTTCTGTGTAGATATTAACAAATATTATTTTAATCTCTGGTACTTTATTTATAAAACTTCAGGGAAATGTTTTAAACAACCGCGAAGATACCAATTCGTAATTCTGGGCGACTGTGGGTGATTTCGGTTTATTTAATAATACAAGTCAAATTTATTTTACTCATATTTTTCTAATTTTTTGTAATTATATTTTTCCAAGAATTTTTGCGAAAATAATACCGGTTTATTTTTGGGGGGACCCAACGCATTGACAGTATATGACGCACAGGAAGGTAAAACGACATTACATTATCGTCAAATATTTACACATATACGCGATAATGATTTAGCCGACGAAGACTGCGAAGAGCCAGCTCCAGCGCCGTTCATCCTGGGTTCGATTTCCGCTTGAGGTACTTAGGTTGGTCAGAGAGATATCTCCCTTGTGTAATTAATTCCATTACCTTCACGTTTCCGCCTCACATGGGTATGGTGACTTAGCTCGTGTTGTGATCGTTTCCGACGTATGACGGAGTTTCAACGAACTATTTTTCTTTAATTCTAAGTTTTGTTCAAGAACACTCTTAAAACGTCTTTCGAAGATATTTGAGTTATAAGCACGCTCTACGTATCAAAGACGTGATAGTAGAGTGTTTTCATACGTGAGACCTTTTTACATCCCTCATGTAAAGTGCGTTGCAGGAATAATGCGGGAAGGCGTGCTCGTCTCCCAAGATACATTCTATCACGAATAGATATTTTTTTACATTCTACACGTTTTATTTCACTTAATCTTTGCGAATGTGACGATAATGAAGAAAAAAAACTGGAATGAGCGGAAATGCTCTTGTCAAGGAGGATAGACCGCATATTTCTTTTGTGAAGTAGATAATTTCTGAACAAAAATGTAATATTATGCATAAATCTAGACACTAAGTTGTGTCAACTCTGAAAAACGCAGTCAACAATACTCAATTAATGTTGTAAAAAAATCTTACGTTTAGGTAACGTACATTTATTCACTAGGCCGACATTTCGATAACGAACGTTATCTTCCTTAGGGCTTTGTTGGTCATCAACAAAATTTCATCATCTGATGGAGACGTAAAATATATATTGCTAAACCAAGATTAATTTTACAATTTATCATAATGGCATAAAAACATACCCGTCATTCAAGTTAATGTTTCATAACTAAAATATTATAGCAGATTGTTTTATCTATCAGCAATAACCACTATGAGGATATTGAGTTTTTTTTTTTTTTTGTACGTTTGTAACGAAAACTTCCAATTTGAATTTTGTTTACTACAAGTACCTTCTTCGATATACTATTAAATTTTTAGTTCCCCCGAAAATATTTTAACTGAAATTGGAATATTTTAGTTATTTTTTAGAAGTATGTAAGTTTATTATGTACTTTATTTGACGTCATTGCGTTGTATTCTTGTCCGCTGCAGCTTCGAGTTGAGTTCAAACTCAACATTTCATCATTATTACCCTCCTCCCCCGATATCTCGTGTTCGCATCTTTGTTTTTTTGTTTTTTTCGAGTGATTGTTGTATTTACCTGAATTAGTTCCTACTTGAATAGTCGAAGCAACGAGAGAGTGTAAAGGTACTTGCCTTGCGAACGCGGGATTGCTGTTCACACCTTCGCCTGCGGGTGGATGACGCACGCCATGCTTGCATCAGCACATTCTTCAAAGAAGTGGAATTCCACGCAAAGTGACTGTGTGACACAGACATTCCGCTCAATTATTTATCTTTTGAAACGGATCAGTTCTTCACTGTAACAACGCGCTCACTCAATATTAACTAGCACCCCCCAAGATCGCAAGTGGGAAACTCAATCGCAAATACTCATGCAGATATTGTTGGAAAGCTTGCTCTTGCATAGTAAAATACTGACGTATTTCTCGACTAACCAAAGTTTCGGTCTCGTTCATCTCGGAAAAGGATGGCGAATCTCCTTTGTGAATTGAAATGTTTGGTGGGCATAACTATGTGTTTATTATTGTATTGTGAAAATCCAACGGTTCTTCAATTATCTTTTATTTTCAATGTTGTGTTGAGATACTGTTTTTTATTAATTTTTCTATTTGTCACTTACGTGTCCCAAGACTGCGTCATTACAGGGTTTTTTATGCAGTCTATATTCCTCAAAAACTCGCCAATACGTAAAACCGAAGCAGAGATCCAGATGAGGGTGGTTATACTGTTCTTGAAAACGTGTTTGGGAAGACGCCGATTGGTGAGGGGCGGCGCAACGCTTCTTGTGCTATTTATTATACGTAGCGACACTATATTGGGCGACTGAGACGAAATACAGCAGTGTAGGCATTTCGAATGTCTGCCGTTCTCACTGATACTACGCTTTTAGATAATGGCGGTTTGTCGGTGACTCACATTGTAAGGTACGTTAAATCAATGGCAACGATACAATTTCTATGATCCGTCTAACTTTGTGAGTCGGCTGGTAAATATTGGCCGCTTGTGACCGATGAAATGTGAAGCTCTTATGCGTAGTTCTCGGTTTTCGATGAAGTATTTACCACTATAATTTTTCTTGATATCTGCCCGTCTCGTGGTTCACGATGTTTCTTAGTTTCCCGATACATTTTGCGTTTTGTTGAAGCAGAGTATATGAATAATTTTATTCTCATAACTTTAGTCTATCCCACATCTTCTTCAAAGTTATTACGCTTAATTTACTGTCCGTGTTTCACATCTCATGGAAAACGTCTCCTTCGTTCCTGGAGGTGCTCATTCCAACCATTCTTGCGAGCATCGCGCAGCGAGTTTCGAAGTGTGATTTTTGAAATTATTATTGCACAGTCTTATATTTCATTATGTCCTTTCCTCTTTCATTGTACAATGCAGACTTGTCTTTCTTCGTCGTGAACAGTCCCATATCACGAGTACCCCTGTTTCATCCCGACCACATTCGCATGTCCTATCCTTAATCTGAAATATTCCTGCAGTCCCCATACGTTCTAGCGAACCACACCTGATAGACGGTCGTGAGGAAAGCACATTCCATCTCTTCCACGACAGCATTTGCTCGTAGCAGCAGGTCGCGCTGAGTCGCGCCGTGCCCGTGCTTCCCCGCCTCCGCCACCTTCGTCTCCTGGCGTGCATGCGTGAGCCAAGCAGGTGCCCGGGGTCGGCGCTAACTGTATCCGCCGTGACCCTCCGTCGTCCTCGTCCGACTGAGGGGTTTTGCGCGATTTGCTCGCGACTGTCGGTGTCCGTTGCGTTTGCTCGCGTTCGATGATTAATTTTTTGCTTCCACGGAGTCGGTTGGAATGCGAGCGTTTCGAGAGAAACAGCGGGTTCAACATTTTCCTTGGAACGTGAACCGAGGGAAAAGATCTGGATAATACAACTCAAATCCTTAAGCAAAAACTCGGTTATAAAATTTGGGTAACGTTTGGAAAATGGTATTTAGGGGTGATACAGAATGCAGTATTGAGACGTTGACACTTCCTAAAAAGTTCTCAGAATGTCTGTAGTGCCTAACAACTGATCACGCTGATCAACGTTATGATCCTTTTCTGGATTTTAACAGTGTGTCATGGGGGTCGATATGGCTCAGTTGATACAGTGCTGAACTACTTGTAGGGGTTCCGATTCCATTGAGATCTTGTAGGGTTTTTACTAATGTCTTAACTCTTTCCTCAATGTCCGGACTGAATCCCCGAACTACATGGTGTCTCTGTTTTCAGAGATTTTATAGAGAACAAATTTAGTTCCAAAGCAATAATAAATGTATATAACAGAATGAGCATTAAGGAATCCCTAAACGACCTTTGGTTTCAAGACAATATCTGGGATCCCTTCCCTTCTTTGTGTTATGCTACTCGGACAAAAATTTGAGTCTGTGAACGAATGTTGACAGATCCCTTCCTGTGTCTTTTAAAGATTATCCTGAAACATTCTCATCGAACAAGTTTACATACTGATTATGTTACGTTGAGTGAAAATGGGAGACGGGACCGAGATTCAAACTCAGGAGTTTGAATACATTTTTATACAAAATTAACAGTGGGGTCAAGAGGGCACGCCGTAGAAATCAGAGGCAACCGATGAAAACCAAGACAATTTTTCGCGGAAAAAAATCGACGAAACTGATATCGATGATAATTGAAGTCATTGCAAACGGAGGCATTACTGTACGCGAATGCCTTATAAGGAAGGAAGGAAGGAAGGAAGCAGGATGAATGCAGCCGGAGGGTGATACTGGCCACATCATCTCCTCTTGTCGAAGCCGAGAAATGGTGAAACTCTGTGAACCCTCAAGAGCAGACCTAACGGCAATGCAACATACGTGTAATTATGTATTAATAATAATAATAATAATAAATTTATTGTCAAAAAAACAGTACAAACTGCGTGTGACCACGTGGAGGACAATAAACTAATTTACTCTCCGGAAGGAAGCAAGGAAGCAAGCAAGGGACCATCCCATCAATTCCGATCAAGGGCCCTACGGCAGAGGCGGATTCAAAAATTTCAGCAAAAGTTCCTAGATAAGATAAAAAGTTAGCTGCGAGTTATAATACTAATAGAATGTCAATATGTTTGTAATCTAACGCAAAAAATTTACATGTACAAATTTAAATTTACATGTACTGTTTCTTGTGTTAAACGTGAATTGAAGTGTGTAGTGAAAAAAAAATTGTTGGATGACTTACAAATTGATTCAACAGATACTGGTAATAAAATACCAGAAACATTGATTCTCATCCATTTTCATTCTTTTATTCTCATGTACACTTGGATTCTTGTACGTTTACTGAAACAAAATTCACTATGTCTATCGGGAGACTTCAAATGCATATTGCCATCTTCTACGTCACAAACCCTCGAACTATCCTGTACTGTTGTTACGTCCATTACAGCTGTCGTGTACATTAATACAAAACACGATTTAAAAAACCCGAGTCAAGAACAAAGAGATCGTTAATTCAGGTTGCTGCGAAATGGATGGTAACGTAAAGCGAAGAACATTGTATCATGGCTACAAGATAATGTAAATTTTTCAATGCTCACATCGGGTGTATCGAGTACCAACATAAATCAAGTAAGTGTTCGTTCTCTGATAACTGCTGCCAATATCGTTCTTTTCAAATGATGTTTGTGACGTTTAGCGTCGGGAAACTTTCGATAAAATATTACCATATAGTCGTATTTATACCATATTGGTTAAATAATTGTATTAATTTCATTCACATTTATTGAAAGTTTGGTTCCTTTCTTGTACTTAGCGTAAACATATAAAATAAAAGCAGATTTTGAAAATTATTTTTAGGTCAATTCACTATTATCGGAATTGTGACTATTATTTGTGGTGTGCAATTTATTGATTTCCGAGTAATCGAAATATTTTCAATAATTTTCCATTACTTTCTGGTTGAAAACTAGGTTCGTCGCTGTCTCATACATTCATATCTCCGAATGTTTTGGAGTGATGACATTGAGAGTACTCGTATTTTTGATGCATACTTCTGTTAAAATTTTGAATATTTCTTTCCTCGTTTAAGCAAGAAAATTAAGACTGTTTTTTTTGTTTGCTTTTTTGTTGGAAGGTGTCTATAGAACGCAAGAGAATATACTGCATTTAAAGCACTTTTTTTACCCCATCCCCATTATTTACGAGGGGTGCGTCTGAAAATCTTCAGACTAATGCACACATTTGAAGCAAAACTTATTTGGTTATAGTAGGTATTTTCTTAATGGATAATAGATCTCTCCAATCTCTGCGGAATAACACCTCTCTCATTTTTTCCAGATATTGTGCGGTGTCCAACCCACGTTAGTTTGTTTACATCTAGATCAATCGTTTTTATTTATTTCTATTGTTTATTGTATCTTCATTAATGAATTATTTTTTTTAATTCTTTCTGTAAAATTTGTACGGGATTTTCCCTGACTTTTATTTATTTCCTGATTCGTATTAATATTGATACTAACTCTATTGTAATATTTATACTACCAACTTTTGAGTTACGAATATTTATCACGGTAATGTCACGACTTAACTTGAATTTTCCTTTATTGCTGCACAGTTTCTTCCACACATCTTCCGCTGCTCGTTCGTTACGAATCATTCCTCGATTTTTGTGACGCTTAACGATCTGAAAGAAACTACTCTTTAATAACATTATTCCGCATCCTATTGTGCAACTGGTCGTATTGACCATGCGATATCTTCGTTGTGGCCAAGGAGCGTGCATACGAGTGCGGTGAAAGCACGGGGGCTGCGCATGCGCCGGCGCTAGCGATACGCACAGCGACGACGGCGACGACGACGATTGAGAGGCTTTTGACCCACTTCCACGCAGCCGCATTCCCCACATTAATGAAGGAGGAACTGGCCAGAACATGGCGCACCTCCGGAAGGCTTCTTGTTACACGGAGCGTTGGATCGCGTGGTTTTGTCTAAACGGAATAATTAATTATTAGGTAAGTGCATGAATATTAAAGTTCTAGTTGCACTTTTCCGCGGAAGATTTAATAGGTTTCTTCCCGACCGCTTCAAACAATTTCGTAGTATTATGAATATATCAGTGGTGTATTTTTCACAAATCGTGTAAAATTAGGTTATATCTTTTAACGAACAGATGCTCGATGCTCTTCTTTACCCGCTGACGTCTACAAAAAGTTCGGTTCACTAAGTTTCATGCGTTAACAACTGCTCTGATTGAAACAAAACTTTCACGGCCGTATTTCTTAGAGTTGAAGATGTTCACTGAGCTAGATTTCATTTTGATACATCAGAGTTTGGAGTAATAATTAAATTACCAGAAAGAGTAGTTACATTTTATTTTATATGTTCAGATGGGTCCGGAAGAAGAATGCAATAGCTCTTGTTTGGAACCTATATTTACTTAACATTCATTTAAAGATGAGTCGACAACCAATGAATTGTATAGAACATTAACACGCTTAATGAAGTTGTATAATGTATGTATTCGTACACTATTCATTTGCCAGCTTCCTGGTTCTATAGAATTTGTTTAGGAATAAGTATTATTAGATGTGTACGCTCATGTACAATCATTAGATTTGGTAACTTTTTCTCTGGAATTTTTGGAGCATATTTTTTACTTTTTCTAGTTCTGAGCCGAAATAATACTGAAACACATTCAGACTTATCAGCGAGGAGAAATTATAGGCGATGGTTTATCCGCACAGTTTAAAATCTCTTACTTCTTTAAACTCTAAAATACTAATTTGTTGTATAAATTCCTTACTTCCTTTTTATTACATCTTTTTTGTTTGTTTTCATAACTTGTCGTAACCGAAGCGTCTTTTCTCCATTCGGACGCACTCACTCTTCCTAATAACGCGTCCCGTTAAGACGCCATTGACTCTTCCATTCCTCCGTAATCTTGGAGAGTTTTTTTCTCATCTCGTCCTTGGCCGGTGACGCCATGCAATGATTTCCTCCTAAGCCAATGAACGGTGCTTTGCCCGAAGTTACATCGAGCACTCTTTTCTTTTCATTAAATTGACTCAGAAGAGAGTCGGCGATGAAGGTGGAAGCTGGAATGCCATATATCTTCCACGGCGAATTTTTAGTTTTATTCAATTTTGGAGTTGAAATGATCATGTGTATTACTTGATTTTTGGACATGGAAACTCACCAACCCTTACCCCATCTTGGATCCCGCATTCCTATTCTGTATTTCTGTTTGATTCAACAGCGTGTAGCCTTTAGGTCTACTACGTCCATGTTGAAAAGATTTTGCGACTGAATGTAACAAATAAATTCAATGTTAAATAATATCATTCATATTAGAATCATTCCAATAAGTAGAACATAATCGTCTCGTTCTTGAAAATATTATAACAAAACTTCTCATATTCAGTCTGTGAATATTTTTCAACCAACATTTTCGTCATCGATAAGGGTATATCTTACTGTACCATTGTTTTTTTAATTGAGAGGAAAGACCATAATCAATTTTATCTTGGCACAGAGTTTATGCGACGACAATGTGTTATAACCAATTACAAATTTGTTTACGCTATTGAATGAAATCAATAATCTGTTGATGAACAGTTGTAACGAAGTGACATTGTCAGTAACTAGTTCTGATCTAAACTTAAGGTCCCCTCTCTCTACATACCGCGTAAAATAAGTTAATCGTAAAAAATAAAAATAAATAAGCTTAAATAACACTTTTATAGTCGCCGACAGAATGGCAAATTTACGAAAGTAAAACAAATATATTAATGTTTTAAAATTACCTTGAATGTAATTTTCATTACACTTTCCAGCATATTGTCACAAACCAGTCAGTGAACTGCAAATAACGAGTCTTTTGAAACCTCCGCCTCTCTGTGACTCATGGAGTGATCGGCCCTTTTTAGTTTTTTATGTCTGTCACAAAGAATCTTGATCTTTGAATAAAAAATGCATAACGTATCATTACACTCTCCATAAAAATGTACCTGCTGCAATAACAGCATTTTATTGAGCAATTTACGCAACATTTATTAGAATTGCTTTTACGTTACAGAAACTTTTTATTAAGCCGTATGTGAGAAATAAGATTTTATTTGTGATAATGCTCGTCAGAACTGTGTTTTTTAAGTAAAACTTCATTAGGTAGGAAAATCCGGAAGAATAAACTTGCAGTTCATGTAACCATCGGTGAACATCTCACTCGCGCACAGTGCTCCCGAACGGGAATCTGGTGAACTAATATAGACACTAGCCGAGACATAAGCAATCGAGCAATTAGTGAAGACCGGAAAAATGAGTAATAGTCTTGCTCGATTCAACTCTTTTGGTTTAGTCACAACAAACTGTTCGATCTCATTTATTGGATTCATAAACATGTGCAGTCTGACCGGCAGATATCCCCATGACTGGCACTCTCGCCAAAACATGAAACCTAAGCATCCTCATGAGATAAAGATAATTTACGCCAAAAAATATACAAATTAAGAACATTAAATATAATTATTCTTATAAGGAAGGTTTTTTATTAATGTCATTTATTACATTATTATTGAACATTGTAAACAATAAATTAGTTTATTTTAATTTGTTTCTATTTCAAATTATAATTTGAAATGGTATCATGATTAAGTTATGTATTACGATTGTATAGGTAGGAGTTTGTGGTTTCCTGATTGTATGTTTTAGTTCTACTGTGTGGTCTTAAGGTCACCCATTTTTTAAGTTTATTTTATGGTTTTAAAGTGTGAGGATTGCTTGTGAGATTTATTCTGCTACTGAAGCACCACAATTTCTGTCTATGCTCAATGGAACGGAAAACGTGACTTACTGTTGGTTGTAAAAAAGGAATATTGTAAACCGAACACATCCTGTCGGTTTTCTGCTCTTAATTGCTTACGGAAGAGGGTACCGAAGTTTCATGTATCGTAAAAGGATATCCTGTTTTTAACCAATAAACGTGTGTAAACGATTCAGGTGATGATTATTTACAGCGTTATTATTGGGTCTACATTTCTACACCGAATGGAATCGGGGCCTAGTAACTGGCCCAGGAATGGGATTACATTGAACCCTTTCTACGCCCACTCTCGCCAGAGTGCTATGGTTTCATATTCATTTATTTCATGTCTTATGGCGAGGTTCAGCCATGACCTCCTACAATTACCAAACCGGAGTCTAACGCTTGACTACACCGGTCTCGTTGGCCGGCCGGCCGGTCAAAGAGAAGTATCTTATCTAACACGTTCATATATTTAGTCGTAAATATCATATAAGCTAAAAAAATGTAGCGTGATCACAATAAATAAATCATTACTTTAAGTTCAGATTCATTTGAGACGAAGAATATGAATGCGTAAGCAATTCATTCGCTGAAATAAAGTAGTACTTCACGTAAGATCTTGTCAAAAGTTAATGGACTTCATGTAATTCACGAACTTCACTGTTACGGCATATTATAACTAGATTACTCACTAATTCAGTAAAATTTGTTTCAAAATAGCTTCAGAAGTATGTTTAAATATTTTAAATTAGTGAGTATGGTCGTAAATGATAAAAATTCATTCGAAATTTCAAACCTTTAATGTGACTGTGCCTGGATTGTAACTAACAGAAGGAAAAAAAAATTTAAACTACGCCGTAAGATATCAAACTTTGACAATAATAATTATTTAGAACTTATTAGATTACTTGGGATATGTCACATGTATTAAACCGTGAATTTAAGTAAAATACGAACTAAAATAATTCCTGTAATTTGACACTTGATTCGCGGCAACGTTGCATTTTACATTTTAAAGTTGGTGGCATTATAAATCATAGCTGAGCTTGTTTCTTGTAAACAACGCGTTAATAGATGAAAGTTTTTGAGGTTACTTCCAACATTGATTATTCGTAGAATGTCTTTAATACCACCTTGTTTTATGTGGAAAGGCAAAGTAATCTCTGAAAAAGTATTCCATCAACATATAGCTCCAAGTAATTTATTTCAGTTTCAATTTGACAAAATAAAAATTACACATCAGTGCTCTCATCTCTGTGAACTCCATGTATTGGGAAAGTTAGAAGGCCGTGGTATTAGTTTTCGCACTCTGGTGGCGAAAGACAAAATACATGGTTCGCTTCATGTAGTGCGGCGTTGTGACGTCCCTCTACGGTAATCTCGAGTAGCCTGACTTTATTTTACTTTTTATGAAATATCTCATTTTAGATCCCGTGACTTATGATTGTCATAGGGTTTTCATACTTTCAGAATACCAGTGAAGAATTTCAAAGTTTTAAGAAATTCCTACGTTTGCTAATATAATTTTTTTTCTAGTTAAAGTTGAAAATTCGTGAAATCCCATGAGAGATGAAGTTAAATTTAAGTTGCAATAACTCGGAAACTATTCTCGTGTAGGTCATGAAACTTTGTCCACTTGTTAACAGTCATAATAACAACAAGTTTACGAAATATAAACAAAATCTTACGTTTTCGAGTTTAAGTAAAGTACTACCTTATCCAAGCCGGCCAACGATATACCGTTGCCACATTATGCACGATCCCACCTGGTAATTGTAGGAAGCCATGGTTCAGTCCATGAGGCCTGCTCCTTCCACCTAATTGTGACTTGTGTGAGGAAATTGTGAAGGAGAGATGATGGATTGCTGGGGAAATTAAGGTACCGAACTGACATTTGTCTGTAGTAGGTAAGGGAAACACCAACTGGAAACCTCACCTTCGGCCGAGCAGGGGTTGCACCCACGCTCTACCGCTCAGCGGGATCATGGAAGCGAAGATGCTACCGCTAGTAGATCTCCGCTGTCGGTCGGACCAAGTCGAATACGTAAAGTGTTAACCGTACACTACCCGTTCGCTTTCCGTAACTATGCACCATTACCATCGTGACCTCATATCTTGAAGACCAGTTCGTTGCCACTTTCATCTGACCTCATCACATATCTTCTCCGTGCGTTGATACACAGAATAAATATGTGCATAACTACTATTCATGTATGCAAATGCATAAGAATCATGCAATATTCGACTATGGATAACAACAATGTATATTAACGTGTAAAACCGGAACGTAAGGTACATTGGGTTCACTTATCCCCCCAAGCGTACCTGTTCCAAGTCTTCCGAATGTCAGGGTTGGATGGAAATGGTGTGCATTTGTTGGAGATGAATAGTCGGTGAAGTGGTGAAACACGTGCGCACTGTGCACGAAATATCTGTCACCATTTCCCGGCTGTCACCATTTCTCATTTTATTTTGTCTACGCGAAAACACACGAAAGAAAGAAACGCAAACTTCTAGTTCTAGACCTCTCGAACATTAAGTGGTTCTTCCGCGTAATGCTAGTCTAGTCATTTAAAATTCATTGTTTATTTTAAAATTACTGAGTATGTTAGTTTTATAAATAATAGGAACTAATAACGATACTCAAACTTATACATATTAGTTGACAATCTAATTTGTTTGTGGAGAAAGTTGTATTAAGTGAAAACTTGCTCGTAACTCCGCTAGTAAACAGCATGACCTGCCACCCAAAACATAGGTGACAATTCTAGCCAGGACGAAGAGCCCGAACAAATATTTTTACCTCTCTTCAGGTCATATCCGGTGATCTTTATAAAAAGTAATTTCAAAATAATATGAATTTTTGTCCATTGTTAAAGAATCATGTTTATAAGATACGGAAGGTAATAAATTATTTTCTCATAACACAACGCATCACAACCAAATATTAAGTAGTCAATGTGTAGGTATATTCTGCCGGTAGAAGCTACTTGATATTAACATTTACTATTGCATCCAAAAAAATTAGACGTTTGAAATATTTAATTATTTAACAGTAATTTCTTGGGATTACGTTAAATTAATTATTAAAATTCACTTCGAACTTGCCGAAGACGTTTCGATATCATCATTAGGGCTGCAATAAAAATATACCACGAAAACACACCAAATATATATATTAACAATTATTACACGAGTTATAAAATATTATCACATACACCGAATACATAATTTTACATACCTAGGTCAGAATTAGAAAATGTTTCTCACTTCCTCCAACATGCATTGTTGACAGATCACCACATTTTTTATTTAATTCTCTGTCGTCAGAAGTATAAAAAACGCGTGTTGAGAGGAAGTGTCGGGAGAAGGAGCGTTGTGAAAGCTGGTAACTGCAGTGGCGTCGGCGGTGGAGGCGCTTATAATACGAAGCAAGTGGGTTACATTAAAAATGAGATGAATTTAACGCCGCAGTCACCGTTGATTCTATCAGCGTCTGTTTCCTTGGCGATTATCAGGGCGCGGCTCGTAAAGTTACTCGGCGTGGCTGAGATGAATGGCAGCAAAACATCGAGAGAGGGAATTTCTCTTTGAGATTACGGACTGTAATTTTATTCTAAGGTTTAAAATTAATATTTATTACAAATTTAAATCAACTGTTATGACTAAGTGAATTTTCTTTTATTGCGAGAAGTATAAGTTTTGGTGATTTACATAAACAGGAACCGATCTACAGATTAAGTAAAACATTTACACTTGAAATTCGCAGAAACTTAGTGTTCCAATATTTATGCTTCTATACTGTGCGTGCCATGTAAATATGTTATGAATAGATCAATAAATAAATTGTCGAAAAAGAATTGATTCTGGACAAGCGTGTAAAGTAATTAAGCTTCTAAGGTAAAAAATGAAGGACTATCATATCATCTAAAAGTTCAATTCATTTTTCTGACATTCAGTATGAAATACAAATAATCTTAAAAATATGAAATTAATGCAACATGTCAGAATAGATGCGTGTTTATTAATATCGAACTTTGATTGACATATGAGTATTACAATATTTGTCAGGTTCACATGATCTCAACTGATAGATTATGATGTTGGTTGATTAAGCAAAGGATCTAATTTATTAAATATTTCAAATATGAACAGACATTTGTAACTGGTATCCAGTGACATATTGTTCTCGTTTCTTTCTGATAAGCTATGTCTTAGAAACATTATACCGTGCAATAAATTTTTATTGTAAAAAAACAGATACAAATTACCTATGACCATGTATAGAACGATAAACTAATTCGGTAACTTGGTGTTGCCGTTTTATGCTTAAGATTTTGGAAGTATTTCAAACGTTTCTGAATAAGAACGAACGTGGTTATCGGAGTTCAAAGGAGTGTGATAAGTTGATTGAGTTACTCACGCTAACACTTACTTTTCAAATCCTAACCATTGGTGTTAGAACCCCTTCCTTACCTTTGTCACCACGAAAGTTTTGTTTTTCATTAAAGAAATATATTGTGCAGTATAAATATTTTTATTAAATAAAATGAATATTTTTAAATGAAAAATCCGAAATTCACTCTCTATTACAAACGTGGCAATCTATTCGGAGGGTTTCTTCTCCAGAACCGTAATAACTGGTTCATTAGCTGAAAACGATAGAATCTTTGTAAGTCTAACATCAAGTTAATTGCGGCTCTTTAAGAGCATTTGCTTCGTTTCCTCCTCTCTCTTTATAGAGTAATAGTCTCTTGTCCAAACAGAGAACTTGCGAGGTGGAGTGGGGAAGGAGGGAAGAGGCACGTCCAGAGATCGCTTCCGCCGCTAAGACACTTGCTGCACCCAAGGGATTCCGGAAGTACTTTCGCTGCTTCCTTGGAGAAAGAAGTGTGTGCTTTGGTTCCCAGAATAGGGCTCACTTTCTTCTGACACGTCGGGAAACATTTATTTCTCGTTATGTCCCATGAAAGTGGACCTCTTTTTAAGAGACTATTACCCTCGTAGTTCGTGGCAGTTGTTTAAGAGGATTTTGTGTTTGGAGCTTAACCGAATAATTACAGTCTAATATCGCAGGACTAGCGACTTTTTATCGAACTTTTTCTTTTCCTGTTTAACAGGTTGACAATTGAACTGAATCGAAAGTTGAAATCTCTTTACTTTCAATCAATGACCACAAGAAACTTGAAGATTTAAACAACTTAACATTTAACTTTCATTTATATACCTTATTCCGAAAAAAAACTGTTTATGAGTTTTCTGTTATTCTTGTTTTTTAGAAAGATTTTTGGGGAATTTGTTCATTTTTTCACCTAAAGATTATACCACTTTATTTTAATTGTCTGCATCATTTTTTTACAATTTAATTAACATAAAATACTGTATTACCTCAAAAAATGGGAAATATTGCGTACTAGCGAATTGGACTTCCAGATACGTTTCTAGAGGAAGAATTTCGAGCATGTGAGATGAGCTTATTACGATCGTACATTGAAACCAACAGGATTCAATAGAGAGGATTGACAGGATCTGGAGCATATTTTTAATATAGGTCCCCCTCACTTCTCGTATCCTTACATCTAATCTTTTCGCTCTTCCCCCAATCATTAGGCCTAAACAGTTTTTATTTTTCAATATTTTCGACCATACACTTTTCGATCGCCTATTACTTGAGTATTGTAAATTACACATTCAGGTAATTTGTCTATGAATAAATGGACTAGACAATATTTAAATAATTAATTTTTTATATCATGGAAACCACTTTAAACTTGTACTGTAATATAACGGCTACCAACAGAAATTATCTACAATAATTTATCCTTGTCGGTGTTTTCCTCTGATCCGAAAATATGACAAATAATTTATATTTTTTCGTTGACTACTTTTCAATTTTTTAAATTTTGTATTCAAGGTGTATTCATCTATTTGTATAAGGGCGCCATTTTTTGNGGTAAATTCACCCCCCCGCCTTCCCCAGCACCGCACCTGTCTCGGGAACTTAGGGAAGAAGTATCGCAGTATGTGTATCTGAAGTTCTTAAAAGGAGGAGGAAAAATTTCGTCCCCGCGACCTTGAAGTGAATATCCGAACGGCACGTCCTGCATATCGCATCCCCGATGTGTCTGAAGTACTGGGAAGGCGGTTCCCAGGCACGAAGCAGACGAAAGGGTCACAGAGGTCTTATTAGTGGATGTCAGTGTGTAGGCTGCGTAGCCGGCTTCTTGATCCCCCGTATGTGGGCTTGAACTCGGTCAAGGTCGGTGAATTGTCGGAATGGGAAAACTGACGTACGTCATTTTGCGTGATGACGTAATATGTTCAAGAAACACTTGAATGTCCTTACATTTCGGTATACATTTTTCAGACCTTTTCCTACATATCTATTAAAGTCTCGCCCTTGCTTTTTTTTCACGACAGCAGCCCTTGTTCCTGGATTTTCTCTTTCTCCGTTACATTTTTCTCCGTGTAATAATAAATTTAATAAATTTATTGTCAAAAAACAGTACAAACTGCGTATGACCACGTGGAGGACAATAAACTAATTTACTCTCCGGAAGCAAGCAAGGGACCATCCCATCAATTCCGATCAAGGGCCCTAAGGCAGAGGCGGATTCAAAAATTTCAGCAAAAGTTCCTAGATAATATAAAAAGTTAGCTGCGAGTTATAATACATATATAATGTCAATATATTTGTAATTTAACCNATGTTTGTAATTTAACGCAAATATGTTTGTAAGTTTACATGTAAAAGTTATTATCGAACTATAGATTATTCTGAGTATAGTGTTTAAAAATCATAAGAGTTGAAAAAAAACACTATATTCACGATTCATTGTTACAATA
>NNCF01126987.1:454335-473660 GCA_002313205.1 Laupala kohalensis | reverse complement strand
GTTGAGTACACATAAAACTAAATTAATATGAGCCATACGGCAACACAATCATGCAAGAAAATAGTTTTTGAAATTGTTATAAGTTATTTAAAAAGTGCTACAGCAATGGCGTGATAAAGTACAAGACGAATTTAACTTTTATTAAAATCAATAAATTTTTTTACAGTGTAGAAGCACTGGTGCAGGAGGTAGTTTTAACCGCCGATTTGAAGAGATTCAATTTCATAATGTCTTTTATGTAATAAAAATATTTGATTGGTACGTATAGTAAAAGATTCCCGTCGCAGGAAATTACTGGCTGCGATGTGTAAAGCTCCTTCGTAAATATTCCTGTATGATTTATAAAATTTACATTATAATTATAGTAGCTGACTGAACAACTATTTCACTATCATAATGTTAATATAAATGTAAATATTTATATATGTAAATATTTAAATAATGTAAAGGTTGTCGTGTAATGTCTAACGATGAAAATACGACATAAATAAATAAATGAAAAAAAGAGATGTTCTTTCAATGTAAATAAGTTAATATAAATTGTTTTTTGATGTATGTAGATGAACCATTCTCTAGGTTTTTCATTTCTAACTCGTCTAGGTATTTCTTCTCTTGATAGTAATATACGGATAAATGCCATTGTTGAGGAAATGTCTGGGGTTGGCTGTTAATTCGTGAGCGCGTATCCAGGAAGCTAGCGGACAAACAATAACAATGCTTTTTTTAGCCACATGTTTCATTCCAAAATTTTCATCTCGTTTAATTTTTGTAAAATTGTGCAATCTGCTAGCAAGCATTGAACTAGCAGAATTTCAGTGCTATAATATGACCAATACGACACTGGTTTGTTACCACCTAAATTCTCTATTCTCGATTTTAACTCCCTCTTACTTTTGAGCAAAAGGTACAGTAGAGTAAGACAGTAAAACGTCCCTTAACACAGATTATAACGAAATATCACTCGTTCGATTTGTCATCAAAAGTACCCTTCTGGCAAAAATTTTGACTCAAAAGTCCACCCCTCAATGAGTTTTTACTTCACTATGATTATGATTATACTTCAAGAAAAATATTTTGCACCCTATTTGGGAATTTGAAAAAATGTGATCAGCACGTAAAAAAACTCTGTGCCAAATATTTCCAGTCAAATAACCTTCGAGCTTTGATAAATACAGAAATAGTTGTTTCTTTCAATTCTTTAATTCCCTGGGGGCTAGCTAGAAAAGGGACGACGAGGTCTTGCTGACCCGCCTGCGCATAGGACATTGTCCTCTCACTCATAGGTATCTCTTACAACTTGATGATGAAGCCGTTTGTGAGGAGTGTAGCTGTTCTCTGACAGTACATCACTTACTAATTGATTGCAGAAAATACACCAGTATACGGAGACAAATTAGTCTGGCTACAGATTTACCAACAATTCTCGGAAATGAAACGGTTAATGTTAATAAACTTGAATTTTATGAGTAGATCGGGGCTCCTCCCACAAGTTCTCGGGAGGGTTTAAAATTTGCATTCCTTTTTCACCTTTCCTTTTATCCTTCCTTTCCGTAATTTGAAAATTATAATTTATTAGATATTTTTTCTTTTTTATGATATAATGTGTTCAGCAACTGTTTCCTTTTCTTTTCTTTCATCTTTGTAATTAGATATTTATTGAATTCAGAAGGTTTTCTTTAGTGGATATGGTCGAGATGTTCGGCTAGTTCCACTCACGGGGAAGAGTCGTTACGGCTCTTTTCTACGGTGCGAAACTGCATTTTCCCCCCACCTGCATGGGCTCTAATGACCTTGCCGTTGACGAGCCCTAAAGCCCCACAAAAAAAGGGGGACCAAGAAACAGGGGAAATAAAACAGTTTTGACTCAAGTAAAGCAGTGGGTGGACTTTGGCGTGAAAATTTTTGCCGGAAAGGTTACCTTTGATGACAAGTCGAATGAGCCGGGTCTGTGTAAATTGAGTCTTTGTACTAACCCTGCAAAACCTTTTGCATTCTGCATTCTATGGACATAGTTGTAGTCGTCACAACCGTTAATGGCATCTGTCAGCGCAGTCAAAAATAGAGATACTTTGGCATCGCTGACTCGACTAGCTCGCATTCGATTCTGGACTGAGATAGTTGTCCACTCGGTAAACTAAGTCCTTGACTTGCTCGCACGAAAGCTACCTTTTCCCTGGTATTTCAAAAACGTTACGGCACCACCGAAAAAATAACTGTTAATCACTTTATCGTCGAAGAAAGCGAAATATATCAGAAATAACTCAATCATTGCGGAGTTTTGGAGAGAAATGTCGCTATTCGCTGTGCATGGTTACGTGTTTTTTTTAGAGTAACTGCGCACTCGAAGCCTCACGCCATCAATCGTGGCGTCTACTATAGTTCTCTTATCCGTGGTTCATATAAGCGCGCAGAGCGTTGCTCCGCGGTCTCGCGATGTTTACTCTGTGATGGCGAAGGGGAGGGGGAAGGTGCGTGGACAGACGATCGGCCTCGAGGAAGGACGCGTGAAGCAGCCGCGTGTGTCGAGGAAGGAGAGCGCGGAGGCACGCAAGGCGCTTGTCCTCTTTTGCCTAGAAATAAACGACGGATTTCTTCTCCGGAACGACTCTAACGAATTTTATGAAATTCACGGGATAGAGGTGTTTTGGGATGAAAAACCGGTCTCATTTGCAATTTAGTACTTTAAAAAAAAAATTAGAAAGTACTTATATCGTGGATTTCAATAACCTTATACGTTGTTGACTACGATGCCTGAATGAAAATGCAAAGGCCTCACAAAGAAAATTGAAAGATAAATGTTTTGTTATATTAAAAATCAATATTAAGTTCTTCTTAAGGGCTTCCTTTACTACCGCTCCAGGTTAGTCAAATCCCTAAGAAGTATATTTTTTTCTTTATTTTTATTATAATTCTCTTATAACGCAACATTATGATTATAATGATGAAAAATAATTTATTTTCTGTCAATCAGTTAATAGTGTACTATAAACAATATTTAGGAACTCGCTTGACTCTTTTGAAATACGCAAGAGAATGTAAAAACATGGCGACCGAACGCAGCGGTTTCGTGACTTGTGCATCACACCTCGGAAAAAGTGAAATATCTTCCTCAGATGACCGATGACGTACAGACAAAAGTGATGTAAAAATTACTGCGGAATATTTACTACGAATCGAAGTAAACTTCCAATACTTTCGTGATTTAATAGTTGGTCCTTTCTTTGGAAATAAGTGATCCTCCATAAATAGTACACCATCAATTATATTTGCAATTATTTCATTTAAATGGCCTGTGAGGTATATTTTTCAAGTTGAAATCGTAAGTGCATGTTAGTCTCTTTATTTATCCCGATTTCACATATTTTAGTGCTTTAATTGTACCTACGCTAGTGCTGCTTTAAATACGATGATATCTTGAATTGTCTCTCTTGAGCTCGGTAACGGAGAAAATTACTAGTGCGTGGAACGGACGATATTGAGAATGCAAAGTCACCGGAAGTGCGTTCACATGCAATAGTTGAAATAACCGAGGGAAGCTTGGTTGTCTAGATTCGTTAATTCAATAACTCAACTTCACTGTGAACACGAACGTGCTCTAAATAAGCGTTGTCCAACTTATATTAGTCCGCGGGTCATTTTCTGTACACTTTTCGATCGATCGTACCGGCACTGGATGAGATTGGGCAGAATGTCACCCGAAAAATAAAACTAACGGGTCATATTTATTTATTTGTAATCGACATTTTGATTCTCGTCAACAAATTTATATTATTTCAAATTAACAACATTTAATAGTATACATCGTTATTTAAAAAAATGGATATTTAATATTCAGTATTATAATAAAATATTTACGTATTGTAATGTATGACGCCGTAATTCCGAACGCAAAATTATATTTTCCCTCACCGGACATATATATTAACTATCACACCATTGATTTTTATCACAAAGTTGAGCCCCCAACATTTGATGAAAACTTTGAAGTAAAATGTACAACTCGCGGACTGTAAGAAATATTCTAGGTGGACAATGCTGCTCTAAATTAATAGAATTTTCCTGCAATTGATATTAAGTTAATACTTTTATAGTTGTGTACTGTTGATAAAATGACTGAACTCGTTCTCTGCACACCGCCTGCTCAATATGCCGCTTAATCTATGTTGAGAATAGTATCAATTGCGATCCTGGTCTCAAGCGGTTTCTGTGTTTTGTTTTGATCAGCCAGAGCTGAGAAACCTGCTCCACAAGTAGATGTGCATTATCCACGTTTTAAATTTCATGCTGGCTCTTTACTTGGCGGTGCGGTATTTGTGTAGCGTATTCTCTGTATTTCGCAAAATATTTGACGTATTCACAAATATCACAAACATGCCATCTTCACATGGTCCAAACAAGCAAATGACTCAATCATGTCAATTATGTTTGTTAATACCAATGATGGACGGGATATATTCGAGAAATCTTTATATTGTTTCGTTATTCCATCCCATATTAAAGAAATTATAGAATTTTAAAAAAAGGTTAAAATATAATTTAAGGAACCAGAATATCAACAAATCTCGATCACGCGCGCTTTACACGGCAAACCAAGTGTGGACGGTTCTTGCAAATATTTGCCTTATTTGGATCTTTTGATGTGCGACTAAAAACCGGCGAGAGGACGGATACGGGTGTTGGCCTGTTCGCGTATTTGCCACAGTAGAGCAAATACGGACAAATAGCTCGATCCTGTACACTTGACCATGTTTGGGCAAATATGGCAAGTACACAAATGCGCAACGTCAAGGGAAGTGCCGGCATTACATGTTTCTCGTACCGTAGACGCAGAACGGTGGACGTGCTCTGGGCGGCGTTGAAGGGGGAATTGTGATCAGTGGGTCAGTGGCACTCGTGGACCTCTCGAAAGTTCTGTGGCTGCGACGCCAGACGAAGTAGACGAAATGGAGGACGCCGCAGCGAGCGAGGGTGGAGCGTAAGAGAAATAGAGGACAATAGGATACTCATCGAAAGTATCACTTGACTATTTGTCGAGTTCGTTTTGGTTTTTCCAGTTCATGTTATGTTGTATGCGAGCATTCTGGGTTAGGATTGATGAGGTTCTACACACACTTTCTTTTATATTCTTATGAAATACTTCTTAGGTGTTTCGTATACTTCCGTAAAATCACCTCCGCAATATTAACCCGACCACCCTTCATTTTCCCTCACGAGGAAAAATTCAGAGAGCAGTGAAGAAATTTACATTAGCAAGATAATGTAATACTAAATACATTAGTTGGTTTCTTACCATCTTCACTTGTAGTTTTCGTGATGGTACCAATTGTTGCATAAAATGTATAATTTACTTTTCTCGGTAACTTAGAAACATATTACCGACTAAAATGAATCTTTTGACTTGTGTTTTTGTAATCCATTTCTCGTGTCCTCAAATGATCCTTTACGTTAAAACGGTGAAACCGATCGTCACTTCCGGTGTACGCAGTTGTGTTTTTTAAGCAAATGGAAAAATTTTCGTTAACATTGATCATGTTTTAAACGAATATTCTTGAAATTATTGCCATTCGTGATAATATCTAGAAGAGTTAAAAAGATCGTTCGACCTTATTAGGAAATTTCACAATTTACGAGAAGAGAAATATCGTATTAAATGTTGTGAATTGTCCGGAAAAGATCGTATGATATTTTTTAAATTTACAAATATAGACACAAACATTAATCTTGATAGAAAAGTAGATATATTATTTGATTTTCTTTTTACGGCACACAATTTTTTACTCCTATTGAAGTGGCAAATCTAGAGTTGAAACTAGTGATGAAAAAATCACAATAAATATTGTCTCGCCCAAAGAAGGTCGTATGATATATTTTACTTGTAAATATTATATCATGGACGTAATTAGTTGAATTAGTATTCATATATTAGATTTTTTTAAAGAGAAACTCCCAATAAACATTGTTTAGCAAGATCTTCTCCCATCCTGGCCCGGGTTTTTCTCCGTTTTTCCTTCGGGTAGAGGCGGATTTCTTATACAGGTTCTCTAGGCTTTGTTTAGGGGCGTGTTTATTGTAACAATAAATCGTGAATTTAGTGTTTTTTCAACTCTTATAATTTTTAAACAATATACTCAGAATAATCTATAGTTCGATAATAACTTGTACATGTAAATTTACAAACATATTTGCGTTAAATTACAAACATATTGACATTATATATGTATTATAACTCGCAGCTAACTTTTTATCTTATCTAGGAACTTTTGCTGAAATTTTTGAATCCTCCTCTGCCTTAGCGCCCTTGATCGGAATTGATGGGATCCTTGCTTGCTTCCGGAGAGTAAATTAGCTTATTGTCCTCCACGTGGTCATACGCAGTCTGTACTGTTTTTGACAATAAATTTATTATTACGGACGCTCTTGGGACTTTAAAACTGTCCGCTATTTAGAAGTTTGGGTTTTTGGGAAGATAAGGTCAACATAGATTTAAAAAGGTGGAATGAAAAATTGTCTGCTATTGAGAAGTGTTCGTTAATGATAGTCTCACTGTCCTGTGTTTGTTTATCCGATTCATCCACTCCGTGAACACGAGATTCGGAACCACCTCCTTACCCGGCGATGCCAGTGGAACAGCGTACGCGACTGTGGAATGTCGCTGATGCAGATCGCAGCTCTTCGAAACGGGGATGAAAGTGGAGACGGAGACAGCTCTATCATTCCACGGAGACAGGAGTAGCACAGGGAGTGTTTTGACGTTTCGAGACGAACGGACCGGAAGCGAAGACGCGCTCGAAAACTTTCCACGGCCTCCTCGCCATCTGCGTTATGCGAGAATCGTAGTCATCGGCGACTCTGGAATTTGTCAAACTCCACGGATTAGTATGTAGGTCATGCCTCACCCAGCCTCCCATAAACTAAAGAAATAACCATCTACACATTCGAGAAGTATTTAATTTGAAGTCACGTTTCCAGTAATTTCATGATATTGCACTATTAAACTAAAAACAATTCTACTTATATTACTGGACTTTACCTATAAGAACACAGGCAACGATTTTGACGAAATTCACAAAACTCATTTGTATATTTTAATGTACATTTATATATTTTTTAACGTTAAAAGAAATATACATTTAATCATATTGTCGAATGAAAAACCTAACATGGTCTCATTTCCGAGTAGCATCGTGTTAGCGCTTTTTTATGTTAGAAAATACATATATTATGGTCTAAAAAGTTACTTGACAGAACTTGGTTTTTTGCGGAGACTGAATGGAAAAGTCAGGGTCTCCTGAAGCAAAATGAATAATGTTTACTATATTCCATTTAAAGTCTTTATCAACAATTGTCTAAATATTAGGAGACACGCCGATGAAATGTTGAATTATTCATTTATACGATTTAACCCACGTGGTTTTTGTCTTAAGTTTCGATGTGATAACTTTCAGTTAGGTAAAAATGGCCGGGAATCGATCCCGGGACTCCTGCATTGATCGCAGGAGTGTTAACCTGCGATCAATTCACGAGTCACTCGTTCGCCTTCCACAATTGAACACCTAGGTCTGGGCGGTGTAGTGATTAACACTCCTGTAATCAATTCACGAGTCCCGGGTTCGATTCCCGGCTCGTCACCATTTTCACCTGACCGAAACTTATCACATATCTTCTCCACGTTTAGAGTACACGGAAGAAATCTATGCTTAAGTTTCGATGTTTGTAATTTTCTTGTTCCGAGGATGAGAAATGTGTTTGTTTGTAAAATGGAAAAGGTGTTGAATAGCGATTGAGCGTTGCTGGGAAGTGTTTCCTTGGAAAGCGACGTGTGTGTTTGGTGCGTGGTGAGGGGTGTGGATGCCGGAAGATGCGCGCAGGTGTTGGCGAGGTGACGACGGAAGAAAGTCCGTTAGGTGATCCGCTCAAAGCTCAACATCTCGGCAGCGACAGGGTCAGAAATGCTTCGAAAGATTGTAGCAATAATCGATACAGTACGGGATATACGAAAGATGAACAGATTCGCACGGAAAATGGTAGAACGTGGGATGAATCGGAAAAAGGACGAGAGAGACACAGCATCTGTATGTGATAGTTAGGGAGAAAAACGTGAAATGGTTTCGAACAAAATATTTGTGGTTGCTTCTGATACATCACTAATCTACAAAATTATGACTAAGAAAAATTGCACAGTATTCAAACCATAGTTTTTCATAAAATTATTTTGAAACGTCTCATCAGTTGTGTTGAATTTGTGGAACACCCTCCGAACATTGGTGTTTTATAAAATATTGTTTCAAACTATGTTAAAATTCTGTAGTATTTAACTAATACATCGACAGTTTTAATTTGTTTTACTGCGTTCAAATTCATTTTATTTTTTTGTGTAATTGATAATCATATTTTCATTTGAGAAGTTAATACAAATAAAATGAAAACTTTGAAATGTTTTATGTTATTATTTCTTAGTGTTGCTTTAATAAGCTGCTTTCGAAAATCTGAAGACGATAAGTACAAATACGATTCATGAAAATTACATGAATTGTGATAATTGTTTCATCTGAACTGATATAAATTATTTAGTGTTTTTTTTTCAATAATATTGTGAAAAAACATATTCAAATTAGCAATACTTTTAATAAGTTCTTTGAGAGAGTCAGTTATTAATTGATCATATTTCTATGTCATAGATTCGTTACCAAAGGTATGATTTAAGTTTCTCTCAACAAGAACATATTATCAACCACACATGATCATAGCTGAACTATTATCATAGCATGTGCTTTACATGGTCATATGTTTCATCTAATATATTTGATAAAAAATCTATCACAGAGAAATATGATCATATAGATACATTACCGGTCTGAGGAATGATACAAAAATTGATTTAAATTTTAGTAGAATACATGAGAAGAATAATTTTTTTATCCTCATTCGGAATTTTTTTAATTGGTCTAGCTTACACTCGTAAATGCAGATAAAATTCCTTCCCAAAGAGTTTTTTTTCAAAGTGAAGATGCAAGACGTCATAAAACTTCTTGTCGATTACAATTTGTTCCATTGAAAAAAGTATCTCCGAAAGATGTGCGCATTCCTTTCGTGGGAGCGGATGAGCAATGTTCTTCACTGTGAGTATTGGCCTAGACTTAGTGTTTGTGTTTTTGTGAAGGTCAAAGGGCAAACGAGGAAGCACCCACTGCGACTTTCTCAAATGATCGCGGTCAAGGTGACCTCTCGCCCTTACATCGCAGTTACTCTTGGCGAACCTCGAGACAAAAGACGCTTCGGTACACTTCAAGAGTTCAAAGAAGTCATTAGTTACAGGGACCGTATTATTTATACGAAATTGATTGAGGTGCATGTTTTTTAAGTTTATAGTAGTAAATAAATCGACACAATTCTTCAATGATTCTTACTTGTACGCAACACCTGATAATGACCCGCTACTGAGGTGAAAACGTTATGTATTTTTTTCTGTTTTTTTTAAATATAGTGTCTGTTGAATGAATTGGGTCGTTTTATGTACTATTATCAACTAGTTTTATCAGACACCATCATGATAAATTTTTGAAGTTTAAACTAAAAATTTATGGGAAATTACATTTTGGAATCTTAATTACGATTTTATTTGCAATTGTTTTTACTTGATTTGTTATTAACAATTTTAAATGATTAATTAAAATCTTGGCTGCGTTACTAGTTCTTAAAGATTAGCGGGAGATATGAGGACATATGATAATTACAGCCAAATAAATATGGGGACGAGTGGGCAAAGGAACTCGCATTCTTCCGTCTTTTACCCCTTCCTATCAGCCATCCGCACCTTTACACGCGTGTCTTAAGAACAGTTTTGGCTTGCGCTAAGGTCCTTTTTTGGACAGTCTTCTTACCTGTTTTTGTTTGGTACATAAGAATAGGAAGTTAATAAATGTAATGTGTCATTCGATAAAACATGAAGGGCTATACATTTAAACGAAAATAACTTGGACTGTCCTTCCGTTATCCTTTTCTCTCCCTTTTCCTCTTTCTCACCCGCAGATGATTCGTATTACAAACGAATAAGCGAAACAAGATAGAAAAACGAGGCACTCGCATGAAATTGGAAACCCATAAGGACAAATCACTCGGAACTAAGTATTTTAAATATCTTACTGAACTATCGTTCAAAACTTTTGACAAACTCTTTTTCTTTTTTATAATAATACATACATTTGGGGCATGAAATACTTTAAGATCTCCCCTTTTAAAAAAGTTTATTTCTCTTTGCTTTTGATTCCTTGTCTCGTTATTAATATTTTTACATTGCTTCTCGCTGCTATGGTAGTAAACAACGCTACAAGATGTAGTCGTAGAGGTAGACCATAATTGACGAGATAATTTGGCTTGACCTGGTAAATAAATTGATTTAATTACACTCAATTTTTTTTCTTGGTGAGAAAAAAAGTAGAAATATAAATGTCATATATCATATTTTCATAAATCTAATATATCAAATATTTGAAGCCTATTTTTTAAACTCGTTCTTTCACGGTTTCTGACTTCACACTGCAACTTGTTAATGGTATGATTTAATTTTGCGACTCACTTGCATTTTCGGAGACCATCTTCAATCTTATGATGTGTAGCAAATAAATGTTTGTGTTTTCCTAACCTTACTCACGGTTGGTTGATATATCGCTTCGTAACGCTTTAAACATTCTAGTCACCCACCTTACAAGTCCCTCCTCTGACCTCGATTCCAAAGACCTTGACTGCTTGTCTGATTGTTCTGAGACCTCTCGTTTGGGATTTGGCCTGTTCTGTCATTGCATTGGCTGGATTGAAAATCTAAAGGTCATGTTGATGTTTCGCAGTGCGTGTGTACTTCTAATTGCTTTTAATGTATGAGGAATTTGTATGAAATCTTCCTTGCGTTGAATGATGGTGTTTTACAACAGCATGAAACTCTTCCAATTATACTCTGAATTCTGGACGTGAATATTTTATTACTATGTAGTAAAACGAAGAAGTCAACTATCTTCTACCTCTAATATATCAAATCATTTACTCACGTACTGTTAAATAAACAAAGAAATAGAGCAGAGATTGTAGATTTATCATGATAATTCATAAATTAGAAATGTATATGGGTGATTCTACGGAAATAGGGAAATTTGTGGCACACAAAGGAGTGAGGTCCATGAACAAGCACTTCACGTTTTCAACGTACGTACACAAGACAACTGAACTTATTGATCAATAAAGTTGGTTACATTGGTTTCCGAGGTGTCCCACAGGGTTCCCACCACATCACCCGTTCTTGTAAGACCATCTTTACCTTTATAGGCGTGAATTTCAAAACATGACAAAGTAGTGGGACATGGAATGACAAAGGAATGAGGAAAAATCGGTAAATAACTTAATATATGTGTCATGCACATTGAATCTAATGATGTTAAATGACCTAATTTATTTGTATCAATATGCTGTGATAGCACAAAAATTAAAAAAGTGAAAAATCGAAACCTTACTGGATAGGGCGCTTTGGACATATATATCCCAATTTCTTTGAAATAACACATATATATTATAAGAACACGTAACCAAAACTAGTTCCTCGTAACCATCCTAAATATTGAATTTTGAGACAATTTTGAAGTACATATTTTATATTTAAGTATTTCTTGATCTCTAATTCTCAGTGAATCTAGCGATGTAGATTGAATCCTGCTCGGAGATCGAAAATTTGCTCAAATTTTCCGTAAATATTTTTGTTAATTTTCATATAGAATACATGACAAATAATTTCTCTAAAGAATATTTATGTTTTTTAATTTTAATGTTCGTTTCACACATCATCCGGATCTTTTCCTGATCACTTCCGGTCCTAGTTCGTCCGGATGAACGAGTTCTGTTCTTGATTCGGATCCGATCTCCTGTGAGGAATGGACGTGTCATCCCCATTTGTTGAGATGAAACCGTAGAGAAAATGAAAAGTGGAAGGTAATATGCTGAGTAAAAGAGGTCAAAGTCATAAAACAGAAACTGGTTTCAGGAGAAAAATATGCGTGAAACGGGATGCGTCTAAAATTGATCTGACGATTAAACTTTCGCGAAGAGCGTATCCAGTGAGCAGGCGGCAATTAATGAAAAAGTTAACAAGTCTCTGAGAAGAATCTAATTGCCGTCGTTTTCTCCTCTGATTGCATTTGTCTGGATAGTGTTCGTTGAGATAAATACATCATATTTCAATTCTGAGTGTTTCAATATGCAAACACAATCGCTTTTAATGTGGTCCTCTAATTTGTAAAAACCTCTTTACTGAAAACATTAGTTTTGTTATGTCTTACACTGAGCGTAACATTAGTTTAGTTTTGTTATTAATTTAAGAGACTCGAACTTATGTTTTAAGAAAAAACTATGTTGTAAGTATATTAAAGAAATGTTCATAACTCGGACGACAAACAAAAAATGATATTAAGCGACAAACATACTTTTTCGCACTACAATTCTAATTTTGTGAAGCAAGTCAATTTCCACCAAACAGTTGCAATTTCCTGAATGTATTGTATGAACGTTCTTTCGGGTCCCTACACAGAAATATATAAATATTCCCTGTCAGAAGCTGACCCTTCTATGTTATTCCCTGCAATGTACTAGCGTTCTGATGATTAATACTAAAGAGTGTGGGGAGTATTATTTTCCCACTTTGTTCTTATTCCGTGTGAGCCATGGAGGTTGTAGATGAATCAAAAATACAGGCGTTAAAACCCACTAAATGTTTTAATATAGATTGTAATCTTTCATGGTACGCCACCATGTCTATATCTGACGAGTATGTTTGTACGGAACACAAGGTGATCATAACCGATTGAAAAGTCTTGGTTGGAACTAGAATAAATAATGGATTGCAAATGTGATTCGTCCGCTTAATGTCATTGCCACTGATCATTTTCTAATCCTGAATTATACATCATCATGAAAGTACTTATTTTATTGACGGGTTATTAACTTCAATTATTATAATTTGTGCATTAGTTGAGGAGATTGTAGGCAACGAGTAGTCCATTGGTTGCTACATCGAGCGAAAAGTGAATCATTACGTACGATTTTCTCAGTACTTGTTGCATTCCTAGAAATTTAGCGTTCTGACGAGGACTATTAGCAGTGCATTCAAAATGTTGAGTCAGATCCGAGGAGAAAAGTGACACATCTGAATATCGCAACTTTTGAAGAGTGGGAAAGGTGAAACTCTCTGACAATGTAAGACCAAGATTAAAATAATAAAATAAAAATCCGTTAAAAATGTATTAATAAAATGTCCAAATTTTTCTGCTGTACTAGGTAACAGCGTTCATGAGTAGAGAAAATCTTAACGGTTGCCATTTAATTATTTTATGCCCACAGATATTAATGTCGAGTGGAAATTATTTGTTTTTACACAAACTATTAATAAATAAACTTTCCAAACAATTACCTGCCCAACAATCTTGTTCAATTTGTGTAAAGTAAATGTGAAACTTTGAGTGTATAATTTATAATTTGCCCCTTAAAACGAGGACGAATTTAATATGATAATTTAATTTTAAATTTGCAAGAAAACAATATTTGACCCCTTATTGAGAGGTAATATGAAGACATATGGACGAATAGCTTATAGCACATCAGAACTCCAGAAAAGCGAATAAATGAAGTGAATAGTTCCGGACAAGCGGAGTACGACCGTCTTAGATCTATATGTCTGACATTGCTCTGAAGAAGGCCACAACAGGCAGCCGAGACGTTGTTACTTTTGTCAACTGAAACTCTATTTGTCCCGGGCAAACAAACGTCATCGGTGAAAGGATACATGGAAGTGTCGAAAATTCTAAAGCAAACAGACAACATTAAGTCATTACAGATGAAGAAACAAAATATATTTCAATTTTACAAGCATCCCCAAAACACTCAATACAGTTTTACATAAACAAAATCCACAACCCATGACGCAAATGGCACTACACATTTGTGCCTTGAGCGTTGTATGATCGCAAATAAAGTCTTATTTTCTTCCGATCTTCTCCCATGAGTGTCATTTCTCATACGCCCCTCATACCAGTGATCGGTGGACGTCTTGAAATAGTAGCCCTACACATCACGATGTAAGTATAGGAGTTGAGAGTTAATTCCTTCTGATTACTACAGACATAAAGAAAACTGATGACGTTTCCGGATTCTACTGCACGACTCCCATGCTTGTTAATGGAATTCAGGAGACTGGATCTATTAAAGGATGATACATTTTTGCTTAGACGGACATACATTGCGATGATCCCCAATCAGAGACGATTTGTAAAGATCCCTGAGGCAAAATGATTATGCCAATCTCGGATACTTCGCTAATTTTCGTCCAATGATAAATTGGATTCTGTTGAGAAAGCAGAGTACCGCTTACTTGTTTCCTATCGTACTGTGGTCTCATAAAAAATGAATTTCGCGCGCAATAAATGAATGTTACCTTTAAAAAATGAAAAAAAACCATCACGACTATGTAAGTAATGAAGTCGTACGGATGAAATGGCTAAGTTCAAAATGTACCCCCAAATTTGATTGGTCTTCGAGGGAAGAAGTGAAAGAAAAAACTTAAGATTCTTTCAGACCCTTCTTTTGTGTTCAAGTTGTCCAATGCTCGTTTTCCTTTTTCCCCGCAATGGAATTTGTTTTTGAATATCATTAAAATACTAATGAAATAAATAATTAATAACTTACGACCTTTTATGGACTTTGAATAATATTTATATTTTATGTGAAGAGCTCACCTATTAAATATTATTCAAAGTCCATAAAAGGCCGTAAGTTATTAATTATTTATTTCATTAGATGTTATAATGGACGTTAATTGTAGTAGAATCACTAAAATACCTATCTGATGGTGCCAAAGTTACCCCCGCTAACGAAATCAGATTCCAGCCAGAGCCTACTAAATAGTATGCTTCTGCAGATATACGCACCTGAGCGTATTACTCGCGATGAACACGGATTCGCCTCGTAGGCAAATCCGTGACCACTTACTAACACTCCAAGGAATTGGAAATTCCGGCATCGTAATTACCAATGGGTGGGAGGGGGGTGGAAGGTAGTACGTGAAGAAATGAGTAACGGATGGTTGAGAATTGCCGTGTGGTAGACCTCAACTCTCTTCTAGTAAAGATGGTCAGTCCCGGATTTTTTTCCGTAAAATCTTTTCCACAAGTAGACTAATTTTTCTGCGTATAAGAAATCAAAACTTTCCTGGAAGTAATTCATAACAACATCTCCAAAAACAAGAAATACAACGTATGTACGGTCCATTATTAAGTTACGTGTGTATTTTTCGTTTCGGACATCTGAGGACCACGGCGTCGAGTGCGAGTAAGGTTCAATTCTATGTGAGTTCACTCACTAGATACTTCGTAAAACGTTTCTTTGTGGGAAAATCGTCTAGGTGAAATCTGTATTGCCGTATCCGAGTATTACAACTGCGGTTGCATACCGCAAAGGTCAAACTTTCCTATCATAACAGGGAAGTGAAAAGTTGCAAATTTTTCTGGCCCCGCTGGGAATCGAACCCGGGATATCTACGAGGCAAGCGAACCCTCTTTTTGATATAACACGTTCGTCCAATCATGACTGTATTATCTTGTAGTCAGTAGAATAACTATCGAAGGAGTTCATCATCTAGTTAGTTAATTAAATATTGAATCCTTTTTTACGCAGGAATTTACAGATGATTCATTTGCATTAACACGGTCAACATGTATGTTTTCTTGTGAAAATTAAAAATTCCAACAATACCTATTTTGCTTCGGGTTTCCCATCCATTCTTTTACAACCAACCAACGATCGTTTTGAAAGGGTTTAAATTCGTGATCGTAAGTCGTTATGTTATCTGTGTAATTCAGTGTATTGGATTGCACTAAATGTTATAACTGATTAATCTGTCTGTTATGAATCGCATAAGACGTATTATTATCGTTCTATGAACAAAATACGAAATATTATACTTAATCCATATACATATTCAATCCAAGTGACATTTTGCATTATTTTTGAACCTAGTCTTTCTAGTCTAGGTGACTAGTATTGCATTACTGCATTAAAAAAATCTAGCATGTCAAAATATTCCTTCTTTTCAGCAGACGGGAATGACATGTATACCCAGTGTTTTCTTTTCTTCTCATGTGCTTCTTTTCTTCTTTTGTTGTATACTTTATATTTTATTTCCGCCTTGTTCATTATTTTTTTATGTTTTCGTTTCATTATGTTGTATGTAATTATGTTTTGGCTTGACTTTTATGAGTATTGTATCAATTATTGAATATATTTTGATACTTAATTCTTACGTCTTATCATTTACTCGACAAGGATTCAAATTCAGGACGGTAAAAATAACAGAGGTCGTGAAATACGTGATAGTTCTAAAATAAATACTCATTAAGTTAAAATTAAATGCTGTATTTGAACTATTGTTAAAGGGATGTGTACTAAAGCTACGAGTAGACAATGGCTGACTCACATTAAGTGATGACGGCACCATGCGAGGTCAAGTGTAAGAAATAACCCCCTCTTGAACTTTCCCAGCGCGAGCTGCTAATGGCTACAAAACATTATCACCGGCGTAATGTGCTAACAATACAACTGCAATGTGGGTCACAGGGAAACTGAATAACATTGGAGTTCGTTCTCTCACGTGAGTGCACACAGTACCATCGTGACGAGGGGGAAAAACCTGGTGGAGATCAGGTTCACTGGTCCCCCCAAAAGGGGGCCCTTTGGGGGACCTCCAATGATAAATAAAAAACATTTAAATTGTGAAGTCAATAAAAATTGGAAATTTGAATCTGGAAAAATATAACTTATTTGATTTGCGAGAATGGGCTCCCCAAGGAAAAATTGTTGAAAATTAACAGTCGCTAAATTAATGTCGTCACATGCTAAATTACAGTAACTGAAGAAGTAGATTTGTTTGTGTGACATAAAAATTGGACATTATTTAAATATTCTCTTGTTCATTTATTCATTAAGTACCTCATATATATTTTACAAGCTTCTAAATATGAAAGGCCAATTAAATGTGTGTTTAAAAAAAGGATTGGAATATTTTCGTGGGCTTATTTTTTTTAGACCTAGTGAATGGGGTGGAGGGAATGGTGGAAGAACTTGGACAAAAGAGAGGGGTGGAGAGGGGAAGTGAAGGGGTTCCAAATTCAAAATCTTACGTAGCCTCCCTATTTCCTGAGCGTCCTTAATATAACTAATTTTATTAAAGAATTCTGATGTCAGGAGGCTGAAAGATATTTCTCAGTTTATTTACTGGTTTTGATATAGTGGACAATCCCACCTCATCTTAGTGGGACCTCCAACATAAGATGAATCCCAAGTTTTTCTTCTGTCAATAAAGTTCTCGCGGAAAATACAACTTATTTGTCATGTTTTCGGTTCAGAGGAAGCGCCTCACACGGATAAATTATTTTCGATGGTCTTTGATAAAGAATTATAAAGTATCTTAATATCGGTTTCACGAGCTGTTATTCACTATATAGTAGATATTTTCTGTGTAGCGTTCTGATTTCGGTTAGGAGTTGAAGGGTTTGAACAAGGGAGACGGTCCCATTCAAAATCTTCCCTCTCAGCTGCGCTGATAGTAGATACCTAAACACCACAGAAATTGCATTAAAGAGGAGGTTTTACTCCCAGCGGTGGTGACGCGGCGTCCATTGAGCAAAGCCATGTCGGTCAATGCCAACGACCGTAGTGGCGTCATGCGCCGGCGCACGGACGGACGCTCATCTTCGTCTGCTTTGAATCCTCAGTTCCCCACTAAAATTTGCACCTCGGCAGCAGCAGCAGCGTCATGCATCACGGTAACCTCCTTACTTCTGTGACGCTTCACACGAAGAGGGGGAGGATTGCTTAGTTCCCAAAGAACGCTTTTGCTACTACTATGTATACAAGCGGTGGTCCATCTCAAGGTTAGGTACGGTTTCGCTCAGTGGCGGAACTAGACCGTAATCAAGGGTGGGGAGCATTTTTGTTTAAAAATTATGGCCACACAACACAAATTTTATGAATATTACCTTTAAATAAAATGTTTCAAATAAATAATTAGCAATTAACAATATGGTATTATTAATAACAATTATTTATTAAAGTTTTTAATATGGTATTATTAATAACAATAACAATCGTAAATAATAAAATTAATAACGTGGTAACACTTTTACAAAGTATGCCGTTTATCAACTTCAATTGAATCTGGTAAGAGTTCGGTTCCAATAGGGGGGTTAATATCCCCCTTAGCCCCCCCCCATAGATCCACCATTGGTTTCGCTTATGCACTATATCAGATTAATTAGATAATAAACTTATATCAAACTATACGTATTATGAATTCGGAAAACTATAGGGTAGCAATGAAAAACTGAAGAAGAAGAAAATTACAAACGATTGAAAGTTTTCTATAATACACAACGTTTTTTGTCAACGTTAATATTCACTCTTTCATAAAATTGAAGCAGTGTCCCTTTTATCGTACCTGCTATTTAATTAGTGCATTGTAGATTTGACTAAAACGAACAACATGGAAGTTGCTCTATCTGTAGATGATACGACCTTGTTTCAAATGGACGAGGACTTAAAAATGCTTAAAGAGCAATATTAACTTGTATCCAGGAAATAGGGGAATGGACTGATTGGTGGCAAATTAAACCATACTAAAATTTCTCTCTTCGTCCAATAGCTATTCATCCTCCGTAAATTCTGTGGCCTCCATTCATTAGATATTCTGTGGCCCGCCATGAATTATTCAGAAACGTATGTAAGTGTTCTATTCGAATTCATGTTTTTTTTAAAATTCTCCAGAGTAGTATGATTTGGCTTTCCTATTCATATTTCTCTGTTATGCTTGTGTTGTACCGGAATTTAATTAAGTTTTATTTCGTGTATTGTTTGTTGTGGCAACGCTGATAGTGAACATTCATCTGAGCGATGTAAATTCTACCAAAAAGTACTTAAAAATAGTAATTGAGTTCATAAAACCATTATTGAATCATATACTTATCTATGTTTTTGTTTTTATCATTATTTTCTTTCTATTTTGCAGGTATGACAAATTCGTTGACTGACCTAATAATAGGTAAGATAATTCCACATTAGATATAAACTTTACACATTTATTTACCATAAAACAAAATACTGGATACTTGTTTATTTTCGAAATGTTACATTTATTTTAAAATTTATGACGGTTAAGAAAAAGTAATAGTTTTGGAGTTTCGATGGACGAATTCCATTTATTCTGAGCTTTTGTAGAGAATAAATGGTGCTCATCGATCGAG
>NNCF01126987.1:436974-453652 GCA_002313205.1 Laupala kohalensis | reverse complement strand
GACAATAAACTAACTTACTCTCCGGAAACAAGCAAGGGTCCATCCCATTAATTCCGATCAAGGGCCCTAAAGGCAGAGGCGGATTTATAATTTCGGCACTCTCCTAATATAAGAATAAAATTAGTTCGGTTCGTGTTATAATATTAACAGAATACCAACAAATTTGTATTTAATAAAAAAATTATTTCAGTAGTACGTATTATTATGAACTATAGATTATTCGGAAAATATTGTTTATAAATAATAACTATTAAAATAAGTCTCAATTCGAGATTTATTATACCTGCGAACGCTGCTCACAGGCAAGAGCCTGCAGGACCTGTGTAAACAATCCGCCTCTACCCGAAGGAAAATACGTTGAGAAGCGTTTACTTAAGGTTGCAAACCTTATGTAAGACATTCGCCGATTGTGGAGGATCACGGAAGGAGAGAAAGCCTAACTTCCGTTGACGAAGAGCAGCTTCCGGTTGCGTTACTTGGTGTCTTTCGCTTCTTCTCGAAGTTTCTTTTGTCGCGGCTTACATCACCGTGTTTACTCTATTGTTGACAATTTCTTCATGTGATGCATGCAATGTCGTTATCGTCACTTGNCGTTATCGTCACTTGTTTCATTAAATGGTAAACAATTCTCAATTTCGTGTAAATAAACAATTTCTAAATTATATAAAAGAACAAGAGTTTCGGTGCAAATTTCTATGCTCTATCTCACCCTACGCGATGTACGTGTGTTATATTTTGGTTTCGATGTTAAAACAGAAAGGCCCAATAGAAAGCTGCTGTAAAGTTGTTTGGTCACACCCTCACTTATGATTTGTAGTCAAACGAAGCGGTGAGGAATGAGTATCTACACGAGCAGTTAGTTTGTTCACTAACAAGCGATGTCCCACCAAAGTGATCCAGGCTCTCAGGCAAACACTAGGATCCGGAACGAGGTTGAATTTATAGACATCCATTCCATGAACGAGAACAGATACACTATATTGTATATAAACAATTTTGAAGAATTAAAAAGATTACATTTCCGCTACAAAAATCGAAGACTTTTATTTTTAAAGTTTGGTCAGGGCGAATTCTTAGGGAACGTTTAATATTTTAAACAGAATCTTCTACATTATGGAGCAGCGTTTTTTTGTCACTATACGTTTATCTTTGTTGCCAATATTTGTGAAGTAGGAAAGCCGTTGTATTTTTATATCCATTGCTGTTGTTTCGTGAGTTGTTTCGTTTCTGGTGCGTTGTAGACATGGATTTAGGAATTCAGTGAGGAATTTGGGAAAGGTCTGGGTCCACTCCCGCCACCTTGGACGCACGCAAGGTCCGTGAGCGATGCGACGATCGGAGGCGCCGGAAAGAAGTTTGCGGAGGTCAGGGATATGAGCCCTATAGCGAGAATTGAAGTCAACGATTTTTAACTGCCTTTCGTTTATTTTTAAATTATTAGAAAAAATAAAATAAGGTTAATTAATTTATAGTTTTAATTTTTTCTATATTTCTCTTAGTTTCAAAATATATTTTTTAAGTTCAATATGAATTAATGTGTCATAGTATTGTTAAATAGTTCGTGCTGAAACGTTCTATTTTTGGGAAGGTATTTATATTTGGCAATTATTGGACCACGAAAAGTCTTCAAACACTTTAGATATTTAAAAAATTATTAATAATTTTTTACATTTGTTATACTCTTTATAAAATGATTTTTTCCATAATACTAGCACATTTGATATAAGTAAAAATGAGTGATAATATTGAAAAATTGGGAATTATATAAAATGAAAGAGTTTTTAATTTTTGCTATATTTTTTAAAAATAGATCAGATTTATTTGTGAAAAGACAAGTTCCCATTAAATTATTTAAATTTGTTATGGTCTCCAATGGAATTACAGTCTAGTCTCCTCCTTGCCCCCTCCCCCGAAATAAAAGGAAGAAACGGTTCTGCACGATACTGCAACTCTTGCACTGTCGTATTCTGATGATGTCTCCTTTTCCTTTTTTGTGTCATCTGTCTGTGTCAGCGAAGAGAAATCGACTCATAAACCAGATGACAAATCGCTTCCCCTGAATCGTAGCTATAGTTCGACGTGATTGGGCGCCCGCGCCAGCGTCACAGAATAGCCCTACTTTCGGTCCTTCGCCATCTTGTGGCGAGTGAGCAAGTGGGTCGTTTCTCATTGACGCCTTCGCCGTCACCGCAGTGTTTCCTTGTTCTTCGTGCGCTGTTATGGTTCATGTTACGAAAATGTCAATTATTTAATCTCTACTCCATTTTGTTGTGCTGTTTATGACCTCTGTTGATCGAGTTTTTTCTCTGGGGGTATTCAGCAGCACTATCACGATATAAGCATGAACATTTCAATATAAAAATAACGGACTTATTATTATTATTATTATTAACATATTATTCCAAGAAAAAGCGACTATATTTAAACGCTAAAAATAATTGTAATATAATATTACTATAATGTTAAAAAAACAGTACTCGTTTGTGTACGAGTGTTTTGATACAAATGTTATATTTAACTCATGTATTAAGCGTGCCTTGAGCTGAAATGGAAATGGATGAAAATTTTTTTGTGGAACTGAAGAGAAAAATGAGGTACTTAGGATCATCAATTTATGGAACCGAAATACACGGAACAAAATTTTTTTAAAAAACAAAGAACAACATTTCAGTTTTCCAAACTATATGGAGTAATTGAGTGGATTTGAAAATCGAATGAAGGATGATAATTTTGAAAAAAAATACGAGTTTAATATTGAAATTTTAAAAAATGACGAAAAGACATGTTATGTCTAGAAAGAATGAATTTGTTAACCCCGCTGTGACGAAAATTAATGACGGGACTATATAATGGACACAAAATGTAACCATAATATAAATAAAATAAAAACTTGAGGAATAAACTTAGAAAATTGTATTTTATTTCAATTGAATAATATTTGAAAACGTGAAAACAAACGTAAGTTGCTGACATCTCCACCCACTAATCCTTACCTCTTAAATATCACAAAATTAGTGACTTGGGGGGGGGGGCGCAATATATCGATCTCGCTTCCCGCCTCTCGCTTTTCGTGATCGTCGAACTCTCTTCTCGCTTTGATGTTCAAGAGTGAGAGAGAGGGGTGGGGGAATGAGAGGGGAGGGGAAGGTGGAGTACTTGGTTCTTCACCCACGCTTCTTCGCTCCAGCAAGGTCAGCGCTCGCACGCGCAGGCTTCTTCCGCTTCTCATAGGTCCCCCTCCTCTCCCCTCGTCTTCTCAGCACCATCGACGGGCGGACGGACAGACAGACACCCGTCGCCTCCGCAGCGGTCAGTGACCTACCTTCCTGTCTACGTACAGGCGGTGAACTCTGCACGACATACCTCAATTGTCAAATATATCCTACGACTTTTAGATGAACTCCACACTATATTGATTGAGAACGTTTTACAGACACGAACCGTGTTTAAGACCTTTGTCTGGTGTACCAAATATTAAACATATCAACGTAACAGAATATGATATAACATCAAGAGAACATGAGAAACGTGGATATTTATTCTTTTACAGAATGTCATATTTTCATATATATTAATACCAAATTAAACAACCCTATTTTTTTATGAACAGACATACATTAAATAAAATAACTTACCCAACAATTCAATCCTTTTTGTGGATCTTCAGGCAAAGTGACAACTCAAGAGCAATGGACTCACGTCCCTAGGAGATCCACAAAAAGGATCGAAACGTTGTGGTGTTATTTTATTTATTTGTGTTTTAGAGTTAATGTATGTCTGTTCATAAAAAATAGGGTCGTTTGATTTGGTATCTCTTCTTTTGTTAAGTTGCTATATTTAATGTTTGTTGCACCTAATGAAGGCCCCAAGCAGGTTGAAATGTCGTGTTCTGTAAAATATTTACAAAAAATATTGTGTGTAGTTCATTGGAGGTCGTGTGACATTCTGTATTCAACAATTATAGATTTTAAAAATGGACATAAATAGTCGACAATGTAACACTGGGTTAATAGTGCTTCAAGTAATGAATTAAACCACTTATATGGGCATTTTCTAAAAAAAGAAAATTGCTATAAACATATGTAATTTTATGAAAAGACGTCCGTTGTTTAACACATCATTTTCCTCTACTCGGAAAGATGTGTTTCGTGCCTATATTTGCATCAAATGTATTGATTGCGGTATAACTTTATTGATTACTGAAACTTGAAGAATTCCTACCAACGCTTTCCTTGTATGAGGGACTTTTAAAAACGCTTTATTAGAAATAAATGCTTAAAGTTTGTTATACTTATTGTAATAAAAATAGGTTCTTCTCAATACATTTGATTTCACTTTTGATAATATTTTATTATACATTTCCGAAGTACGAGATGCGTCGAAAAAAACTAGTTTTTTTGTTCCACCTTTAAAAAATCAGCCATGACCGAAAACCTTGACTTCATATTGATGGACACAAAATAGAATAAGTTAAATTTTAGTATATCGTTCATGTGAATTTTCTGGATCACTTTCTCTGTTTGTGCAAAATCGGATATCTATAATTTTTGCAAAGACAACTCGTGGAGTTGCTATTGAGTTTGGGAAAGAGACTCGCGAAATATTCAATCTAATTTTTAATTAGTTTTGCGCGTCTCAGAGTCATTCCTGCAGATTAATTGAAGAAGAACGAATAGATTATTTGAGATCACTCTCTAAAGTGTTAATAAACATGATTCTCTGCTACACTTTTTTTCCGGTAGAATTTATTACATAAAACAAAAAGTTTTCCATAATTTATGCATTGTTGTTTTGATTTATTCTTTCTCGTTGCCTCACATTATACTCGAAAAAAATATCGAGAAATTTTTTATATACTCGAACAGAATTTTGTACTATAATACTTTGAATGGAAATTTCAAGTAGGGAACACAGTAGGTTATGTCTCTTTGATACCTGATGCCCCTATTCAATGGGTGTAGGGAAAACTCGAAACTATGTATACTTATTAACCGTCCTCGAAACCTAAAATGAGAGGTCCACCCACTACACGATGTCCGTGCGAGAATTGCATGTTACTCGCGTGAAGAGAAGAAATGAGTTTTGGGGTCATGGGTCGATGTATGTATTCCTATCATTGAATTAGGGAATTATTGCTTTCTACCGATCTCGAACAGAATTCGGAATTCGGACGTTATTCACGACCTCATTCCCACGACGTGACGTGACCATCGCTTCATGGATCTTTTATGTCTCTCTTGTACTGTACTCAGAGTCATCTAACGTTACCGAAAATAATGCCAACACAAATTGCCAACTTCTACGAATGTATATAATATCCGAATAAATATTAATACTAACCACAAAAGTGATATTTGCTGTAAAAATAATACAAGTTAATAACACCACAAACTAAGACACAAGGTAATATTTCTACGCGCTCGATGTAGAAAGAACAGAATGGAGCACGTGAATTGAATGGATGACCAAAGTTGGCGATAGATTTACGTTTGAACAAATACCAATGTACTGCCAACATAACGCAAGGTACACTTATCACATTACTCTTATGTACGATTGCGAAGTACAAGCGTTGGCTACACTGTGTACAAATCCTGCGTCAAGATCAAACGAGTTAGACTGACTGTTAATAAGTTATTGTCAATAGAGAAGTTACAAGCTGCCTATGACCACGTTGAGGAAAATAAACTAACATACTGCTACTACTTTACTATAAAGGAACAAACACGTTGCCTTTCCGTGCATGTTATATTTTCGCTGAGTACAGTTGCATGACTTTGAGCGTAGTTGAGTTTGAGAACCTGGAGGTGCCCAGTCTTTTCTTTTAAAGCGAAGAAGTAACGACAGCTGTGGCATAGTGATAGCGTCCTTCGTACTGCTGAACGGAAGAGCACGAGTTCGATTCCCGGCTCCGGCGGGATGGGTGACATTTCCACTTGGTTCCCTCACCTACTCCAGACCAACGTCGGTTCCGTACCTTACATTCCCGGGCTACCCAACATCTCTTCTTCCTAATTCCTTCACCCACATCTACTGGTTTAGTGAAAGCAGGAGTGATGGCCTGAACCTCGCCATATCATAAAGAAAGACATGAAATAAATAAATAAATAAATACTTCATTTTATCGCTCGTTGACCTCGGTAATTTAAACAGAATAACAGCTCATGTTTTATGCTCCTCGTATCAATTAATGTAAACCATCGAAAGTCGAATCTGTAATCAAATAATTGTGTTTTGTCTTCTTTTGAATCTTGGACGCATTGATCGACCGAAACGAAACAATCGATATATTGGATATTAAACACGTTTGATTTTTCTTCACAAGTTCCTTAGCATTCAATTATTCAAACACTTGTCAACGTTTCGCTTTTACTTTCAGACTTCATATTTTCAAGGCATATAATTTTCCCCTGTTGATTCATCTCGAGCGAAATTTTTTGTCGCTAGAACATTCTAAATTATTTTGCAGTGCCGCTAGTGAATAAACATTTAAATATTTTGGTCAAGATTTCCCGGAATCATAAACGTTCCGATGGACTGTCGTCAATTATCTTTCCCTTGTCTTACTCGTCAAAATATGTTATTAAAATTCGAGCATTTTTATTAATTTCTTCTAATAGCTTACGTCTCGGTTCAGCCCACGAGGTCCGTTCTCACCTAACGAAACGTGATTTGGGAAAGTGATATGTTAGGCTACCCGGGAACGTATGGTACTGAACAGACATTCGTGTGGTATAGGTGAGGGAAATCCCAACATTACAAGACAACCCCTTGTTCAACCGAGTCGGGAATCGACCCCGAACTTTCCCGCTCAAACCGAACAATGGGAGAAAAGACTCTTCAACTCGACATCGTTGCTGTTTATATAATCATATTAATTCAAATTGAAAATTAATTCCCTCGATGCTGTCAAAATAAGGAAGAGAAGGAAGGTTCCGGTTGCATTTGTATGTCGTATCTTTCATGCATCCTGAGAAGATGTATTTGTCCAAGATTACAACACAGACTCGGTCGTTAATGCACTGCGAGGGAGCGGCACAGATGCGAACCGTACGCTTTGAGGAATGGATCAGCAACGGGAACAGCGAGCTGACTGATTATTATATTTACTGGAAATTCCATATTATTCATGGTGGATATATTCCTCCTTGCACCACTTACGATTTACGGGCCTTCATGGGAGGAGTTCGAATAGTCATTATACAATGTTCATTATAATCTCATTTATGAAGTGAGGGCTCAATTTTTCAATGTATAATTCTGGCCACAAACAGCGAAGATTAAGGAGGAACACGCGCAAGCGATAGAGCTCCTTCACTTTCTGGAAACACAATTGACCACTCTCTCAAATTCTCTCTGACGGATCCAAAGGACTCGGAGAAAAATTGCAGATGTACCACGACCGAGATGGCACTGAACGTAACTTACAGGCTTCTAACACAAATAACAAAAGTGCTGATTAAAATTAAAGAAAATCATTTGTGTCTTCAACATCCCCTCTAAATTTAGATCACCCGATGTATTTCGTCACTGCAAAACAATTCAGACAGTACATGAAACAGAGGTTTGGAATTTGAAATTTAGTTTATCAACGTGACAATGTCATTTGTCACGAATACGATAGTAATACCACGAAGACAATAGTAACCATTTGTGTGACGAATTCACGAAGGATATACAATACGAAAATATCTTCAATTTATTTTAAATAATAAATGGATAACAGTACATCCGGGTAGAGTTACGAGTTTTCTCCGGGTAGCGGCGGATGTTCTTTGGGCGGGAATGTCATTAAGACTGTTTTTTTTATCAATCTCTAAGTTTTACCGCATACATTTCTACGATTTACTTTGGAATAATAAATGAATAACAGTACATATTTAGTAAATATTTATTTTATAAATATTAAATCCGCTACTGCCCTTGGGCCCTTGATCGGAATTGATGGGATGGTCCCTTGCTTGCTTCCGGAGAGTAGCTTATTTTATTATCCACCACGTGGTCATACGCAGTTTGCAACGGCTTTTTTTACAATAGAGTTTATTTATTTATGATGGAAGGATACAATTAATATATAAAACAATTTATCATATCCTTACTATCATGTCATCAAAGATAATATACGGTTCTTTTAACTGCGTAAATGTAGCGATCTTGTGTAACTATGTTTAAATGTTAATAACTCGAATGTTTCTTTGTTTATTGTTAAAACTAACTGCAGTTCGTGCTATGCGTGTGCATAATTTTAATGTTAACTTTAATGCGTGTGCATAACTTTAATTTTAGTGTTAATTTACTCTTGAACATAATTTCAGTAATAAATATGTAACATAATACAATATATAATACAATTTTTATGTATTTATTTATTGAATAAATATATCAGGATAGTAATCGAACTGGGAAAGACAAATAGGAAAATGAGGTACTACTCTTAGACACCTGATGGCGAGCGTAGCGCAAGATCTGCCAGATGAGGAAGGACAACAGATGGATCTGCGGCGTTAGGAAGATGAGTGGGTGGATGTGCTGATGTCATCAGGGGACAATACTTGGTCATAGTAACTGTGCCGAACTGAAGAGAACCGCTCTTTTCGTGATGTTGAGTTCTCTCCGGTGCGTTGACTTCAGAGCTCTTACGGAGTGCCGCAAGTGTGTCAAATACCCTCGCTTTACTCCATATTCTCTAGGTCTGTCTACACTCTTCACAGCAATGAGAACTTTACATTTCTCTACAGTGATAGTATAATAAGTTTAAAACTAATTATTCAAAGTGTTATCATGATATTTTTTCATGCTTATTTATTCACCAATTATATGACAGATATTTTATTGTGAGAATAAAAAAAAGTTTTTGCCAAACAGGTAGTTGCAAACTGCAAATGAACGTGAGAGAGAATAATTAGAAAATTAACTAATATAAGATGTATAGATACTAACACACACATAAACTCAAGATAATACTAGTTAGTCTACAATTCTTATATTAGTTCTCTTATCTATAATATATATGCAGTTTCCTATTCCTGAAGATTATTAGGTGGAGTTACTTTTTAGATTTTTCTTTAGACTCTTTACTCGGCATTGATGGAATGATCATTTGTGTGCTTCTGGAGAGTAGATTAGNTTCCCATATTATATATATATATATATATATATAATATATATATATATATTTCTTTTTGAGGGGAGGGGGAGATGTGAACTTCCGCATGTCGTGTGCGCGACTTCGGAAAGGTATCTGTTATGTGGTATGTATTGATAATGATTATAGACGTACACGTGTACGAAGAACCATGATAACTCCTCTTCAGTTTCCCCACCCCCTAACAAAATTTGAAACCCTGTCCGTGATTTCTTCCGTATATCAGTTCACTAGAAAATTTGTTTAGTTATTTCCATTATTACTACCCTCTCTCGTTTTACTCCAATTTCAATTCACTTGATATGTCCTACTCTTCTTCATCGGATATCATTGGAAAGGAGGAATATAGTGTGACAATGTGGCATACTTTCACTTATTTGCATTTCATCTCTTTCCATTTGCACATAGCATTACTGCAAAAGTTTTTCTGATCTCTCGAAGCACGCGCGCGGACTAATTCGTCATTAGCCACGCTGAGTAAACTACTGCGAGAAAGTTGCTTTGCAGTTTCATCAGCCTTTCATCTCGAGAATTGCAAGTTCTTCTATTCCTGCTTCCTCTTCTAATATTATCTTCTCCGCTTCTTCTACGGAGTAATCAATTGATAGGTTGCAGCAACTGGCAAATAGCATAATGGAAATGAAGTTCTATGTTGTACACTGGATAGCAATGCAGCATTTGCGTTCAACGGAAACATCTTTGTTTTGTGCAGTTATTAAGCGTTGCCCCTGTGTTGGAAGATGATTTTCAACGGAAACGGAGAAGAAAAGACAGTTTTAAGGGAATGGGTGAATGTATTGAAAAAATAAAAAAAATAAAAAAATAAAGGTGAGGACACAATTGAAGAGAGACAGCCACCACGAAAATCAAAATTCCTCTGCATTGACTCCCCGGCAATGGCGCCCTAATTAATAAAATTAACATTTCTTTTTTATGAACTTATATTACATTTTCTATCACCAATACACTAATTTTCATTTTTCTCTCTGATTTCTTTTTTTTTTTTTAGTGCAAAAGATATCGGATAAATAAAATGCAAAAGATATTGGGCTCGCATAGGTGTTGATGTAGCACAGCATGAACGTGCGTGTCATTAAGTGCACACTGCATGCGTGAAGCCAGGGTTCACTTATTCGTCGAGGGAAAATAATTAAAATCCACGTGAAATCAATCGTATTATTGAATGAAATGGAATTCAGCTTTAAAATAAGCCTTTCTGACAAAAGAAATCGTATTCGTGACAAGAAAGACGTTCCTTTGGGAACAATACTTATGATTGACAATTATCCTTCGTCACACTTTGCGTCATTTTTCATGTGTTGTACTATTTTCGTCTAACGTTTCCTATACGTGGATACAGTCTTCTTAAAGTATGCGGGCGAATTAAACGAAAGAAAACGAGAGCTCGAACTAATACGATGACGTCACTAAATGGCAATCTCCATTATCTTCGGACTGAGAGTAAATGTCGCCTCTGGATTCTAGAGAACTTCGGCACATAATCGCCTCCTCTCGCTCCAATGGAGGTGGCGTTTTTACACCTGATGAAAACTGTGCCTAAGACATAGGGGACCACATCTATCCAACTGTGTTCTATTCAATTTTCAAGTAAACTATATATTGAAATCACTTAGGCATTCACTTAGTCATTCCAGTTTAGTTTACATAGCTTTCAACTACCTAACCATTTTCGATCTACTGAAAGAAGTAATCACTAATTAACCGGTTATTTTCTACAAAAATTATAGCTGCGCATTGGGCAATTGCCCTAAAAGCCGTATCGTATAGTCCAGTCCTAATCAGCATATATAGAACACTCGCGGCAGGCAACCCCAATGACAGAGGGAAATCGTAAAATAAAGGCAAAACAATTCCAAAATTTGGGTTTGTTTTTTGGGAAAAAATGGAAAGGGAAGGAAAGAAAAAATGTCTAGATCCTTCTTCACGCGCACACTGGAAAGGTACGGAATTGTCGAACATCCCCATGCGACAGTGTCACCTCACGAGCGTGCCGTGTCACCTCTCCAGCGGTTTCTCTTCGTCTCTTCTGCCCATTCAGCGCACGTAGCACGTACCACGTCACTACGTCCACGCGCACGTCGCGGCGTCTTCCGGTTTGCACGTCGGAAGTGGAGTCGGGTGCGTACCAAGCAGCTGCACCCTTCGGCGTCTGGAACTTGGGTGAAGTCTCTTCTTCTCTTTTCTCGCATTCCAAATCGGATGTGAGTCTACTGCTGTCTTAGTCTTATACTAAACAGTAGTAGCGTCTCCGCTTCCATGATTCCGCTGAGCGGTAGAGCGTGAGTTCATACTAGGTAGAGGTGAGGTTTTTAGCTGGGGTTTCCCTTACCTTCTCCAGACAAATGTCGGTTCGGTACCATATGTTCCCCGGCAATCTAACATCTCTCCTTCCCAATTCCCCCACCCGAATCACGGTTAGGTGGAAGAGCAGGCCTCAAATATGAAATATGAGTGATATTGATCCATCCAGTTTATTCAAAATCGATGTGCTCCAATGAACAGACGGAATTTTATAAACAATTTTTTTATGGTAACAGGGATTCTCAATACGGATATTTCCGTCAAAATTTCTTTTCCGTCAAAATCTCTTTTCCGTCAAAATCTCTTTTCCGTCAAAATCTCTTTTCCGTCAAAATCTCTTTTCCGTCAAAATCTCTTTTCCGTCAAAATCTCTTTTTCGTCAAAATCTCTTTTTCGTCAAAATCTCTTTTCCGTCAAAATCTCTTTTTCGTCAAAATCTCTTTTCCGTCAAAATCTCTTTTTCGTCAAAATCTCTTTTTGTCAATTATCACGAAATAGAAAGTGTCTCCAAAAAGAAGTTATATTTGAAATATTAAGAATTATTTAAGTGGATGAGTTTTAAAAAGTGGGACCATGTTATTTTTTCACCTTCGCGACGCCCTCGCACAATAAGCTGCTATTACCCGTATAGAACGCTTGCGAGTGACAGGTAGAGATCAATAACATCGTAATTGGTCTTCTAGACTGTTTGGAACAATTTCACCAACTTTGATCAAATAACCATGTCATTCTAGATTTGCATAACGGGCAAATCGAAAATCCAGTGTTGTTTCGTTTTCAACAATTATCTTCTACTCATTTTCCTTATCAGTTAAATCTTGAAAATGGAACTTGTAAAAAAATTGTTGAATTATAAAAAAACTCATAAGTCACTCGAAGGTTAGAAGAACTGTCTCCGATCGGAACGGGATAGTTGTGTGAGCCTGGTGATTGATTTAATAGTACCTGTAACCTAATCTACGTGGCATGTCGGTATGTTGGAAAAGTTTTCATACTAGTAATCCAGTAGTGGTTGATAACCTCTGGGGCACCTGAGTTCCAAACAAAATTGTATTATAAGATGGAAAAATTTATGTAAATAAATTGTTAATATCGTATTCTCTTATTAATACTCGCATCGTTTTCAAAAACACACACCTTCGCAATCGATGGAGAAATGCAGACAATGACATGAGTGTAGAACCTAAAATTGATCCTTGTGGAAGGCTACTGGTGAGGGACAGTGATTTCTAAAGGTAACGCTCTATTACTTGATTTCTACTGTTGGGTGTTAGAGAGTCTAGGAGAATGGTTGATAGCAGCCATAAATAACGCGATGACTCGTGTCGAGTGTGGGATCCGGTTAAACGCCCTTGTAGCGACACTCGTATTTTCAAGGATCGTTAAAGGCGTCGCAGTGAAATGGCGGGCGCCTTGTCGTTGACTGGCGAAAGTCTCACCGGTGTCCATTCCTCACGGAATCACTTGTCCTTTCGGTTTCACTCGGGTGGAATCCACTTGTCACGAACACTCGCGAAAATGATCAGTGTCGCTACTCATGGAATACGTGCTTGCAGTAGCATCGGGGTAGAGGGTCGACCCCGTTACCCATGCAATGTACTAAGGTGAAGTTTTCCCCCTCTCCTGGAAATTGCTGGGACGGGATGTCAATATTGTGATCTTACTTGTTAAGTAACAAAGCTTTCTTTTCACATCTTCATAAAAAATGTCCCAAGTGCATCTGATATACAAATATGAATCGTGTCTATTCCGAGCATAATAAAAATTTTACACCTTTGATCTTGAAAACCGGAGCGTGTCCACCCGAAATTTCGAAATTCCATCCCCTTTTTCCTCCTTGTAATGCAAAATGTTAGTACATATTTATATTTTGTCATCTCCAAAGCAAGAGAAACATTTCTGTCTACAATGCCGATTAGTTCCAAATTAATTTCTCTTGGGAGTAGCGCCCCTAGGGGTGACATGGGAAGGGGGTGAGATGTATAAATAAAGGAAAACGATTGATATTAGTATCGAATTCGTATGTCGAGGTCGATGAAATGAGTAGTGAAACTTCTGATGCTCGGTGTGAAAGTTTAGATCCTATACTGAACGCCAGTAAAGGTGGAGAGGATGTGACACCCAAAAGTAATCGAAAACCATCGTTATTATTGTCGAATCCATAGTTGCGAAGAACATGAGAGGTGGCACTCTTCATGCCGTTTAAAAACATGTTCATCTGTTGAAGTATAAGAGGGTTGAGGCAATGTAGCACCCTGATGTCTGGGAGCACTGATATTTTACAGTATTGACCTTAAGTATATAACTAATTTACTCTCCTAGGCAACGCCGGGGTTGTTAAGTTAATAAGAAAATAAAAGAATATTTTGATAGAAGAGTGCTTTTATATAATGTTATGTTCTTGAGTATTGGTCAGTTCTGCACTGTTAACAACTTGCCAAAGTTTCAAACAATTTTGTCTCTCGTCAGGGCTCGTTGTCTATGTTGGTATCCCTGTGTATATCTACTCTCATCACTGTACCTACATGCACATACCCAATGAGTCCTGATGGTAGACATAAAATCGTCTGAAACGTTAGGGTGTTGTTAATGCTGCACAACCGACCAATACTTAAGAACATGACAACAATATAGTGGCCGAGAAACAACAACTTTTCTTTTTTTATAACATCACCAAACCTGCTTTCCTTCGGCTCGTAGTAGCAAAAGAGACACAGTCGTCTATCCATCTCTCGCTTTCAACGATGTTATCGAAATGTCGTATCAAGCAGAGCAATTTGTCCTTCCAAGTGAAAGGGAAGTTGTGTTTTCTTTATTGTCACTTTGTGGTCGAGAGGCGCGTGAAGGAAACATACTTATCTTTCCTGCCACTCTCAGTAGCTGTTTGGTGAGATAATGAACACGAGGATCTTGGATAAAGGAAACAAAGACTTTTTCAAATGTCCTCAGTGAAAACGATTGAATTTCATCATAATTAAGGGTTCTATAAGCGCCCATTCACGATCATTCTTCTTTCTCAAAATTGACTCGTCAAGCCAAGTTTGGTCGTTTCCGATTGAAGTTTGTGAGTTGGATACATTACTCAACCTATCGTTAAACTAATTTGACAATCTTATTTCAAACTAGTTTGAGAAATACGTTTGTACGTGTATGGGCGTCCTAATGATCTGCTTTACAAATAGGGAATTAAAATGTAATATTTAAAATTCTTCTGACGGGAAAAATTTGAGGAAAATAAAGGTTTCGAAATGGTCGAATATAATATCTCTATATTTTTTCATGCCGTACATTCTAACGTGACTTCAAAATTATTTTAATATTACGTTCCCACATCATTTACTTTCAAAATCAATTGTCTACAGGAACCAGCGCTCGGCAAACATTTGCCAATAGGTCTATGGCATGTAGTCTAAAGACGTTAGCTTGTAATATGCTATGAAAGGACGTTGCTAGTACCAAAATCCCATTTCGTCTAAATTTTGCCCAATTTTCTTGATCAATGTTCCCACTTTCTTTCTCTCAGTTTATTTTGAAGTGAATGAATAATTTATAAAAATCAAAGAAGAGATACATGAGTCTACTAGTATGATTCCATTTTTTTACTGTACAATGAAATGATCGGTAATTCCTCCATTTACTTGAACATGAGTAACACTGCTGTTGCGTAGTTTTTTTTTACGGCTTGTCTAAGTTGTTAAAAGGAACTTTCGATTGACAGTACTTCCTACGTCCAGTAATGGAAAGATACGTAGATAATCGCTTGACAACTTTCTAATTTCTGGATTTAATGTATTATTAGCTTTGTCGATGTATTTCCTAGTTGAACTTTCTACATCGAACCGTTATAGAATTGTGTTTTACCGTCTTGATTAGTAATGGTTTTCCCAACTTTCTTACTCTTTGCTTAAGATCCACTGGGTAATATGAGTCTCTCTTAACACACAGTTTAATATGTTGTAAGGGGTTTATGTACACGAACAAAAAATTTCGACTATCTTTTGGTCTGGTATACGAAGTGTTTCCAACATTAGTTTGCTCGTCACAAGTATCGACAGTAATTTCTTGCGAAATAGCTTAGCACCCAGTTCCTTGTTTGCGTGAATTTTGCGATATACAAAAGAGAATTCAGTCCTTCTACTAGATCTCTACAGTTACCATGTCTGGGTTTGGCGAATGTCTTATTCTTACCTACGGTTATTTGTTTATTAACATGTATGGTTTATTTACATACGTCCCGTTATTTTTTCTTCTCAGTAGAGCAGGTTGTGTGGTATGGCACATCTGTGGCCTGGGGACTTAATTAAATACATTTTTTTGATGAGGGTCGCATGACTCAAAACACTACAGAACGGACTGAAACGAACCTACAACGACCATACTCTTTGATGTTTCGAATATATTATAAGCTAAGTAACAGTTTGATATGTATCAGAGGTAAATTTGTCAAATTTATTGTCAAAAAACAGTACAGGCTGCGTATGACCACTTGGAGGACAATAAACTAATTTACTCTCCGGAAGCAAGCAAGGGACCATCCCATCAATTGCGATCAAGGGCCCTAAGGCAGAGGCGGATTCAAAAATTTCAGCAAAAGTTCCTAGATAAGATAAAAAGATAGCTGCCAGTTATAATAGATATATAATGTCAATATGTTTGTAATTCAACGCAAACATGTTTGTAAATTTACATGTACAAGTTATTATCGAACTATAGATTCTTCTGAGTATAGTGTTTAAAAATCATAAGAGTTGAAAAAACACTAAATTCACGATTTATTGTTACAATAAACACGCCCCTAGACAAAGCCTAGAGAACCTGTATAAGAAATCCGCCTCTACCCGAAGGAAAAACGGAGAAAAACCCGGGCCAGGATGGGGCTACAGAATTTATGTACACAACCGTGCCAAAGTTGAGTACACATAAAACTAAATTAATATGAGCCATACGGCAACACAATCATGCAAGAAAATAGTTTTTGAAATTGTTATAAGTTATTTAAAAAGTGCTACAGCAATGGCGTGATAAAGTACAAGACGAATTTAACTTTTATTAAAATCAATAAATTCTATTACAGTGTAGAAGCACTGGTGCAGGTGGTTGCTTTTAACCGCGGATTTGAAGATATTAAATTTCATAATGTCTTTTATATTCTTGGGCAGGGAATTATATAGAACGATTCCCGAATGATAAGGTCCTTTTTGGCAAAGAGTG
>NNCF01126987.1:406537-428990 GCA_002313205.1 Laupala kohalensis | reverse complement strand
AAAGGTCATTAGAGCCCTTAAAACTTGTACAGGAAGGGAAAATGCAGTTACGCACTAGGGAGAGCCAACATGACTCTCCCCGCGTGTGGGACTCGCCGAATGACTCAGTCATACCCACTAAAAACCCTCCTGAATTACAACTCAAAACTGAAATCCCAACATATCTCAAGTCTTTACTTAAAACATAAAAAAGAAGAAGAAGAAGAAAGAAGAAAATGAAGGTCAGGAAAGAGAAAGGAAGGAGCCTAGCAAAAGTAAGTGGAAGTAATGCCAGACTCAGCTCGGGGCCCCGTTTACGCCAAACACGTACTTACTAGATGTAAATCCCCTGGGGGAAGAAGAAAATATATAAAAAATTTAATCCTGTGGCTTCAACGTGAATTTTTCTGCTGTCTGCCCAAAGACAATTAAACGCAGCTTCCATAGCCGAGAGTAGCGTGTCCGGAACTCGTCTAATTGAGTGAAATTCACCGCAGCAAATATGTCTTCCAGGGTCTTATCTCTTTCACACTTTCTGATTCCTCCGGGCGCGTTGCCCTCCCCCTTCTCCTTGCCTTGCCCTTGAGGTTTTTCGTCTGATCTTATCTCGCCACTAATTTATCCTTTTCATTTCCTCGGAAAACTGGAATCACACGCGGTTGTGGATAATATGTGAATTCCATTCTGGACTGCCATTGAAGTTAGCGAATGAGAATTTTCAGTTAAGAAATCGTCTTTTCTATGGCTTTTATAATCTCTTTCCATGTTGGCTTGGCTTTGTATTGTATGCGAAGGACCACCTCATCGCTTTACAGAGGTTAGTATACTTCTAGGAATAATTATTTAGTCATAGCTCGCAAATATAATTCAAACCGTTCAATGGTGTTTTATTAGCGTAGATAAATCATTTTTATTGTTCGAGTGTAGTATAATGTATCTTTTTAATTAAGTGTATTAAAGTGTTTGTTTCGAAACAATCATACATATTGGGAATAGAGACTTATCTCATAAATTAACGGCAAATTAATTAATTTGACAGAAATTAAAAAAAGAGAATTAATATAATAACGGCAAAAATATATTTGTCGAAAATATTTTAGAGATATCCTTTATTTAATGACTTGGAAAATCGTTCTGATAGTTTTCCGAACGGTTATGTTTTGTATTAATTTCCTTTCTCTTCCAACGTACCAATGTAATTTCAAAATTTCATAGCACAGAAGGTGCGAGAATCTTTATGGATCTTGACCTATGCTTTATGAAGGCTATTTTTTTTGCCTCCAACACATGTGATACTTATAATTGTACTGATTCTTTGTGAAAGTGGGAACCATTAAAAAAAGAACAATCTGACCCCAGTCTTTTTCGTATCGTTGTGAAGCGTACGGCGGCGCTTATCCACGTGATCTCTCGGAAAGTGAAAAGAGTTCCCTCGCATTTCTTCGCTTTTCTTTCTTAGATGAGGTATTTTTATCTCAGAAAAACGGATGGCCACAAGTCATGGCGAACACATTTTTGTTAATAAATCCCTTCTTTAATTTCTTACTGCGTGATGGAAAGGATTAATACCCGTGAAATACTTAGGTAAATGTGGTCAAATAGCATTTCATAAAAACAATGTCTTTATAAATAAATGTCTAAGAAGCACTTGCAGAATACGTATGGGCGCGTGGAACACAATACACTAATTTACTCTCCGGAAGCAATCAAAGGTCCCATTAATTCCGACCAAGGGCAGAGGCGGATTGATCATTTCTACACCCCAAGGTGAAGTAATAACATGCCCCTTGAGAAAAAGACATGAACTATTTGTTGTATCTACAGAATTATATCAAATATCATTGTCAATACTTATAATAGAAATTTCACTAATAATGATAATATTAGATAATTATTTCTTTAATTCGATTATAATAGTAATGTTATTTAATAAATACGTACTTAGACCAATGTATTATTCCGAAAACATTGCTAATTAATTGTAAGTATTGAAATGACTCAAAACTATGGATTAATAAAAAATAGTATTAATGACACTGTCGCTCCATGAAGAAATTTGATGAATATTAATAATGAATTTTATTACCAATCTCTTTAAATTGTTTTCTTTTCACGACCACGACATAACAGAGTCAAACTGTCGCACTATTCGCCTTGGGATTGGAAACTTGGTGAGATGTGGGATATCTCCTCCTTACCTCAACTTACTTTTACCTCGGCCTGCTATAAAATTAGCACCGGGTCTATTCGTGAAGTCAAAGCGACCAAAGCGAGATGCTGACCTCGTCTGTTCCTCTTTGTGGTGAAGTCTCCACGAATCCGATGGACGACAAAACATTATACAGACCTTATCTGTTGCAAATTTAGACTGACAACTAACTATTGGTTAGTTAGAAGTTGAGATAGTATTAAAAATCCCAACTGTTAAGAAATTGTTTGAATATCGCACTATGAGACAAGTGAACGATCTGCGGACTACACTCTTTGTGCCAATTGAATGACATATCTTCGTTTGGGCTTCTATGAACTTTATTCCCGCCAGAACCGCGTCAAATAGCCTGTCATGACGAGTAAGATGGGCAATCGATACACGGTCGGCCTGTGACGTCATGCTGTCGAGCTATCCAGTAAACAAGAGCTAGCGTGCGAGCCCTTCGCCGCTAGGAGGTAACCTCCGACGAGCGACCGCTCTCTTACTGCAAACCACTCGACGAGTCATCATCCCTTGTCATCTGGCTCCAGCACGTGAGCAGCGCGCTTTACCGAAGCGAGCCCGGACATGGGGACACTCGCTCACTTGCTGTAACTAACTCGGCGAGTCATCATTACTTCTCACCTGGTGCCAGCGCGCGAATAGCGTGCTTCTCCGAAGCGAACCTTGACATGGGGACACTCGCGCACTTGCAACAAGTCACCTACTGGCAAGCAACGGACGAGCGTCCTCACTTGCAACAACTTCACGGTCAAATCGCTCCAAACACCGCGGCTAAGTTTTAGCCGCGAACTGCACCCCACGCGCTCAACTCAAGATCATACTCGACGTCAACCCACATCAAATAGCGCTCAACACTATAGCAGCGCCTCATTTCTATTTGGGTATTTGTAACCACCTCATTGTGTCTTGTTTTATTCATGTTTCATGTTATTAAACCGGTTTGTTAGCATGCCCAGGGTTTAAACCCACCTCATCTTTCTTTCTCATATTCTGTAATTTGCCTGTACATTTATGATCCTTCGAATCCGAACCTCATTCTACATGTACAAGGAATTTCATCTAAAAGTTCTATACACTAACATTTACGAGGATTCGAACCCAACCTACCAGTCAGAGCCGAGAGCATTAATCACTGATTCTACTTTCTATTTCGAGTATTTACACATAATTGAGCTCTCGGGAAGGAAAAAGTTTTGGATTGCAGGAGAGTGAAAGGTTTCCTAGCAACTTTAAAGACTGGAGTTGGTGCAGTTAATACCGACTCAAAACTTCGAACCAATGCTTTCCTGCTCGGCAGAACATGCGGAGCGAATACATTACTTTTCTTTATTATACAGATGCTTTGTTCACAGGTACCAATATGATAACATTCTCATTAGCAAACCATAAGAAAGTCAAACCCTTATCATAATCAAATAATCTTATAATTCTTTCAGTTTAATTTCACTCGGAGGTGTCCATTGACTTCCTCATTGAATCATTAAGACTTGTTCTAATTTGCAATGCAGAGAGCATCACTTTTAGAGCAGAAATGCTGAGCGGTGAAATTTGTACCCCCGAAAATAGGAAAATAATTTAAAAAAGATGTTTTGTTCCAGTTAGGACGAAAATCAGTTGGCAACTTCTTGCGGGGAGAACCACCTTGATGAATGGAAGGAATACCTCGGAGAATCTCGTAGGTGTTATCAGTGCGGAACACCCGCCCTGAGAGTTGTTCTCTTGTGTTGTGGATTTCCTGTGTTGATGTAGAATCACTTTGTCACCACCCTTCGCCCTGTACTTGTGTGTTCGCGGTAAGACTCCTATATGTCCGTGCGGGCACTTTCTTCACTTGCATGTTGCATGTGAGACTGCGCGTGGTGACATAAGACTCCGCTTCGCTTCAATGCGATTCTAATGTTCAGTACGTGGGTTCCTGGTCGGCGAGGCACGTCGTAGTTGCGTTACAGAACTCGTGCATCAAATTAGTATCATTGAACAAAGAACGTAAATGAAATGTGTATCGTTTAAACCGTTTAGTATTGGTTTAAATCACCAAGTGTTTGATGTATAAATGTAACGACTGATTCGATTTAATACAGCTAATGCTGTATAATAAATGTAATAATAATGTCTTCTAATATCATATCAAAAAAGAAAACAATTATAATGACAATAACAATATAACTCAAGGGAATGTTTGTTATGTGGATTTAAGAGCTTGGAAGTAAAAAAATAAATGGAAATCTTTATCGTTAATCATACTTTGCATTTTCATTTAAAACAATAGTCTGGCTGACTATTCCTTACACTCATTCCTTACATTGCCAGCTCACAAACAATGAGAACGTGATAAATAGAAATCACACTGGATACTGGTATAGCAATAAAGACTTACTTATCTTTTATTTAAATTTTTAAAATAACTTTAGAAGTAAAATGATTTGAAAGGAGCCATAATAAAAACGTCGTATTTAAAGCTGAGTGGTTGAAACCAGCCAACCCTGTATTACAGTTGCACTACGTGATTGCAAATCACTTCCAAAATGAAGACGAACTGCCGAGCAAATTAATTTCTTGTTCAATCATGAGGTCAGAAGATTGATTACTGCTATGAAATGGAAAGAAAAACATTATTTGATTTAAGCGTGTTATACCAATTTCTGTTTCTTGTTTTTTTCCGTAGGATGATCAATACTTTAATTTTTTGGATGACTTCTGGTGGCATTGATCAAATATCGAATTGAACATCATCCCACTCAAGCGAATCCACGGAAGGAAATATTGCTCTTACAAAAAGATTGTTGACCGAGGTTAATAATTCCATTTCCTTGACTATTTATTTTGTTTTGTTGAAAGTTTCCGTTTCCTTGGCTAATTACTCCTCACGTTGTTTAGCAGAATATGGGTTCGATCGCAAACTCTCCAGCAATATTTGACTGTTCCATTTTCTCACCCATTCCAGACGAATGCTGGTCCCGTACCCCACTCTCTCCGCTGACGTTTCTCATTCGCCATAGCTTTGTCATCAGATACATGAATGTGATTCGGACTTAAAATAAGGAATTATAGTAGAATTTGTACCGATAGAGTTAAAAACGTATTTACTCGTACTTGACCTCCACCAACTCCTACATCAAATTTATTTATTTTCCTTCTTTGTACAACTGAATGGTTTTGGGACCTGTGGCACTGGAGTTTTAATGAGCTCTCTCAATTGAATACACCATCATTTCCCTTAGGAAATATTCGTCGCGTGACTTGTCTAGACGATGAGCTGTTATTTTAAGAGCGCGCACGTATCTATGAAATTAGATGGCAAACCACAGAAGATCGACTGTGGTTTCAATCAATCATTGCTCTCCTTTCGAGATTAGCATTTTATAGCACATTGCATGTTATATTTAACATTGAGGAACCCCTCATCGCGAGAGAAAGCTCTCAGGAAGGAGAGTTTAGAAATGCAATAAAATAATTAAAAATTTCTTAATCATCTAGAAATAATATTTAAAAATATCTTGTGTTATGTACACTTTTGTGAAACATTGAAGAATTTTTTTAATAGTCCATTTTAATATATCATAAAATGAAAGGTGAATGACATCTCTTGCCTTTCGAATAAGACATCGAACTCACGTCATGGAAATGTCAACATTGTCGGAATATAGTGTTTTCAATTAGTTAAGATACTGATGACTGGATGGAAATTTTTTATAACTTGAAATATGTTTTAATGTCTTGAGAAGTTTAAAAAAATGTGTATGAATTATCAGGGATTTAAGTTTCAAAAATGTTCCTTCGTGTAGTTTTAGGGAAACTCTCATCTAAATTTATTTATACTTTGACGACTGTTTTATGAGAAAGAATATTCTAATCTTAATCCATTCCTGATTTATTGGATATATCTATCTGGAACATTTATCCTACATTGTCTCCATTAACGCACGTATAACTATTCCAAGTAAATAATCCAAGGTCACTAGTTGACTATTCATTGACAGTGCCCTCACAAACGCGAATAAAATCGTAGGTTTCATATTCTTCTGAGAAATTTATGCCTTTGATTTAAATGAAGGGTTCGTTCCACGCGTAATTAGATTATAGATGTATCAGATCTTTTACGCACATGATAATAACATTGAATGGACCATTGTATCTGCTTCCAATTAAGGCACCCATTATCAAGAGGTGTATGTGTACTTATTAATTACGAAATGTGTAATAGGACGTTCTTGGATCAAATTTATATACTTTTTGTGTTGAGTAATGGCAATAGATTTTCGTGCATTCAAAGATTTACGATTCTCTGAAAATTCATTTATATTTAACATTGCTGATTGTTACCTATGTATAGCCAATATGATGTGTTAAGACAGAAAATTTGAAAATACTTTCATTTTTATAACTTTGAATTGATGTTTTATCACATCATTGTTAGTTCCATTGGTTGATAATGATCAAAATACGCCGAAAAAATATATTTACTGAAACAAAAAATATTTCTGCAGCCGCCACAATACAGGGATATTGCAAATCTCTAATATGTGGGAATTCTGCCTACAATTNCAGCCGCCACAATACAGGGATATTGCAAATCTCTAATATGTGGGAATTCTGCCTACAATTAAAATTTGAGTAATACACCGGTTGGAGTGTACATAGCAGCTCCGCTGGAGTGCAGTTTCCTCTTTTTTTTTGGCGCTCTGCCTACTTGTCTACTCCTCCGAAGCGCCATGCTCACTTCGCGAGACTTCGCTATTGCCGAGTTTTACTTTCTAACTATAAAGAGGTATAAATAAGTAAAATATTACAAAAAATCGGGTAAAATATATGTTAAACCAAAATTGATGCATCCTTTTAGCAATCGAATACCAATAAATACGTCCTTACTCATTCCTAACCTTTCGTAGAAAAACGGGTAGGAGTGACAATGTGACCATGACTGTGCTAGATGTGGGAGATACACATTCAATTTAAGGGTTGAACTTGGGAGTGAGCAATCTGATATGCAAATGGAATTTTAGTAGATTGATAACCTTTTTGGGTGACTATTAATTGTAATTTACGTTGTTAGTGCGTTTTCTATAATTTACCACGAAAACAAAAATTAACTTTTACATTTTTATCCCTCGTTAAAATATATTTTTTCTAGCTATTAACTTTTCTCTTTCAATCAGGCACTCTTTCGTTGATAAACATTTAACTTTGAGTGATTTTTCAGTAACTATCGCAAGTACGCTAAATTTGCAAAATATAGTAAATACAATATGAGTAAATTAAACCTACCATGACGTGAAAAGGTTATATTTTACGCCCTGTATTGACGATATACCATATATGCGAAACAAATATTAACAATATTTAAGATTTATTTTTCGTTTAGGTAAATTTATATATTTGCCAATGGCAACGATTCTGCTATCATTATTTTTTGTTGATCATAATGAATAATTAATGACAAAAGTAGTAGCATTGTTTGTTAATATTTAAAGTGGTAATAAAATCTGAATTATAAAAATGAAGCATTTATAATTTTTATAAACATTTATATTAAAATGAAACAGCTATAATCCGCATTATAAAATAAAAAAATTAGAGTATTACGATACTCTGTAACAAAAGGAAACTTAAGTTGTTCCGCATCTGAGTGAGAGAATTTCATCTCTTGTTGTGTTCCCTTTCCACTCTTGAGCGAATGTAGAGTACGCCCCACATCTCCCGCCGAAATAGCAGCGAGTCGCCCAATTAGCAGCCAGGCAGCCAACCAACCAGCCAGAAGGGCCCTCGGGGGGTCGTCGCGGAGTGAAAACGTTGGTTGCTGCAGCCTCTGCGCAAGGAAGGATCCGGAACAGTGATGATATCGTGTGTAGGGTAGGTTCCATCAGGATGAAATGTTGCTTAGCTCGAGGCCGTGTTTAGTGGATCAACTTTTTCTATGGCTTACTATTCCGTATTCATCTCCTGGGATAATTAGTCATGTTGCTCTGATCATGATTACCGATTCACTACTCTTGTTTCCTGATACACTTTCTTCCGTGATGTGGGGCTTCCTGATGACGAGTGACCTTAAAGTGTTGAAAAATATTTGCCTATTGTTTTAAAAAAACTGAAATAAAAAAGTTGAAAAGTATTTTCAATCGTGGTTGAGTACATTGTAATTTATGTTGTCCTGCGCTGTTTTTAACTGCTTTTCGGTCAATAATTTGCAATATTAATATTTTTTATTTTGTTGATTTTTTTCTTAACAAATGCTGATTGATAAAATTACACGAGCTGAGAGGCCAAATGTCCATTTCCCTTCCAATTTTCTAGAGATATAAACTTTATAACTATGTGGGACGTTGCAATAATGATGGCTTTCTGGAGGTATATGTAAAAGTGCTTGTATAAATTTAATGTTTCTAAACTTGAATGTAGATTTTTTTGGAATTTCTCCTGTCGCAGAAATTACTATTGGGACTATATGTACTTGTTTCATCTTCTAAATTCTGTGAAATCCCTGAGGATGTACTTTGAAATTTTTTGAGCTATTGTGTTCTGTCAGTCATTTGTGTTTGGCACTTCAATGCCTATGAGGAATGTGGTCTTACTATTTTGGTCAATAAACATCATATCTGGACGATTGCGATGGATTGGTTTGTCAGTGAGGATGGCTCGATCAAAATATAATTTATTGATTTTGTTCTATAACTTTATCTCTGGTTGATCGTTGTAATATAGGATTTTATCTTAAATGAGTGTGTATTTATCAGATTACTTGTGCAAGTAATCCACCTGAGTTGTTGTTATTATTATTATTATTATTATTATTATTGCAATAAAAAGTTAGAATTAGATGAGCAGTTTCACTGCACGTTACTACTTAGAGAAAGTTTCTCGTTTCTGTGGAAGCAAGAGCGGGAGAATCCAAACAATTAGATCGAAAATCTCGACAGAAACTGCAGAAAAACCTTCATCAAGATAAGCTTACAGAGATTATCTATATTCTTACGTCAATGCCGTGCAATATCTAGTTGTTACTGTCGTCACATAACATTAAAAAATTAAATTAATATTTTACAAGTTTATTTATTCCTCCTAATTAATGACTATTTCATGTAGGTCGGTCTATTTAGGACACGGATATTTGACTGATGAAACTAGACCAGCTGAACACACCCAGCGTTGTCTAGAGATTTGAATATGTCGCTTCACACAGTTACAATTAGTTTGGTAAATACGTTTTTGATAAATAAGTAGCTTGATAGAATTCACAGAATCAATCCCCCTTCCTTCCCCCATAAACATTGCAACGCCTTCGCTCAATAAACGGCTTATACACGCATAGTTCTTTCGCAAACGCATGTTGTCACATAACAATAAAAATTTGAAAAATCCTACCGTAAAGTTGATTTGACTCGCCTTAGTGATGTTTGGTTAAAGACACATCAAACGGTATAGATTTGCATACTGCGTAAAACTTCCAACATCCAAACAAACATTCTCCTCAATATATTAAATATGTAATTATTATTAATTTTTGAGGCACGTAAATGGAAATCGTTCAAAGTATCAAAAATATGTTACTAAAGGAGACACAACAAACATTAAACGCTTTAATTGATTTTGAAAAGTCGTTGTAAATTTCTTGTTTAATGTAGCAACTAATGGTGCTTCAAAAAAAATATTGTAACCAAATTAGATATGATATGTTGAAACCATTCTTTGTGCCAAATAATAGAAATATGGAGAGGTGTTCTGTAAAAACCGTTGCAAGTGTCAAAATAGTGTGTCACGCCAGATATCATTTTGTCTTATGCTGTAATCATCTTGACGATGTATGCAGCAACGCTCTCTTTACACCGTAATTAAACTATCAACAGAAAGCACGTATTATCACAATATTGACGTTGCAAGAAAAATATTTTCGCAAAATAATTCTTTTTGGTACTTATATATCCCCATCATACTCTTAATACATGTATTATTTATAAATTCCGCGTGGATATTTAATGAACATATCATTCATTAATGTTGGTTTCATAGTGTTGGTACGTAATGTTCATTAATGCCCTTCTTTTCACACACATAGGTGTGATAAACGATAAAAATCGAAGCTAGTAGCAAATAGGGATGTAACCGGGGGTTGCTAGATTCCTACACCAGATATGTTTTTTATGACCTGTACTCCTTGAATATTAAAGCTCTGTAAAAATGACCTAGTTTAGAAGCAGGTGTTCGGGGAAATGTTTCATCATAATGCTATGAAAAGCTGTCCTCATTTATGTAAAAAGTTTGAGTGACGGCATAGTCATCAGTTCTGACGGTTGCGGTATTTTGAAGCTGAGAATAAATAATTAGTTTGACATTTTTTTCTTCGTGTGTTATGCATGCTCCTAATTTCTTTGAACACCCGCAGTTCATGAAACACAAGTTTAGTGATTTAAATTGTAGAGTCAATCCTTTCTTGAAGTATTGTTTTGTTATCCTTGAAAATCAAATCTGCTTGACAGAGTTTCTATGTCACAAGGATGAAACAGCGTATATTTAAGTGACATCCCTTATAGGAGGGTAGATGTTGAGCAGACTATTACTTTCTACACTTTTGGCCAGCTGTACTTTTATATCTCCGAAATATATTGTCGTTAATCACGCAATTTACGAAAAATATCATTTCAATGTTTATGATTGGCAATATTAGTTATCTTACACTATTAGCATTTACTGCATTGTACTCAATTCATGCACCTTCTTAATTACTTACGACTATGTTACTATTGTATAAAGTATTACTGGAAAATTTAGTTGGGAGTACTGTTTTGTTTTAATTAAAGCATTAGTTTTAAATCTGTTGATCAGTTAAAAAACAGAATTCGTTTTTGCTACGTCTGTTAGAAAATGAAGAAAAAATAGTTGTGCCTCAGCACATTTTCTGGGACATTTTCTTTGACTGGGCTTTAAAACAGTTTAGAAATTTGTAATTAAATATACGTATTTACATGTTGTCAGTATTTTCATGGGATAGTTGAACCCATCCTGGAGAGAATTTGTCCAGCTACCTAAGACGAGAAATAATAATTAAAAAAAAAAAACGTTTCAAAAAAATTCTTAAAATTTGTGTATAAGGGTTTTCGGTGGGAGCAATCTATTGAGCTGTTTGTGGTTTTGAAAAGCAAAATGCTTCAGACCAAATCAGACGACACGAACAACAGCATATAGGCAAGGCCTTTAAACATATACGCAACCCGCCAAACACGTATGCAACCTGCTACAATTTCCCTTCCCACTTCCAAGTTCAGATATAACTACATGATCGATCGTCGCTCGCAGTACGCACAGATGTAAGGAGTTATTATTTACTTTTTGTCTGACCAGATATTATTTTATTGAATTATCGAATTTGCGTATGAACAGCACGAGTGTTATTTTGTACGTCATATTTCACTTCAACAATTAAGAAGTAAAAATTTCACTTTCCTAAAATATGAATGAACAATAAAATTGCTATTGATTCTGACTGGCTACGTTGTCACGTGAAAGAACCATAATATGAATAATATATCAGCCTCCGGAATCACTAGTCCGGGATGAGAGGAAGGTGACGTGTGGATGTGGGGTTATTGTTACAGTCCTCGTAGTTTTGAAATTCTTTATTGATTATTATTTATTTATTTCGTATAATAAGTTATGGGCTTTCATTATCGCGTCCTCAATGCGTGCTCCGTAAGGCTCGTAATCAATGCTTTTGTAATCCAATGTTTGTCTTTTATGTTATCTTCTATGAGTATTCACTAAGAGCTGGTAAACTGTTATTTTATAAATCTGTTTGTTTGTATGGTATAGTTCGGTGCCTTAACCAGACACCCTAAGTAAATCTCTGTAACTGAATGAGTGTACAGAGACACTGCGGGGTGCGCGTAAGAGCGCACCTCGTAAATTGCATACTTTGTTCATTGTTTAATAAGTATCCTTGAGGTGCTCCTGAATCATTTTACTCGAAATTTCTTTATAATGTTCTGTTTGTATGTTATTAGGGTTAGGTCTGGTAACAGCTGTACCAAGGGAGTTCATTACATAGATTTTCTTTTATTGCTTTTTTTAGGAAACCTAATCCTTGCTCGATTTCTTATCCCAGCCGACTCCCCCCTCTTGAAATAGTGAGTTGCGACGCTAAGCCAAGCGAGTAATAAAGTTGAGATGGAAGTATTTTAATTCGATTGAGCCCCTTAGAGTAGGCCAAATTGGCTGCCGATGCTTTTGATAACCCCTGGAAGACCGAGGAATGCAACAATTCATTAGGAAGAAATTGAAGGTGAACGAGTTGGAGGTGTGGTCTGTGTTGACATCTTGTTCGTACGTGTTGTTTTCACTCTCAGTAATTTCTCGTTGGTGAGCGGTGTGCAATATGAGATGTGTCTCTCTTTTCTTTCGTTGCCTGTTCGTTCCGCGTCTATTTCCGTTCACCGATACGCGGTAAAAATTAGAAAGAGCTTCCCGCATCATCTATTAGTTTCCACTCAATATACGGGTCCACGACACGGCGATTGTAGAAGCGAAACAATTCATCAGCTTTGAGCGTAACGTACGTGATATTCTAAAATTTGCTCTGTCTTACGGAAAAATAGAGACTACAACTCTGATAGTAGTAACAACCAAAAACATGGACACAAAGGAAATTTATGATTATTAAGATACGGAAATGATGTATTTTTTCCTTTATTATCATATGTAACGCCATATCTTATCACTCGATAATTTACATTTACAGAAGTTATAGGAACATGCGATGTAGAATTCAGCTACATACATAACACGCTGGTATACTTTGACTGTTATGTTATTAAGTATTCTGTAAATAATTCGTAATTCAGATATTAACATGAAAAATTAATGAAGTATTAACATCTGCGTTTTCTTTCTTCTTTATTCGTGTTCCCGTTGAAATTTTGTAATTTCATTACAACTCAATCATAGAAAGGTTTTCATTCATAAAGATATTGTGAATAGTACACGCTATTTCTAGATTATACTTTTCTAATATATTGTTCCTTTCACTTTCTTGAAATCACTTTACTCGGCATTGTGAATAAACTTTTTTCCCCGCGAGAGTTGTTGATTTACATGGCATATCTTTGCACTTGTAATAAGCATTAATTTATTTCTCTTTGCACTTGTAATAAGCATTATTTATTATTATGTATGTTCTCTCCAAATCAAGAAACTTCATCGTCGATATTTTAATTATGTCAAGAACTAACGAAGAACAATTTTGAATGCAAAACATGTAATCCATAATTTGCGAAATTTCGGCTCAAATTCCTCTGGTTCTGATGTACAGAAAGAAATATTGTTCTTATGGTCCAGGTAGCTTTCAGAAATAATTCACCAAATTGGACAGATATCTTTCATTCCCTATCCTGACCCGGGGTTTTCTGTGGTTATCCATCGGGTAGCGACGGATTTTTATATAAGGGCGCCAATGTCATTAATTCTTTTGTTATTCAAAATGGAATATTTTATGTATTTAATAAACACGATTTATTTTGAAAATGGATAAATGATGACAGCGCGTATTTATTTATAAATATTAAATCCACTTCGGCCTCAGAGACCCTTGATTGTAATTGATGGGATGGTCCCTTGCCTGTTTCCGGAAAGTAACTTAGTTTATTGCTCCCCTCGTGGTCAGACGTTGCTTGCAACTGCCTTTTCACCACACAATTTACTATTTAGTTGGTTGGTTCGTGAGGAATTCGTCTGAACAAAAACCCCCGGGTTGCAGCAGGCGAAGTATCTTTGAGATGTCGTGATAGCATTTCGCAGCGCTCGCTGCCTGCTGCCAAAAGCGCGCACTTACGCCGACTGAGCTGTCAAGTTCGGCCTTTCACACAGCGACAGCGGCGTTCCACTTTGCAGCAGACGACGTAACACCCCTCGTTTCCTCTTTGAAGGATTTGCGACTCTCTTTTATTTAGTTTAGTGAAAACTATGAACAACGTTCGTTGCGCTTTCTTATTTTATCTCTCCTTGCAACAATTTTAAAAATTAATGTCCTATTTGTATTCTTGAAGAACACAATCCAGAAGAAGAAAGCCCGGAAGCCGTATAAATATTTAAGAGGAAGAGAAATGGAGGACATGAAGAATAATTGTGCGTTTTGTTCTCTTCCTTCGATGTTTATCAGTTTCTCCCGTTTATTTAATAAAAAAAATTTCTTCATGAAACAAGTGCTTTTAAAAGAATTATTATTCACGTGTTCTTTTACCTCTCTCTCTCTCTCTCTCTCTCTCTCTCTCTCTTTGTTAGATTTTCCAGATCATTCATCACGAAAATTTTATTATACTACAGATATGGGTCATTCTGCAGAAATGGATACATAAATTTCCAAAACGCCCTATCCTATTAGGTTTAGATTTTTTTCAAAATTTAAGTTTTTGCTATTTATTGATACAAACGAATTAGATCATTTAATATTGTCACATTCAATGTGCGTGACACGTATTTTTTACTACTGTTTCCTCACTCCTTCGTCATTTCATATCCCACTCCCGTGTCAATTTTTCTAAATCACTCGTCAAGTTAAAGATGGTCTTACAGGAGCGGTTGATGCAGTGGCGACTCTGTGGATTCCCGCCGAAACCAACGTAACTTGTTTCATTGCTTCACAACCTCAGTTGTTTTGTGTACATACGATGGATCTGTTGAAAATGTGAAGTGCTTGTTCGTGGACGACACTCCTTTAAGTGCCCCAAATTCCCCATTTCCGTAGAATCGCTCACCGATGTATTACAGAGAAAGTATTTATTTTGGGAACACAGCCGGATAGTAGTTTTACCGACCGTCTACAATTTCAACGAATATTTCCCACATATATTACTTCCAATAAAAATGTAAAAAAATGAATTTTAGAATGCCAGATAGAAGAATGCCCTCTGTTGAATGATTGTTTCGCAATGACTGCAATATGTTGGTGAAAATAATTGAATCTAGGAATACTCTGGGACTGATAAATTGTGTCGGAAACAGTATTTTGACCTACAGAATCTCGCATAGTTGGCCAAAGAGAAGATTGATCTCTGGAAGGGGTGTAGGATTAAAAATTTTATGTTTCAAGATGCTCTACGTATTGTATTATGTCAACGGTACAAATATATTCATTCGTGAAAAAGTAACCTTGTATACATACGGCGATATTTTCCTTTCGTATTCTCATTTTATGTATATTTCTGTTCGTACCCTTTTTTATTATCGTCCCAACAGTCAGTAAAGATACGTTAGTTCCATTTCAAAAAAATCTTTATGTCGATTTTCTTATTCGCTTTGTTCTATTAAAGCTTGCGTAAGCACATTGAAAAGCTTTTGAGACTTTTTAACTTTCATGTCCATTTGAAACGAAACCATTCACTTCGACTGTACACCATGAACGTAATTAATGATCCGTGAAAGTTACACAAGCTTCTACTTTGGACTAGACAAAATAGTCTTCTTAATTTTTTGTATTTGTCTTTTCTTTTATCATTCCCTAATCCAAATTATCACGCAGTAAGAAGTTTTGATTGAATCATCTCTCTTGCTTACACTGAGAGAAATTTATTGGTAAAACTCCCCAGGATTGGTGGTAAAGTTCAGACGAAAAATCAATCTGATCATTTACCATTACTGACCATTACTTGTAAATTTATTTTCGGGAAATGCTTCTTGGTGAAATATTGGGAAAATATATGCAGGAAAAGTTGTGGTATTCCATTTAAGTGTTGAGCAAGTTCTACCAAATGTTCTAAATTATAAGTGCACCTGAACTGCTAAGTATTTAAATTTCAGTGCAGTTTTTCTGTTAGTCCTCAATATTTTTTTCCTCAAGCTTTCGTGATTATTTTTTTGCAATTATGAAATTTTCCAGATTTCTTAGTTTATATTTCTCCTTTATTTATTCGGGGTTTTTACCAGTATTACAGTATATGACCAAGAAAGTAAAAGAATTTTTTAAACAAAGTTCATATTATTTTGAGTACGTTACCTCTTAGAAAAAATAAAATAAACAATCCGTATTCTGAAGCAGTAACGGAATTATCATTTGCGAACATCAAGGGAAAAGTTATAATGTGTTTTTTAACGAATGTCATCTCTGGTGACCACCAAAAGGAAAATATTCAGTCGTGTTTGAGGCCCAGATTCTTAGGCAGAAACTCTCTATACCCCTTGGTCACAGTAAGTAGTAGTAATAGTATAATTATATTCATTTAAAATTGAACAAAATTTAACTTTGCCAACCGGGTCAGTGAAAAGCTTCAATGATGTTAACCTCAAACTCATTGGGAAACTTCGATCTCGGGAACTGCTCTGCTTATTTGTTATTAGCTTATGTTTTTTGATAGTTTCAGGCAACCTTCGTAATCTAAAGTAGATCTAATGGAATTGAACTAGTAATGAGTCCGCGAAGATGTGAGGAGCAAATCACAGAAAGAGTGTCTACAAATTCAAGTAAAAATTTCTTCGAAATTGTTGGAAACACAATGTAAATTCCGTAGTGGCCGGGTGATTTGGTGCGTCGCAAAAAAATGTAATAGTTACGTTGGCAACGCTGTGTTCCACGTGAATAATTCATGGGTACCACTATAAATCTAGCAGGTGATAAAAAAAAAAGACCCCATGCTTTCCCACCAAGTTTGTGCGCGTTAGGGTGACTTACGGCATCCCACTTTTACATGAATCCTAGTGCAGTAGTAGTTCCTTGTGCGTCTGACAGGTGACTTTATGCAACTGCGTTGTGTTTGCTCTCAAGGAGAAAGGAGTGCGGATACAGCACTTTCATTAGGCGCGCTGCTTACGTCACGCACCTCCGGACTCGTTTCGGTTTCGGCTTTCCTCAATGGTACCAAGCAGGTGTTTCTCAACGAATTCACTTCACCGAAATATTATTTCATATGAAGAGAATAAAATTAACTATTTTTGTCACCAAAATAAACTCACATCACCCAAGTAATTTTCGTAATGAGCTCCGTATCTTTTGCAACCGTGGTGGGGATTTGTAATTCCCCGAGAGGTGTGACCTCGCCTGGCCCACCCTGTGTAGCTCAGATAACGAAATACCCATCAGTTGAGTGTCCAGTGGTTTATTCTAACTTGAGCCGCGTGGGGCGGACCGGAAGTGCGGCGAGTTCTCCTTGCGTTCTGTTTTCTTTTCTATCAGATACCATAACCTATGCAAATTAGTATATTCATCTCTGGTAATCTAGAGTTCATGACTCGAACGATCCAATCCCTAAGTTGTTACATGTCGGAATTTTTTTTTTCTGTAAAATCCTGCATAATACTTAGGTGCCTCAGACCCGGGTATCGCGATGGTTAGGTGTTCGGACACACTCTGCTTATCCATCGCCGAAAGAAGTATACAGGGGGGTAACGAAGTACTGTAATGAGAGGGTGGACTATTCTATTAAAATATTACTTATCTTATTTTCTCTTACGATTAGGCGATACATTAACTCAAATACCAGTAAAATAGAATCCCTATAATTCGAAACCCAGTAATCCAAAATCTCATATAAACTGAACAATCTGAAAAATATCCGTTTAAAATCAAGATTAATTTACATAATAATGCGTGCAAAGTCGTACGTGTATTGTACAGTATTTTAATACCTGAGTTGAAGAAGGAGCTCAAATTCAGTTTATTTATTTTTATGACGATGTAAGCAATTAGTCGAGTTATCGGACCATAAGGTGCAGTGCTACCACCATCTCAATATCCACAACAGTCTCGCAGGCGACCGCAGGCAATGCCGTACGCCTACACGGCACCCACCTGTCTCCCACACGTCCCTGCCCACAGCCCACCGACCGGCGCGCAAGGCGAACACCACACCCTCCGTCAGGGGTGTGGCACGTACGAATATTTATACGAATACGAATATTATAAACCGCTATGAAACATCAATAAAAATATTGTTTAACGTTTAAATGTTTATTTTATTTTAATTCAATTATTTATATTATTTTCATTATATATATATATTATATTTATTGAATAAAACAATGCGTAAATGGAGGTCAAAAGTACAATTATTTCCATTTTAATAAAAGAATATTATTTCCTAACTTGACCATTTGTACTTGAATAATTAACAAACTATGTAGCGTATGAATGAATATTTTGGACAATTTATTGAAACGGATGACACTCCCTCTCTGAACCACTGCTTCCATAATTTAGGAGAATTTAAATTTCTCAAAATCACTCAATAGAACATATCGTTAATTATTTTCTGTGTGAACCGTCCTGAGACCTATGAGTTGTTTTTAATCGTGGAGATACCACGTGATTGTGACACCCCTACTTGTGGTCTTCGTTATGACGTGGTGTGGAAACATCACGCGGAGAAAGTGGTTCTCTTCTCTGTAACTGGACTTGGGCCTCTTGCTACTTCACAGCAGAGTCTGCTGCAGATCGGGGTTCAACGTCTGCTCCGCGGGCGAACCCAATCGGGTCGCGTTGTGATACTCCTCTGAATCTGGAGTTACCAAACTGGTTCGGCGATTCCACATTCTGGAAAAAAATATTCGGCGATCGTGTGTGGGAAGATTAGAGGTTAACGAAAGTGGATATTAAGGTTAGCTCTTATTCTTCTGTAACCGAGGTTTCATAACGTTTATACTGTGTCTTATTACAAAACTGACACTTTAATCTCGGTCTACTGTAGGTAATCTCAATCGAAAAACGTGTTTAATTATTATATGTTCACTTTCAACAAAACAATGTCAGCTTAAATATTATTTTATACTGCGGTAAAAAAAGAATTAAACTTAAGCGAAAACCATAAAAGCATTCGTAAACTTTGAATCCCGGAGAGTCACTCCAACACCGCAAGTATATAGATGTATAAAATAATAAAAATTGTGTGAAAGGACTTGTAGGATTATTATTTTGACGATTTCAGAGTCTATCTAACGTAATATTATGATGCAACAATGCCAAATATAATTTTTTAGTCCCAACTTAATTCTGAAAATGTACATTATCATTTGGGTGAATGTTGTAATGCTTGATAACATCTGGGTGAACCTTCAGTATTCTGGTATACCATGGTTAGAGCGTGCGTCCGGTAGCAGCTTCAATTCCTACTCTTTATCATTTCCTACACTCAAGAATCTCTTTAAACATTTATATCTTGTGATTTTTTTTTCTGCTTGGGTTACTTCAAAATTATTTTAGATTTTCAATGATCGCTTCGTCCAATGTTGAGGGTTCGAACCCCGCGGATTTTTAGGAATGAGATACCTTTCTTCATTTCATTTACCAACCATGTACCATATCTGTCATCACCTGATGACTTCTACAAATGTCATTCACCATAAATCTTGTTATAACTTCTCATATCACCTGTCAATGCCGACTTCAAAGAGAAATGCATGTAGTGGATATTCATTGTTGGTTAGACTGAGTGGTATGTACATCATTTTCCGAAAATCGAATGCCCATATCATCGGAACCATCCAACATGATTAAGAACGATATAAAAATTCGACAATTTTTAAGTGAATCAATTCATTCAATTCTGGAATCAGGAATGAATTATTATTCAATCTCTTAAGATACATTTTCGTAAGCAGTCCGTTGCAGAACGAGAACCGGTGGTCAGTGGCTACTGCAGGTCACGTCCTTGAAGGTCACGACATACCTGACCTCTGGCGGTGACGACAGGAGTCAGCATCTGTGCCCAAGGTCACGGAGGCAGCATGGAGGCTGTAACGAGAATGAAATGTTTTCGCTTTCAAATGTTTCGACCTACGGAACTTCAGGAAACCGTGTAATCGATGTTCAATTCATTACTGTTTTTTGTACTAATTTCATACGTTGAATGTACTTTTGTTGCCACGCGTGATATTGTGATACATTACATACCTCTATGACGAGTCAGAATATGTTTTTTATTTCTCCATGCATGATTCGATCATTCGTCACCATTAGTGAATCTATGTACAATTTTAATTTAATAGATCCAGACGAGTATTAAAATCGTCGTAGGAATCTGAGAAACACTAGTGAACACACCTGGGAACAGCCCATTATTGTGCGAGGAAGATGGGCAATATTTTAAGTCTATATTCTTATGTAGAATTATCGTTCGTTTATTCACATTAGTCATGTGTGAATATAATGATATAACGTATTTCTATTGGTGTAATGTGTTGTTTCATCTCCAGCACACTTGGAATGAAAATTCTTCGTGAGGTACGATTTCCACGGTATAACTTTCACGATGATCGTTCAGCGATAAGGTTGTAGAGCTCTATTCCTTTGTAAAAAAACACACCTCTAGCGGCAGTCGCTCGAAGCGAAACAACTCCACAGGAAATGCAAAAATAAAAGAAGAAAAAATCCTTAAGATTGTCGTTGAACGATCATCGCGATAGTCGCACTGAGGAAAACGAACTTATAGATCGCAAAAATCATAGAATTATTGGAAGTGAAATCTCATACCAAAAGTCTTCTTAGTTTTTTCACCTCATCTCTTCTATATTTATGAATGAGTGGCGTTCAGGGAGGACTTGTCTCCTCCAAGAAAAACGCGAAGAGTTGAATGAACGTACACACTTACTGACGAGGTTGGTCAGTGCGTGACAGCCTCTGGCGCAGTGTGTTTAGCTCGGTTGAAATACAGAGTAGTGTTCGCACCGTTCGCCTAATTTGGTACCCCCCAGCGGGATGTTGGAAGCTTTACAGGCATGTCGAGTTCATGCGTTTATTGAACATCCATTAATTTTTTTATCAGGAAAAGTTTCTTGAGATGATTTTTTTTGAAATTGTGCTTTTTACGTATGTGCCTACGATTCTAACTGTATTAGTTCATTAGGACTGAAAAAATTAATGCACAGTACAGTTAGTAAAAAAAAGTATAAATAGGATGTATAAAGAATACATTGTGCATATTACACTGTGCCATTGGAAGAATTACAAATACAATGTACAAAGGTTACGCTTGATACAAATATTCAATAGTCTGGATTATTTTTTATTTGAAATTACAATATCACGTACTGATTGAAAGAGAATTTGTAGCTGGTTTGGGCTTATGTAACTTAAAGCTGATATCATGAAGAAGAGAGGATATGAATGAATTGATTTGTAATGGAATGAGGAATGAATTCGCTAATGGAATCTTACTATACGCGAGAATCAAACGGAGTACTCCCGCATATCCTCACAAAACCGAAGAGAATCTGGATGTGTGTTGTGGTAATGGTTTAGAAAATTTGTTACACGCATTATTTGTTTGCGTACATTACACAGCAGAGAGGATATACATATTAAATTCATTATTAATTAATTAGAGCATAAATTCGTTTGTGGAGGACATTATATTACCACGAGATTAAAGTAAAAGAAATCTTCAACAGTAATAAATTTCGAAAACAGGTGAGAGGTTTTATTTTTCGAAACCATGTTAGAAATGTAATAGAAATTCGCGAAGTTCTGAAAAATGTTTTATAAAAATTGATGAATGTAATGAGTTGTTGTTTAGAAACCTTGGATTGCCATGTAGAGTGTACGGGGTTGTATCATTTGAATATGGTTTTGTAAAAAATTAATTTTTTTATATCCAGGACTCAAATATGTAAAAGAATTAAATGTTAAATTAATTGTTAATGTCAATTTATTAACTTCAACATAAATTGTATACTTACTCACACCATAGTTATAGTACTTTAAAAAATTAACTTTATCTTCACCTTTAATGCATGCTGAATAATTTTTCGAGTTATTCATTGTCTTTATATTTTCTTCAGTACTTCATCTTCACGACAGAGAACATTGCCGTTGTAACCCCATCCCTGCCCACCTCTGCGTAACGCACCTGTAACTATACCTTACGCCCCTCGCCAGTGCTAACCCTATCTTTCCCCCTAGGGAAAGATTTCGTTGCTTTCCGGAAAAAGTGCGGACAAATTATGACACATGCCTTAACTATTCGTTCTACATTGCTCTGTGCGTGAATTACATCAACAAACTTTAAGGTTAAAGGTCTCCTATAAAATATACAAAAACTATTTTCTTGCATGATTGTTGTGTCTTATGATTCATATTAATTTAATATTATGTGTACTCAACTTTGGCACGGTTGTGTACATTAATTCTGTAACCCCATCCTGGCCCGGGTTTTGCTCCGGTTTTCCTTCGGGTAGAGGTGGATTTCTTATACAGGTTCTCTAGGCTTTGTCTAGGGGCATGTTTATTGTAATAATAAATCGTGAATTTAGTGTTATTTCAATTCTTAAACACTATTCTCAGAATTATCTATA
>NNCF01126987.1:394902-406456 GCA_002313205.1 Laupala kohalensis | reverse complement strand
TCTAGGAACTTTTGCTGAAATTTTTGAATCCGCCTCTGCCTTAGGGCCCTTGATCGGAATTGATGGGATGGTCCCTTGCTTGCTTCCGGAGAGTAAATTAGTTTATTGTCCTCCACGTGGTCATACGCTTTTTGTAGTGCTTTTTTGACAATAAATTTATTATTATAATTATACCATATTCCCCTATGCCATATATCTCCCTCCCTACGGTGCGTTACATAATTATTGACTACATTTTTGGCAACAAATAGTTCGTCTATTCGGTCTATTAAAATGACTTGCCGTCGTGAGTCTCGGAGCGTATCTCGTGGACGCCACTCGTGCGCCGCGTTTGTTTTCCAGTCGCGTCCGAGCGCGTGACGTCACGTCGCGTCTCGTCTCCGACCGCGCTTGCAGCGAAGACGGCGGAGGACGCTTTCGTCAGCGGACGAGTGCTGCGATGCTCTCGGAGATGCGTCTACGCAGATGCGGAGAAGATAAGAGACGTTTTCTTGCAACAGGGGATACACGCGTCAGGAAAGCGCGTGTCAAGCTCTGCGATCTAAACTTCCTCTTGCGGCATTACCCTTGGCGGATGGTAGAGTGGAAGCTGATGGATTTTTGACGGGCAACGTTTAAGGGGAAAATTTTTTCTTATAATTTGTGGCGATAGCTTTCTTCCCCGCGATGTTGCTTTGAAACAGTTCGTGGAAGGGAACTTCACTATCTAGGGGTTGGGTGTGGGGAGGGGGGTGGAAGCCAAAACTAGAATTTTTCCGTTATTACTTTCCTGAAATTATCAAATTTCAGTGTTTTACTACTGTGGATTTAATATGAATCTGTAGTTTGTAAAATCCTCCTTAATTAATTATTAACAGTCTTCGCAGAAGGTCAATGCATAGAATTAGATGAGATATACGTTAAATGACTCCTTCTACGTAGATTCTGAGTACATAGACCGGATATTCTAAGTTAAGAATTTCTGGATAAAATGTTGGCCTGTGAAATAATTATTTTAAAAAATCTGTAGCCATTTAAAATGTATTCTTTGTAAACTTTTTTTTGCTCATGAAAAGTTATTTGTTGGCAATGAAATGGATACTAAAGAATTATTTCCTTCCTTTCTCTATCCATAAATTCTGGGATGGCCTCTTGAATATCTACGAACCCTCACCTCTCACCCCGATATCTAGAAACACCAACTTTTTCTTTCTTGTGTTCATTCGAAAGGATTGAAGCGCAAATTGACATTTTTGAAATCATTCGGGAATCGTTCTATATAATTCCCTGCCTAAGAATATAAAAGACATTATGAAATTGAATATCTTCAAATCGGCGGTTAAAAACTACCTCCTGCACCAGTGCTTCTACACAGTAAAATAATTTATTGATTTTAACAAAAGTTAAATTCGTCTTGTGCTTTATCACGCCATTGCTGTAGTACTTTTTAAACAACTTATAACAATTTCAAAAACTATTTTCTTGCATGATTGTGTTGTCTTATGGCTCATATTAATTTAGTTTTATGTGTACTCAACATTGGCACGTTTGTGTACATAAATTCTGTAGCCCCATCCTGGCCCGGGTTTTTCTCCGGTTTTCCTTCGGGTAGAGGCGGATTTATCATACAGGTTCTCTAGGCTTTGTCTAGGGGCGGGTCTATTGTAACAATAAATCGTGAATTTAGTGTTATTTCAATTTTTAAGCACTATACTCAGAATAATCTATAGTTCGATAATAACTTACATGTAATTTTTTGCTTAAAATTACAAACATATTGACATTCTATTAGTATTATAACTCGCAGCTAACTTTTTATCTTATCTAGGAATTTTTGCTGAATTTTTTGAATCCGCCTCTGCCTTAGGGCCCTTGATCGGAATTGATGGGATGGTCCCTTGCTTGCTTCCGGAGAGTAAATTAGTTTATTGTCCTCCACGTGGTCATACGCAGTTTGTACTGTTTTTTGACAATAAATTTACAATTACATTAAGATTCACCCTTTATAATTAGGTGAAATTGACCTGTTTTCTTAGCATTTTAGAAAAAGATAAAAGTCTCGGTACCTAATCTCACTTGACGTTCCAATTTATTGAAGAAATTGTGAGACCTTAAATATAAACAAATTACTAAAATGATGTGCTTACTTTCCAGGAGCTGTGTAATCGGCCAGTGTTCGTTCACGATGTCCCTTCTCAGTTTGATATCGTTCCAGGCAAAATGGGTGAGTAATACTACAAGTTCATTCGTTTTTTATCTTCTAGTCATGTTTGATATTTTCGACTGAATGAAATTATCGTTCATTTTTACGTTTAGCCAAAGTAGATTAGGATAGTTCGAGTTTTTTTTGCTTTTTATACAAATGCAACCCATACTTGATAAGTAAGTTTTGCAGTGAATGTAAATAACGTAGAACATTAATACTTCAGCTTTTAATACATGCTCAGTGCTTCACACATTTGAAAGATTCGTTGCGTGAATTTTATTTACAGATTCTGGATATATGCATTCGTTCAAAATTACATTCCCCTCTGACAAATCGAGATGCGCTAAGACTAACTCTTTTTCGTATACTGTATCTCACTTCATCCTTCTCCTTAAAATCAACAACTTCTGTATAGTTCTTGTACAAAGATTGAAATCCAGTATCAAATTATGAGCAGAATTATGAGCAGTGATGTAATCTGCATTTCGGACCAGTTTATACATACAATGCTTGCGTTTTGATTACTTTCCACTCCTGACTTGCTTAGTGTTTATTTTTAAAAAAATATTACTTTTATTAATATGACTGAGATATCCACATCAAAGAATCTTAATACATTTCGTAGTATTTCAAACTTCAAATGTTTCTTAATAAATGAGGAATGAAAATAATAATTCATGTTTTGATACTAAAGTGTTGAGTGCACTATATGGGAAGAAAATGGTTTCTAAGTACACTTAACAAATTTCCGTTTTCAAAACTTTATTTCTGTTCTTTCAGAGCAGGGTCATTTCACGTTAACGATGTAATTTCTTAAAATATATTACTTCTATGTTATATCTACATTTAAGTTGCATTGAGTCCATGTATCCATAATCTCGAAGTTGGCATATCAAGAATCCTCGTTTGAGACGAAAAATTAAACTGTTACATAAAAATTAATTAGCAAAAAGTTTAAAAGGTTCAGAGACTTTTACTTTTTATGCAAAAAATACATGAACTCGTTTTTGATCATGTTGAGTCGATATTTGTGCTTCCAGACTTCGCAATTTTCGTGTAGACACTGTTTTCAAGGTAGCGATAAATGGAAAAGGAGCTGTTACTCGATGCGAAGGCTGGACCTGAGCATTTGCGTTGCAATACGGAATCTGGCATGCGCCCATTGCCACCTGGATAAACTGGTTTTAAAGAGCACCTCTTGCGTAAAGGATTTTTAAAACGCCTAAAGTGATGCGTAGAAGGAGTCGATGCTCGTCTCATGAGTCGCGATGACGACATAAGAGGGCGTGGCAGCAGGAGGCGCGCAGGAAGAAGGAAACGTGTGTTTGCACGACGAAGCGAAGTTTTGCGTTGGCATGACAACAGAGTTTGGTACTGCAGTGCGCACTGTGGGATAAAGTGACAACAAGAACGGACAACTCGCGACCTACTTGATCGTACTACTCATCGTTTGATACGATGTCCCCATATCGCGGATAAATCTCAAGAAAATCGAGAGCACAATTTTTCGGATGTCTGTGACGCCCTCCCGGGATGGTGTTCGGAAACCGAACCTATTCGCTGGAAAGTTTGATTTTAGAGACATAACAAGGATATGGCTTTTATTCCACGTAACGAGTGGACAGACAGTGCTCTCAGCCGTGTGCCCGGTGGATGTAAACTCATCACCGAGTGCTCAGCTGAGCGCTCTGCCTAGTAGAAGAGCGAGACAGTCTTTGAGATAGAATATTTCATAAGAGTTCGAAATGTGATACGTGGCGGTCGTATGCTCACGATAATATAATCAGTATATGATCGACAAAGTCGTGGGACAATTTAAATAAATCCCATCCTCTTCTAATAAGCAAGGGATAATTTTGCGAAATGCTAAGAGGACATGATATCGTTATCTCTGTGGATATAATTGTTCAGAACATATATAGGAAAAATATTCATTACATAAATTTGTAATGTTTCATTACTGAATAGCTAGACAACTCATTTTCTCGAGTCCGCTGCCGCCAGTAGGTAAGATTGGGACAATTCATCCAATTAGTCCACTACGTTTACGAAACTGGGTTTAGCTTATTTTAATCCTCTGTATTTTTCTATATTGCATCAAATCATATGGACTGGAGAGTAATTTTCTAAATGTGGAATAGCAATTTTAAACAAGCAAAAGAAGAATACATTGAATTGGCGTTCTCGCGGATATTAACAATTGCGCAATATATCGAAAATCCACAAAAAATGTTAAATAACTGTTATTGAACATTTTTATTGCATTAAAGACTGTTTATTGACTTATAAGAAAATTCATATTTTTTACTTTTCAACGCCGAGTGTCATCAATTATATAAAAGTACTCGATAAAAACGTATATTCAGATTCATTGGCTTATCTTTTTACTACTCCCTGATATTATAAAAACGAAAATTATAGACATGATACGGGTTATTTTTATGTGGGTTTGCAAGAGGCGACATACGGCAATAGTTCGCTAACTTTCTAGTTGAAGTAAATTCATAACTGAGAAGAAAGCTTGAACTTTTGAACCATTTTTCAAACTATGTTAGTTGTTGTTCAAATTTTACAGCTTAACGTTTAACATTGAAGTGAAAGAAAATACTTGGGTTCAACTGCCATGAAAACTAAAGTTTTCGGATCGCCAAAGGCCGGGTGAAAATTGAGACGGGCCGGGACTCGAACCCGGGACCTCCTGCGTTGACGATGCAAACACTCCTCCACGAGTAGGAACTCGGAAGTTGTGAGTTATAGTATTCGGTTTAGAACTAAGAGCCACTTGAAACAGAATATCTCTCGCTTCATACTGCCTTTTTATCCATTATAATTAGTAGTATCCATACATTAGTTTTTATTGGGAAAGTTAACGTTTTCACTATGTTACCAATCGGTTAGCAATCGGCTTTTTCAGTCTGATCGAAGTCTTTAACGTGCATCTGCTCTGCTTTCGTGTAAATTGGCCACTCGAGCATTGAAGTAGTGAAAAGATTGTTTTTCCGCGCAATCACAATCTCTTGTGTTTACTCACCGTAACCTCGCGCGTGTCTCGGCTAATTCCATTGGGAGCACTGCTGCAGCCCACGCTGACAGATTGCTACCTTATGATTACGACGTCGCTTCGCCCGATTTTCGCCTCAAGTTAAAATTAATAGCACTTGACTGTCAACTCTTGGCAGCACGTAATTTCTGGATTGTGAAATGAAGCTGATTAGTGAAACCGTACTGTTATTTTCATTCTAAAACCTCTTTCGGGAGGAGCGTTTTAACGAATTTTATGTTAATAGTCCAGTGAAAAACTTTGAAGTGTTTAAAATTACGTCAGGTGGTTGCTCAATAGTATATGTGATTGCTTTCGGTGTAGTTTTGTCACGGTTTTTCTTTTGTACTAGTTTATTTTCCCGACTTTACGTGGATCAGAGCGCTTTTTCGACATTTGTATGTATTTCTCGTTTCGGCCAACTAAGGACCACGATGACGAGGGTTACTGAGGCTCATTTCTGTGCGAGTTTACTCAGTAGACACATCGTGACACATTTTGGGGAGAACAGCATCTAGATAGAATGTAGATTGCTGTATTCGAGTACTGCAACTGCGGTTGCAAACCGCAGAGGATGAACTTCTCATACACCAGAAATGTGAACTGAGACATTGTAATGAATAGCTACACATTTTTCTGGCCCCACCGGGAACTGAACCCGGGATGACTTGGTGATGAACGAGCACACTAACACCGTAGCCACGGAGGGGCTCTTTTGACATTTGTATAAATATTTTTTATTTAAATAAGTATTTGTTGTCAAAAATTATTGAGAATCAATGCTCCGTATTTGCGTTCATTAGAAGAATCTCTTCAGTATCTATCTATATTCAATTTTTGTTGACCGACCCTTAGAGGGAATGGAAAGAGAGGCAGGTAGAAGCAATTTTGACTCACGAAGGTGAAAGCAGAAACGTTTCTTTCAATCGGTGAATTACTTGTATGTATTATTTTTCTTAATTTTTTTACTACACAATACCAATACAAACAAATGAGGACTTTTGCCAGAAAGTGTTTACAAGATTAAAGTTCGAAACGATCTAAAGTATCGCGCTTGAAAGTATATTTCTTGTGAAAGAAAACACAATTCATCGGAAAGTGCCATAAAACTTTTATCTGTCTCTATCGAGCGGAACCCGAGAAATTGGAATTGGCGCTGGAATCGAGGAAACCCTTTCACTGCAGGAAGCTGAAGGTAGCACGTCCGACGCTAGATGCGCGATTCGTTGCGCCAAGGAGAAAGCAATTTGGCGACACTTGAGCGTTTTCCCCGACGATTCGGTTGAGTGATTCCGTCTACAGATGATTTCAATTGGAAGACATTGACTCTTCGGAATCTGGACTTGCGAGTTTCGGAATCCGTCTACTCGATGTTAAAGACTTTTTTGTCTTTTTATCTCCGATAATTATTAGTCAACTCGATGATGTAAGTGGCAATGGTGGAACACTTACGTCTAAGGTACGGATACTCAAAATACGTTTTCAAGGAAAACAACACTTTTTTTGTAAAACAGATGGTCTTTTTATTTCAATGAGCGTAATATGTGCCGATTTCGACCTCCAAAATAATAGAGCGTACAGATATCCAAGGGAAGAAATCAATGAAAACGATCACATCTGGTGAATAACCGAGCATATATTGAACAAGAACTTACTGACAAGAAATTTTCTCTTTTTACATGATCAGAAAAATGGCAAAATGATACATTCCATCACCCTGCCGCCTCATGAAAATAACCTTTGCAGATAGAGGTAGGGTCTGTGCTTCCCGCTTTATGCTGAACGGGAGAATGCGGTTTCGATCCCCTTCGACCAAAAAGGTTTGAGGTTTTCAGTTGGAATTTTCATTCCGAAGCACGGACCAATGTCGGTTCGGTTCCCTGACACCCTGACATAAGTCCTCAATTTCTTTATCCAATTTATGTGTTGAAGGAGAAGAAAACTGATGGCCTGAAACTCGCCTCTTCATGAACAAGATATTAAATAAATAAATAAATAAATAAATTGAACAGTGGGGTTGTAGTTAATACCTTGACGTATGGGAATGAGAATTATTATTAAAATTTTGTTACTTAGGATTTTATTATTATTATTTCACAATCTCCACCAGATATTAATAATTATGGCTTCATCACTACGATTAGAAGAATATATGAAATCTTTAAAAAATAACGTACGGACGAATTAACTCAAGAGACTAAATTGCATCAAAATATTGTTGTATTTGACGAAATATTCCTAAGAGAATCCAAATAACCATAAATCTTGAGTATTCGACGTGAACCTTTTTATAATATGTTGTGCACTGAATATTCAAGGAAGTGGAATATCAGGGGTGAATGAAACACTTACTGTCCCAAAAGTTTTAAATGCATAAGAATAAATGCGTTTGTCATGTGACGAAAGTTGTTAGTAAATTAAATCGAAATCTGTTGGAGTAGAAGATAGAAACAACCATAATACACTCCTGGAAAATTTAAAAAGAACACCATGAAGAAAATAACTGAGAAATACAAAAGTTTCACATACCCCTACGAGAGGGCAGTTAATGCGATGATCAAAAGCGCAGCGCTGCGGGCAAACCAGGAATCGTGTTATCAGCTGTGGAATGTTGCGAGCTTCGCTGTAGTTGCTGACCTGCAGAGCCAGTAGCAGCCAGTCTACCTTGCCAAACGGACCTCCGTCTGTGTCTGCAACATTATTATCATGCCGCGACAGCGTAAACGTGCACCATTTGTGCAATTGACGGAGTTTGAGCGAGGGTGTATAGTGGGTCTTCAGGAGGCTGGGTGGTCATACCTCAGAATTGCGCAACACGTGGGGCGAGAGGTTTTTACAGGGATTCGATATTGTTGCACGTGGTCAGCAGAAGGTGCACGTGCCCGTCATCCTGGGTCCGGGCAGCTACGACGCACAGATGCGCGCCAAGACCGTCACACCTTACGATGTAACGTATCGGACTGCACCGCGACTTCATAATAAATTAGGGGCACTGTTGCCATGGTGGTGTCAGCGAGAACCATTCGCAACCGTCTCCGTGAAGCAGTGGTATGATCATGCGTGATGTTAGGTTGTCATGCGTGCCTTTAGGGACGCCCCAACATCGTGCAGCTCGCCTCCAGTAGTGTCGCGATAGGGGTTTATTGAAGGACGAATGGCGACTTGTTGTCTAAAGTGATGAGAGTCGCTTCAGCCTTGGTGCCATTGGCGGTCGTATGCATGTGAGGCGTCGTGCACGTGAGCGCCAACGTCTGGAGTGAATAAGACAGAAACACACAGGGGCGACACCTGGCACCATGGTGTGGAGAGCCACATCTTACAATGGCCGTCCTCCTTTGGTGATCGTAGAGAGAAAATTTACCAGAGTACATCCAAAACATCATTCAACCAGTCGTGTTACCGCTCGTGCACCACCAAGTCGATGTCCTTTTCCAGCAGTACAATGAACGTCCATATGCAGCCCGTGCCACCCAACTTGCTCTCCAAGGTGTACGTCAACTACCCTGGCCAGCACGATCCCCAGATCTGTCCCCCATTGAGCGTGTTTGGGTGTGGATGAAACGTCATATTGCGCGCTCTGCAAGACCGACAGGAAATCTGTCCTAAATGAGGCATCAGGTACAAATTGCATGGCAGGTCATTCTGCAAGACTAAATTCGTCACCTCTACGATCGTCTCCATGGGAGAATTGCAGCCTGCATTGCTGCAAAAGGAGGGTATACAGGGTACTAGCTTTGACATTTCGAACGCTCTTTCGACTATACTCATATGTGTATGGCTCTGTCGGTGTGACCGTTTGTTGCATACGTCCTCGAGAATGTGTCAATAAAATTTCCTTCTTGGGGATCCACGAATTCATGGTGATCTTTTTCTAGTAGTGTATCTTGCATATCCATGGGATACAACCATTCCGATGTAAGCGACAACATGTTCGCTTTCTCTCCACTTACGTGACTCCATATCGCAGAGACCGCTGCCTGGAGCGTGGCAGACCACCGCATGTCTTCCCCATTTGAAAGCAAATACACGGCGCAGATCCCAGAGCAAGGTCTATCCAAGGCCCTCTGACGTAGGCGACTCGAACAGAAGACTTGCGATCTCTCGGACGACTTGTTGTGATGTTCTTTAACTTTTCGTTTCGCATCCAGATCTTCCAATTACGAAATTGATACAACAGTTAAGCATCGTTTAACCGGATCTCCACTTTATTCTCATTAGTGCATTTATAATAATCACAACACTAACGATGCATTCATTATAAATCATAATAATAATTTGGAGGCGAAGTTAAGTGCCTTCTCTTACCCTTAATCTCTTAAATAATATTATAATAATTCTACGATTATCATAAATCTATCATAATAACTACTATTAATTTTGGAATAATAAATGAATAACCTTTTCTTCGAGTACTGTTCCATGAACTAAGTTATGAATCACTTTCTTCTACGGTAATCAAACGTTGTAATATAAATTAGCTTTCTTCTTTTGTGCATCGTTTCAGATTTGTTATAAATATTGTGATAGAAAAAAAATCCTATTTTTCATTCTTCGTTGACTCAATACAATTAGTTGTAGCGTAAGATATATACAACAATCTATCAACAATTGATCGTCAAATGAAGGATCGGTTTCTTCGATCAATTCTCCTAATAAACCTAATGGTTCATTTAAAGCGAATAAAAATTTCTTCAAACAAAGTTATTCCCATTGCTTCATAAAAGTCCCCAATGTAAAACTCAAACAACTGGTTACAAAATCTTAGCAGAGCTAGGTAGTAATATTGTCGTTGCTTAATATCATTCTTTCGCCTTATAATACTTTATAACTCTACAGTTACACAATTGTCATTAATTTTAAAATAAAGTAGATGCAATTCTGTAACTTAGAAAGAGAATGAAATATTATGAAAGAAGCGAAATGGGTGGCTGTGGAAGTGCTGATGGACTGAGGACTACTTAACGATACTACTTTTGACGTTTTATGACCTTCCACCATCAAGCAAACATAAGATCTAATCTTTGCCCAATTACATATTTGGGTTAAGATAAAAATGTTAAGTTCGAAATATACATAAAAAAATATTTCAACATTGTTAGGTATCAATGAAAGTGATATTGCTTCTATTATAAACCGAAGAACCAGATGCGTTGAGAAAATGTCAAAATACACTCTCTCCGAAAATAAGAATCAAAATAGTTAGCTACTTTTTATTATATCAACAAATTTATATTTAATAGAATTTAAAAAGTTATCCAACAAATACATTCTAAATTATCAAATCTTTAAATTATTTTGAAAATATAGCTTATGAATACTGAGTTTTAAAATAACTCAAAATTCGAGATTAATAATAACAATAGTTGTAATGAGAATTCTTCCCCGAGACTGGAGCCTTTACATAAAATCAACTTCTATCTTAAGGAAAACCAGAGAAAAACCCAAACCAGGATGAGGTGGGTGCACATTTCGTATACAATCAAGCGCGAATTCGCGTATTTATAAATTTCAATATATCATTAGTGACGTGCTTGACTCTTCCTGTGTTTTTTATTTTGCAAGCAATCGAGGAAAACCCGTTTCGCCGAATTCGATGTGACTCTTTTCGTCACTCGCTCCAATGGGTTTTAGAAAGGCCATTATCTCCGCAATTTGCAGGCTCCCATTGCTAACTATTTAATGCCTCTTGAGGACCACGCGCAGCGGAACGCTTTCTAAGGGGATCGTTATTGGGGATTTCTCGTTTGCTAGAAACGAAAGATGGCCAGTCATTTATTATTTTCTCTATGTTTATCTTTATTAAATGATTTGCGTCACGTGGGGATCAGCTCATTTAAAAGATTACGAAATGGGTTCCAGGTGTATGCCGCTCCTTTTCAGACAAGATACTTTTCATTATATTGCACAACAACAAACCACTTCTCATATCATAATCTCCTAATACTTCCCCGTGCTCCTTAAAAATACATTTTTACCTTATCGCTTTACCTTTACGCAGGACAAAGTATAGTCATGATTGATTTTATACATTTCTAAGCGAGTGTCATAATGGAATTGTTTTAGTACAATCACGATATCTATAGTTAGTCGTCTGGTTGCGTTAGGTTATCACAGTTTCCAAGTAATGCAGCTTTTCTCACTTACTTGGGCATCAAACTCACGACTGGCGGAGCGGGTACAGAAGCGATGTTGCTCGTGTCACGACTCGGGACGCAATGAATGAAGTTGTCAGAATCAACAACTGTTAGTTGCCAGGTAATTTAAGACAACAACCCAGGTCTCCTGTATGGAGGATATTTAGGTGGCTGGTCTTGACTATTATTTAAATG
>NNCF01126987.1:379669-394610 GCA_002313205.1 Laupala kohalensis | reverse complement strand
ATAGATATATATATATATATATATATAGTCAAATATACTTTCACTATATTTATACACACAACGTATCAGCCAATTTGTATATACATTCGTTAAATTTTACACATTTTTAAGGTAATAAGATAGGATTGTTAATAATGGTAAACTATATCGCGAGGTACCATTCATGAAATTATTTATTTAGAAACGTAATGTTTTTTTCAATGTTTTTATGATGACTAAGAATTCAAGAATATTTTCTCCCTTTCCACTGGAGATTTACTGCTTCTTGGCTTCTGCATTATTCGAATCATACGGTGAGATCGTATGATTCGCCCGTGAAAATGTTTTTAACTTTTCTCCCAGCCTACCCTAGGTTATTTTAGGTTATTGAGCCCGCGAAACTATTTTTTCGGCCCGCGATTTGTTTTTATTTTACATGAAATATTTCGTCAAACGTTGAGGAACGCAACGTCGTGCTGTCAAAATTAATATTTCACGTGACATGTCCGGTGAAAGAAAATATAAATGGTATTCGGAATTTCCCCGTCATACATTACAATATGAAAACATTTTATTATAATACGAAGTATTAAAAATACTTTTTTAAAATGAAGAAATATAATAATAAATAATTGATTTTTCCTATTTGAAATCATGTAAATTAGTTAATGATAATCAATATATCGCCCATTACAAATAAATATATGACCCATTAGCTTTATTTGTCGGGCAACAATTTCCCAAACCCCATCGCGTGCCAATCTGATCGATGGAAAGTGTATAGAAAATGGGCTACGATAAGTTGGACAACGCTGAGCTAGATAGGAGGACAAATGCCGTTAGATTTATCCATCGTTGTATATACAATGTAGAATTGTTCGAGAGATTTATCTAGTTGCTAGTTCTACTCATAGCACTCTGGATGGTTTACAGCGACTGGTGAAAGTTGTGGACGATGATTGGTGAGTTCAGCAACCACTTAATCTTCTAATGAAGTCGACGTGTGTCGGAATGCAGCTCGTATACCAGATCATTTGCTTCCATCTCGTACGCGTTTCTCGCTCTAAAAGTCCCCTTCGTATCGCTTGTAGCAATTTCTTAATGAATGAACTTTTTCTCAACAGTTTGCCCTATTTATTGACGCGATATTCTTGTTTCCAGAAACATAATCAGAGAGGAAAAATGTAATGAATGATCCGAAACTATTTAAGATAGCATGAAGGCGCTAGTCAAGCGTACATAACCATTTATGAAACATTATTGAATGTCTTATTAAATAAATAATTAACAACTTACAACCCTTTATGGACTTTTTCTGTGAAGAGCTCCCAAAGTATTAACTTGATCAACTGACGACGACTTTAATCCAAGTCGAAACGTAGTGAGCTCTTCGCAGAAAATATAAATATTATTCAAAGTCCATAAAAGGTCGTAAGTTATTAATTATTTATTTAATTAGATTATATAATGGACGTTAATTGTATCAGAATGATTGAATGTCTATTTTGTTTGTTTCAAAATATTCATTATAATTGATAATAATTAACTATGGTGTATTAAAAAACTGCGAATCATTCATTATACCTTTTTAAATTTAAACACTATATTTGAATAAAGTTCTCTCGTTTTACTAGAGTTCTATAGTAAGGGCCTGTTTTCTTGAATGACTTTCTTAATTGTACGAAAAGACACGACAATATTTCATTCTGTTTTTTTCTATATTAAATTTATGACAAGGCGATAGGTAATTATACCAATCTCAATGAGACTTACATTAGAATTTATTAAAAAATAGTCTCTTGAGAGACTATATGCATTAGAGTCATAGAACTTTGAGAATGTTTTATTCAAATATAAGTCCAAAATAAAAGATCCAAATTTTATTCGACAACTTGATAGATAATGATTTTTTCTTTGATTAAAAAAATTATATTTTATAGCAGTCGTAAGGATGTGTATACTACCTTTAGTGTGTGCATTGGAACAAAAACTAGCGTATTTTCTTATCCAGTGTCTTTTTCTTTCAATCTATAAGGCTTCATGCCGGGTCAGTACTCTTTCGACTTTGTTCCTATTTGACACAGAGGCGTTTATGGGGTGTGTACACGGAAAATACACCTGAGCTGGGGTAGCTAATGTATTGGGTACTAACCGGACAGACAACACATGAGCTCGCAGAGCTATCATACGTCTGCTATGACCTGAATTTTCACCCTTCTGTACCACAGCGTACTGCATTAGCTCTTCCAGATTAAGTAGTTAATTTACAAGATAAGAAAAGGGAACCTATAGTAGAGGATGTTGACAACCAATAAGCATGTAATATTGATTCGACATAAGTGAACGTTGACACATCTGCATGATTCTTTCTCTGTACGACTTAATTGACGATATTCATTTTTATTACAACTCCGTGGTCTTACCTTGTTTCACCAAAGGCGTACAGCAAACGTTCTTTTTTCGACGTCCGTCTTCAGGTATCCGACAGCGCCAGTATTCGATCCAGAGTCCTTTCCCTCTGTAGATGCGAACGCTATCATTGAGCTACTGCAGTATAATGATTTAATATCTTGTGTTACGTTGTCTAAGAGTTGATACCATAACATTTGTACCATGAATAGTACATACGTAAAATAGTAATCATCCCTAAAATTTTGAAAAATATATCTTTAAATACCAAGAAAATAGTTTTTATTTATCAAAACATTTCTTTATTTTGAATATACTTGAAATTTACTCTTATTAGATTAACACATTTGAAAATATCATTTAAAATAATAATGTGTTCGTCAACATTAACCTTCATAAATTCAAAATATCAGTGTACGGCTGCTCGACGTCAAGAAAACACTGTAAATATTCGTCTAGACCTCAAATTTCGGACTACGAAACGTCGGGATGGCGTCGTTTAGTCGTTGTAATGAATCATTTAGTTCAAGTAAACAATTATTCATAGTTGCGAAATCCACGGTCGATTTGACTCCGTAAAACAATTGCTGAGACTCAGTCACGAGTCAACGAACCGTGTACATAGAATGCAGCGCAGCCGAGTGTCATTTAGCGGCAACTATGAACGAGATCGGTGGCGAGTAACAAACAACAGTTCTTGTAGCTAGTCAGATTTTTGAGCGGGACTCAGCTGTTGCGCGCAAAACCCATAAGCTATAGCTGTTGATGTAACTTTCTTCCTCCCAGACAAAACAGCGTTAGCTTCCATAGTGTTAGAAAATTGGTCTGGTTCAGACGAAAATTCTTTTAGGGCAGCTACAGCGTAAGCTGAGTCAGCTAATGGTGATGTCTGTTCGCTAGACAGCGTGAGCTACCACAGCTAATTTTAGGCTGAGCAACTTTTTTTTTTCATGTAGTGCGAGACTTGACGATATGATTACAAATGGTTTTCTTTTTTTTAAATCTTGTAATTGTGAAAAAAAATCAATTGCGTTATTCTAAAGTGATGTAAGCGTCCGTCTATGCGCACGTTCTGTCTAAATATTTACTATTGTTCTATGAACAGTCAATAGAAAGGAATACAAACCAATGTAAATATTTTCCTATAGATAGAAAAATAATTACAATTAGTTCACACATCCCCTTGTTGACTCGTTGCTGTTCTCATTATAGTCTCATTTACGTAGGGGGCATGTCAGAAATATTAGAAGAGTTTGCAGGGAAAGTGTCAAATAGCGGTTTTTAAACAATACATTATAAAATTTAAGTTTAAATATTACAAATCAAAAATTGAGAACATTTTCAAATAATGTAGATATTTGTATTTATTATTCTTATTTTTCAACAAATATATTATTTAAATTAATATTTTCATAACACGATCAATTCAAATATGAAAAAATAAATACATCAAAATATTTCGACCTTGGAAATTATTTAACAATTAAGGCAAAAATGAATTTTAATTTCATTTATTTTGCTAAATTTTTATGACTATATTATAAATAATTTCAAAACTTTACAAGCTTTTAATAGTCAATCAACATCGCTCCTCATCACTAAAAATATGCTGTAATTTGAGACTACGTGATGCACTATGTGAACGACCTCTTTCTTCAAAAATGAATTATATGAATCACCCCCACTCCTGCTCCCACTCTCCCCTTATTTACGCCATAAGATAGTCAGCGATGTGGTTGGCAGCAAAATGGGGAATCGCCAACGGATCCCATTCTTTCTCGTGCGCTTTCTAAATCGCTTGTGCCAATTCGGCGCCCAACGACGCGACGTGGATGTGAGAGAAAACCCCCTGTAATCACCTTCGCGAATTCTACCGGTGACCTCAGACGAAATTGAAGGTCTCTGACGCATAATTTGGCAATAATTTACTCTTTATGCGGAGTTTGGAAAGCGACACAAACCGCTCTGCTTGGCCATATGATCTCCGTATCGGAGCTCATGACTAGATTTTGACTAAATATTTGTCAATTCTTCTTCTTCTTACGTTGTCGGATGACCAATGTTTGATTTAAAACATGTTCGTTCAACGCGACTTCAACAATTTCTATACAGTTCGCAGAGAACAGTGTTTTATTATCTAGAAAGCGTTTACAAATTGTATAAGACCAAGTGGAGTACCATAAGCTAATTTACTCTCTAATTCACACTACTAATTCGTTACCGTTCGTAATATCTACTAGAAGGAAGGGACCATCCCATCAATTCCGATCAAAGTGCCCAAACGAAAACAGGAATAATATGTGGGACAGGATGTGGCTTCTTCGACAACGTATTCAACCTTTGCCATGGTGGAGTATATTAAGAAAATAATAGTGATGAATATTAAGTAATAACAATAAAAAAACTGGAAATAAATTAATGATTTAATTATATATGATAGCAATATAGCAATGTCTTGATATGGGAATAATAGGAATTGAACAGTTGATGAATTAATTTTTTTGTTCTAAACGTTAAAGGGAATGTGAAAAATGTTTAATAAGATAAATTAAAATCTACTTAATTTAATAATATCAATAAATATTTAGAAGGAATATTGCAGTAGGAAGGATTTCATCATGGATTTCCAGAGTCTAGTCAATCTAGTTATACTTATATTTCGTTTGAAAAGGAAGTATAGTTAAATAAATATAAATTTATTGTGAAAAAACAGTACAAACTGCGTATGACCACGTGGAGGGAAAAAAAACTAATTTTCTCTCCGGAAGCAAGCAAGGGACCATCCCATCAATTCCGATTAAGGGCCCTAAGGCAGAGGCGGATTCAAAAATTTCAGCAAAAGTTCCTAGATAAGATAAAAAGTTGGCTGCGAGTTATAATACTAATACAATGTCAATATGTTTGTAATTTTAAGCAAAAAAATTACATGTACAAGTTATTATCGAACANCTGCATTTATATTTATGAAACAGTCGTGTTTGTTAAGACCGAATTACTGAAGTTCCACCCTTTCTTTATACGAAACAGTCTCGTTCACTAACACTATACACGCAATAGTAGTAATATTCATCGCCCTAGAGTGTCAACCACTCTTTGCCAAAAAGGACCTTATCATTCGGGAATCGTTCTAAGAATTTATTGATTTTAATAAAAGTTAAATATGGAATGATTTTGAATTTTTTTTTATAAGTTCAAGTATATAAACGTAAATAGCAGATAGCAGATGGGAGCAATGTGTTCATTTTCTACTACGTACTTCTAAACGGAAGAGCGCCGTTTGTATCCCTTAGATTCCCCGGCAACCAAACATCTTTGCTTCACAATTCCTTCGCCCAAATCAACGTATTGTTAGGTGGACAAACCTGAACCTCGCACGCCTTAAAATAAGATATTAAATAAATATTTATAATAAAATTATTGTCAAAAAAGCAGTACAAACTGCGTATGACCACGTGGAGGACAATAAACTAATTTACTCTCCGGAAGCAAGCAAGGGACCATCCCATCAATTCCGATGAAGGACCCTAAGGCAAAGGCGGATTGAAAAATTTCAGCAAAAATTCCTAGATAAGACAAAAAGTTAGCTGCGAGATATAATACTAATAGAATATCAACGTGTTTGTAATTTAAAAAAAAGAAGAAATTTGATGTACGAATTATTATCGAACTATTATTCTGAGTATAGTGTTTACAAATCATAGGCATTGAAATAACACTAAATTCACGATTGCTTGTCTCAATAAACGCACCCCTAGACAAAAACCTAGAGAACCTGTGTGAGAAATCCGTCTCTATCCGAAGGAAAACCGGAGAAAAACCCTGGACCAGATGGGTTATAAATTAATACTTTCATATTCTGCTTATGTGAAGCAAGATCGAATTTGACGGACTCATAGACTCATATATGATGCAGACCCAGAGCGAACTGGTCCGAAGGGGAAAACGTAGATTGGGGTCTCTGACGTTGTTGCGCACAAATACCTTACCCCCTCCATGTGGATGTGCGAGAGAGAGGGCAATCCGTAGCAGTATCTTCTCGCGGATGTTACGGACAACAGTTCTGATCGCTGGATCTGTATCATATATAAGTCTATGGTAGAACCTTAATTAGTAATTTAGTGGAATAGGTGTTATTCTCTCAAAACTTACAAAAATAATGCGGCACCTGCGGAAACCACACTTGCGATCACCTGTTTTCCAAACCGTGCTGACACACGGTCATTACTGAGATTTACTCTTCTCAAATCATCTCTTCAAAACGTGAAGAAAGTTGGCTTTATGGGGTGGAATGCCAATCATTTCTAATTTCTTTCGCTGCAACACTTTCTTTCTCTGTTGCTCTTGAAACCTGGAAACCTACCTTCCTAAACGGTTGCGTTACATGCCCCACGCTCTGCTAATCTATTCCGAGGAGGAAACTGCGAAGTGCATTGCTTGGGAGTGTGAACGATGCAGCAGCAATTGCTAGAAGCTTGTTACACTCTGCTGGACATATCTTCTCGGAAGGGACGTGGGTGCGAAACTGGCGAACTAATAAGTATAAGGAACAAAATGGGGGCTTCTGGGTCTCTGTGTTGCAAATTACGTTTGTAACTATTTCAGTATTGTAATGACTGGACTCGAATTTAATATTATTGGTGAATATAGATCAGACCATATGACCTGCTCTTCCGCCAAATCACATAAATCTAATGAAAATTTTGTGATGAATACTAAATTTTACTCTGAAAGCTCTGAACAATATTACTAATATACAGTATACGTCTCGTTCTTAAATAATAACATGACAAAGAGGAATACAATATTAAGAAAAGACAATACATGAATAAAAATTATTTTCCCTGAAGGTACATAAGCTATCACATTAAGTTGCCACTATTCGTCCTCACAATTCGCTGGGAATGATTCTAATGACCGACCTTAAAGATAAAATTAACAGGTTTCCTCCGTTTCCATATGGTATTTCCATAGAAAATAGAATATACCAAAATCTTTTTGATTCAGGAGGAATTGACTTTCTCGTTCGTACATTGTAAACAATCAAGTTTCTTCAAAATCCTTTATTTTCTGGTTTTCGAATACTTAAAAAGTAATTAAACGATTCCACTCGAAAATAAAACCACAATACATCTTTTTCATCTCATCTCAAAATATTTCAATTCTATGAATTTCATCAAAATTGGCAGTGCTGTTTTTGAGGGGGAAAATAAAAATATGCATACATACAATTATTAACCTTTTAATGGTATTGGAAAATGGTCTAGTAGTTGGGGTGTAGTTTTGTGATTTAGTGTTTTGTCGATTCGCATCTTCCTTTCTCACTTTCTGCTAAAGCTCATTGTCTCAGTCTTCATCTTCGCTTCCTGGTTACTCCTTGGAAATATTTACTGCTGCTCCACTGCGTGTTGTGTAAGCACTACTTGAGTAGAAGGCTGTATTACCGACCTAGTTCCCCGCCATTGTTTAGTTTCTTACAACAAAGAACATAAGTTCGCTTTTTTTCTTATTTGAGATGATGAATGATAGTGTACTTCTATGTTAGTCAATTTCTGCCGATATAGCTGCTGATATAACTTTGCAGGGACTGTATTGAAATTACACGATCGGCCCATACTTGCTTCCGGAGAGTAGACAATTTGAAGCCATAAAATATACACTCCCACATTGCGCATTTGTTTTTGTTTTCATGAAAATCATATTGTATCACAGATGGAATAGAAAAAAAGTCAGGTGTTTCATATATAGTTGGAAGAAATAATTTTTAGAATATCAATCTCGTTGCAAGAAATTTTCGTGAGTTAAGTTGATGATGGAACTGTAATGTGGCCAAACAGAAGTGGAACCAATTTAGGATATTCTACAGGATGTCTCATCGCCGGGTTTAAAAATTTTTAACAGTAGGCTATATCTAAACGACTCGGAATGTAATAGCAATAATGGGTTGGAAATTATGTGTTCATGCAGAAAAGTACTCTAAAAACAAGAAGTTAAAGGACACCACATAAGTATTCGGTTTAGTAATTAATGTACAGCAACAAAAGTAACATGATCGACACTGAGAAAGGTCAACTACATACGAGGTGAAAGTTCGAATTTCCATCTACTAGGCCTCACATCTCGAATTGCGAACATTCTCGAAGGTCTTGTGTGTCGTACCTCGTCAGCAGTTTGAGTTGGCGTAACCGATAACACTGCCACTACTATCTTTTCGCGAATATCGTCTCACTGTAGGGCATTACTAAAAACATCTCCCTTTCCACACGTTAGTTCGTCAGCTGAGTCTATGACCTACCCATCAGAGGCGTCGTAAAATTCGACAGCTATCTTAGCATCTATACATTTGTCATTGCGGTTACCTCTTATATAGACGTCTTGAAGGCATATTGCCAGCCCAACCTCTGGATGAAGAGACGAGACAGGGTAATATAGTTTCGCGCTCCAAGTGAAAATAGCGAAGTTGGGTATCTGTGTGAGCAGTAAGTGAGGCGATATTTGCGAAAGTACCGATCCTAGGTCAGTCAGATAGGAATATTCAGAAGGGGGTCTCAAGGCGTCTCCGAAGTGTGAGCGGAATGTTAAATGATCTTTCTGTTACGTGGTGAGAGTGACAGAGGCAGTATCTTTTCGTTGGATAATATTATTTATTTACATTTAATTTTGACCATGACAAAATGTCCGCGTCGTTTGTAAACAAGGTCATTACGAGGCTCGCATGTTTAATCTCCTCTTTTTCTTGTTTATTTTCCTCCGTTTCTCGTTCCTCTTATCCGTTGACCGTAGTCAACGTTCCCGTCCCTGCGATCTTATGTACGTGTCTAGCAGTCGTTGTCGTCATTACTATTAGTCCATCATGTCTCAATTTACATTTTACTTCCTCTCATCTGTTATCATACATATCTTCGCCAAAAATTCTCCAAACGCTCGAAAATTATCCGCTGAATCGATTTTGTCTTTGCCATCTCAAAGATTGTAATCCCTATTTCTCCACATTGAATTTAGAGAGTACGTAATAAGTTCTTGAAATGAATAGTAGAGATCTCCACCCACTCGGCTTGCGACAAGTCGAATACGATGCGTGCAGTCGTGTTCCCGCCATTGTCAACACCTCATACACCAGTGACTCCCTATGTAAAATCCGTGTGTCAAACGAAGCGTGTCTCGGAAAACGCGCTGAACTGCTGTGACCATGCAATGCCATCTTCAGTGACTGGAAAGCTTTTCCGATCCATCATTGCTGGGTCATTCCAAGTCGTCAAGATGATCGCTATAGCTACCCTATAGGGTAGTCAGAGGTGCACCATTGCAAATTGATTCAATGCTTTGAAATTACGTGTTGATCTCCAGTTACGTAAGATGAATTACAAAATTTATCCATAATTGATTTGAGATGAGTCTTGGCTGTGTGACTTCGTTGAGCCTATCATGACCTACAAGGTCCTCAACTTCAACGTTACTCCTTTTACCCAAAGTCTATTAGCTTTCGCTACTAACTGAAGGGATTCCTTCTTCTCCGCACAGCGGGCTGATAGGAGAAGGTCCCACTGGTTTCCCCCTCGGCGGGGTGCGGGAGGGTGGCGGGGGTGAACCCGTCACGTCTGCCAGCAAGTTCATATTTATTTATTTACGAAACTAATACGTGCGAAAGAGGACTTCACTGACTTCGAAACTTATACCTTGGAGATATGTACGCTGCGGGGTGCATTGAAGAATGTGGTGTATAAGAGATGGGCACTCCCAGTAATGCAAGAGAAAACCATTAAGAGAGCCGAGACATGACTATTCCATATAATGACTTTCTCAATGATGTGGATTTAAAACCAAATAAATAAATAAATATCCTAGTAAATCTTGGCTCCCGATCATTTATTCCCGATTCCCGGACAGCCAAGAGTCATCTGATTCCGGCCGCGGAAGTCTGCGCTCCCGATCATTTATTTCTTTTTTCAATAATCATGAAATAGATATTCCCGAAAGAGCAGATAAAACGTGCACGAGGACGAGACATTTTACATTACTTTTCCTTTTGAAAGTAGGGGATTGGGACCAACCCATGTGGAGGTAACACTCACATACGTCAATATTTTGTTATATATCTCTTTCATATTAAAGTAACTCATTTATGTGTTACATGTAACAAATGATAATTAATTTACGATTTGGACTCATGTGTAAATACATTCTTTGTTTCCAAAGTTGCTTTTTATTCTTTTCCTTCTGATGACGTCAAGGCAGTGTCTATTGTTCTTTTTTTCTCTTTTCTTTTGGCCATCCCTACGTGGTGCGTCGTTTTGCAGGTGCCCGCAAGGCCTTGGCCCACATGATGGCGCCAGGTGCCTGGTGTTTTGTTTATAGTTTTATGCGAAGGTGTGTCTGTTTTCCACTCGCACCTTGTGGACGAGTTGTGAATACGAAGTAGGTGATTAATAACTGCGAACATTTTGTTGTCTACTGTCAAATTTTCTTAGATAATCCTGCCGAATTTTCTATGATTAGTCCTTTGGGATGTTATCTCGAATCTCTGAAGTATATCCACTTCTCATTGTCGTTGCTTTTTAATGTCATTCATTACATCTCGTCGCAGTCTGCGTATTTCATTGTCACTACTAGAACCAAATTGATTCATATGTTGCTTATATAATCCAATAGCTTTTAGAAACTAGTGAATATGTCATTTACTCGTCCTATAATCGTAGTCAAAGATTTTGAACCCTTTCTAACATGTTAGCTCATTCTCTCTACGCACAACTTTATGCCTAACTTTTTTTTCTTTACTTTTCGAGGTGAGCACGTGTGGCATTCATTGAGGCCAAGACTTATTATCAATTGATTTTAATGGTGCACTCATACTATATTGTCAATTCCATTTAATTTTTTAACTCTAGTATCAATTTCTTCGTGATACAGCGAGAAAGTTGGGAAGTTAAACAGGTTGCATACTAGCGCCTGCCACAGTATGAAATCGAAAGCTGCGAAAGATGTGTTGCTCTTCTCGCGAATAAGTTTCAAAAATCTGGGCGATGGAGCTTCTCTCGGTTAAAACGTACATACGTTATTATTTCCGTTATTTGATCACTTCGCTCTGCGCTGCTGTCTACACCAACGCGCGTTTCCCAACAGGGGTGAGCTTTGTATATGAATATTCTCTCAAATGAGAACTGTTTTGAAGCATTTTATAACAAAACCCAATCTTAATATTTTAATGTCAATATTTTTATACGGTTACTTATGTATGTTTATGACAAAAGCAGACCTGACTGTGTATTATTCATTGAACAAACATTGGGGCGCGGGGAGGCTTATCATACTTGAATAGTCTCGCTGCAGGGCTCATAAGTTGCACGGTGCTAGACAACACCATTAGCTTGTATGTATTCTCTTACCGCCTCAAGGATATAATTAGTTTTTCTGTTTCCTAGTATTAAGACATTAAATAGAGGATAATTTTGATTCAAGTGGTACTTACTTTTTAATTCACTATTGACTATGCAAGTAATGAAGTTAGTACACGACTGGGAATACTGAAAGATTAATAGTCGTACATACTGAAGGATGTATTAAAACAATTCTAGTAGGAAATACGACTATATTCGATCGATTTTTTTCATCTCAAAATACCTCTGTTTTATGGACTTCATTAAAATCCTTAGTGCTGTTCACGAGGGAAAAAATGTATGTATGTGAAGTTATGGCGCGCTTAATATATTTTTTCTGACAATAGTATACTCAGAGTCATGTAATTTAATCGAAAATAATGCAATAGGACTGCATAACACGAATTGCTAACTTCTGCGAATTTAAATAATATCCTAATAAATATTAGTAGTAGCCACAAAAGCGACTATTTGCTCTTAAAATAATAATAATAATAATAATAAATAATATGAGTTAATACACAAACTAAAACAGTGTATTTGTTCCACACGCTTGATGCAAAAAGAAGAGAACACTGCCGCAAGAGCGACGGTCGATGTTGGCGGTGGATTTAAGCTTAAAGAAGTACAAAAGTACTGCCAACTTAACTCGAAGTACTTTTATCATTACCCTTATGGATAAGAAGAAGCGTTAGCAAGACTGTGTACTAGCCCTGTACCAACATCAATCCAGGTAGACGGACTATAAATACGTAAATAACTTATTATGAACAGAGCCGTTACAAACTGCCTATGACGACGTTGAGATCAATAAACTAATTTAATGTTACCACAGGTGTTTTACAATAAGTTAATAAACACTGTGAATTCCATTGAGTTTTTTTTCTTAGGTATTTTTTCTGAGTTAAGCTACACGACTTTGAGTACAAGGGGTTTGTCATTGTGTGGAAGATCCTAATAGTGCGGTAGGGCGTGACTCAGTGTGTGCGGTTGGGATCTTTGGACGTCGCGTGAGATGAAGGCGTTCGCTGATGCATTAGCATAACATTGCGTGCTTGGTGGTTAGAGAATGTGGACCACCACTACACCTCTGAGTGTCTTCTCTCTCTCTCTCTTTCTACATTCATACTCTCTACGTCATGCCTCATACCCTTATTCTGCAAAAATAGCCCCGGGAGACAAACCCTACTGTCAGTCACGAGTCTCGTAAATAACAGACCGTAACATCACTACATGGCATAAAACATAGTTCCCGGCCGATTGTGTCAATCAGAACGCGATTTTCTCAGCAACTACTGGGTTAATTTTATTTCTGTTTTCCTCTAATGGATAGCATGTTCTTCTAGAAGGTTGGGTGTATAATAAGTTAATTTTTATGTAAGCAGACCTACATCGATGCAATCGGAAAAAATGACTTTGGAGAGATCTTTGCGTGAACTGTGTAAGTAGTTAGAGATAACTGAAGTCAATTGGTGATTTTTTGTCTTGAATAATTCAATAAATAATTCAAGGANACTGAAGTCAATTGGGTGATTTTTTGTCTTGAATAATTCAATAAATAATTCAAGGACGCCTATCTAGGAAGGTTAATCCAAGTAATGGAAGTCGAGATGGATGAATAGTTTTGGAGTTATGAAAGTGGTGTTTAAAGAAATATTTTAAACTATTATAAAGAACATTTTTATTGGCGATTTTTGTTTACACTCAATATATTGAAGGGTTAAACAGAAACTTGACTCATGCAAAACTGGAGCGGGTCGCTAGTATTTGTATAGAGAAAAACTATCTTAAACATTTACGATATCAAAACTCTGGGTGTAGAGATTTGACTCATATAATATCTACTCAACTTGATATCTATAGACAATACCGTGATACTTGGCTCATTCTTGTTTTGTTTTTCTCATCAATGAATTTGTTTGTTGTTGTTTTTTACACTTATATTACATCAAATAACGAATTTTTTATTACTTAATTATTTCCATATTCCAACTAATATCAGAACTTTCTTTTGAGAATAGAAAATATCCGATTGGTGGGATGAAATGTTTTTTGAGCATTCCCAATGAACAAAAACCGTAGCCCCCGACATCCCCCCACCAAAAAAAAACAACAACAGAAAAAGTCGAAATGGTTCTGAATAGATACTAGTTTCTCACAAGAATCCAGAAGTCGAGCGAGGAGAGTTGTTTTTTGTGGAGTGGTGTGTCTAGTGCTCACCAGAGCGCGTCAAAAGCTCTCAAGATTCTCTTTCGTCCGCAGTTTCCGCTCCACATCCACCCTCCCGGAACTCCTCGCACCCTCTCCCTTCCTACCCACCTCCCCTCCTCCTTTACCCCCTCTCCTTCCGCTTCTTCTTCCTCTCCTTGACCACGAACGACGGGTGCTTGTGCTTTTGCACCTGCAGCATTTACATAATGGCAGACGGAAAGAGTGAGAACCAAGTAGAGCAGAGAAATGGTACTCATGCTCACACATGGTCTCTGACGTACACTACGGTTTTCAACATGTGTACGACGGATAGGTATATCGTAATCCGAAGTACATATATTTTTAAATAATGATGTTTTTTGACTTTACTAAAAAGTCTATCTTCAATTCCTTGTTATAACACTACTCATGTGTCGCAGAAAATGCATCACGACGCGTGGTGAGTGGTGTTATATCAACTATTTTCTTAATTCTATTTACAATTGGTAACACAAAATTAAATATTGTCCCATACAGGTTTCCATTACAATAGCAGTATGTGCGTGTGTAATAATTCTACAAATATGAGTCTTTTACTTGTCAGTATTCACTTTTAGCTTTGTAAAAAAAATTATCTAAAATTCGTAAATATCACATTGCAACTATTTCTGCGGAATATGATGAATATTTTTTGTTGTTTAATTGCGATATCAATCGGATTATTTGGATCGCCAGTTATTCGAATTATTGCTGGTCTCTTGTAATCCTGATTAACAATGCAAATCTACTGTAATTTCATCATAAAATATTAAAAGTTCTATATTGCGTGGCGCGTATATTTCATCCCGTCGCACTGGCGTTAAGTTCAAAGTTCGAATGGGAAAGAACTGTTTCACACGCAATTTCTGCCTCCCTGCTTCTACTGGTAAAGGTTCCATTGCCTCGGGGCAACGTACTTCTCGGTGGGCTTCAACGCCGCCGTCAGCTGATTC